>JAKUBQ010000005.1:6272-606272 GCA_030563265.1 Yamadazyma khao-thaluensis | reverse complement strand
ATAATTATTCAGAGAATAATAATCATCATTACTTTCTTGCTCTATTTCTTTAATTGAATTACCAGCAATAATCAAATGAGAAATTTCTTGACTTTTAGAACTTAAAGATCCCTGAATGAATTGTTTCAAGAGCTCTAATTTCACCTGGTAATCACTTGGATTTGATATTTCCAAACCTGAAACAAATGCAATTTTCCCATTACTTTGGGGTTTTAATGGTCTTTGTGGAGAGATTTTGGGATACAGGATTTCAAGAATTTCAAATATACCTGCTTGTAATTCAATTCCTAAAACCGCCACTATTGTTCCTGTGACTAAAATATTCAGCTTTAGTTGGTCTTGTCCATGTAAAATGGCCCTACCACTTTCGTCCTCTAACATTACCGTAATATCTCGGTCTCCTTCACTACTTACATAACTTTTAGGTACAACTGGTAAAATATTATCACTACCATTCTCAACGTCTTTAAAGATATTCAATTTATTCTTCATGTCTACGAATACCGTCCCACTCACCCAACACACCTGATTACTGGAAATATTCAAAATCTTATCTACATGCTTTATTATTTTACCATCTTTTTTCTTATCCCCTTTTCCCCATCTCTCAGTAGCAATTTCATCAACTCTTGATTTTAAATGATTAAGACGATATTGATACATTGAAAAAAACTGATTATCATACCTACGACCCGTAGATGTTAAGCTGAATGTGTCTCTTTTATCGTATGTTTCCGGTACCTGAACATCGGGACGCTTTATAGAATCTATGTCTTGCAAAGAAGTATTTATATAATCTTTATAACTCATTGAAGATGTATCATAAAACGCGCGCGTTTATGAGAGGTGAGTAGGACGTGTTGATTTCATAAGTTATCGTTTATTAAACCTCTATACACAAAGCATTAAGTAAATATTTTATACACTAGCCTGTTTTTTATGCTCTCTTTTGCTTCTTATGCTTCTTCTCAATAGATTTGCCGCTTGCACCAATAGTAATATTTACCTTTGGTGGTACTTCAAATCCAAAAGATTTCCCCACCTTGACCAAATCCAATTTGTCAATTTGATACACGGTCTTCAAATGATGTGATGCATAAGCTTGTAAATATGATCTGTACCCATCTTTAGCAGATTGGTGTAACCAATAATTACTTTTGATTAATTTGGTTAATTGTGATTGCACATTGGCAATTTTATTAGTAGGGAATTCATATTCATTTAATGGAACATTGGCAGCCTTTAAGTATCTTAAGAATCCTAATTCACTAGGAGTTAAGAACATTAACGATTTACCTCTACCATTAGAACCTCTTGCAGTTCTACCTACTCTATGAATATAATCTCTTGGGTCATCAGGTGGATCGAATTGGATGATCCAATCAACGGCTGGAATATCTAACCCTCTGGCTGCAACATCTGTACACACTAAAATACCTTGTTTGGCATTACAGAATTCAAAGAAGGTATTGGTTCTTTTCTGTTGTTTTTGTTTACCATGTAAGTCTAACACTGGCAAATCAATATAGTTTAATAATTCTCCAAAATATTTAACACATGAGCAAGATGATAAGAATACGATAATTTTCTTCTTAACATTTCTTTTTAAGAATGAGAATAACAATAAGAATCTTTTATCACTTTCACATACAACATACCCTTGTTCTAATCCATCGGCAGTAGATACGGCAGTCTCAGGTACAACATTTATATATAATGGACCTGGTCTCAATGAAATTCTTGCCAAATCTTCAACTTTGGTTGTTTGTGTGGCTGAAAATAACATGGTTTGTCTTTCATCTTTAGGTAAAATTTTAATGATTTGTTTCATTTCTTCTTCGAACCCGATTTCTAAAATTCTATCGGCCTCATCGATAATCAAAGCTTTTAAGTTTCTGAATATGAATCCTTGAGTGTTTTGTAAATGATCCAATAATCTACCAGGGGTAGCGATCAAAAGATTGACACCCTTAGCCAATTTCTCGGCTTCTTGTCTTCTATTTGCTCCTCCAATTACTATACCGAATGTTTGACTATGATGCGCCATTAATTCTCTGGCAACACCAAAGATTTGTAATGCTAATTCTCTAGTAGGGGAAATAACTATAACCCCAGTTCCGTTTCTTGGCTTGAACTTTAATGAATACAACATTTCTATGGCTGGTATCAAGAATGCTAAAGTCTTACCGGAACCTGTCTTAGCTGCTCCTAACACATCACGGCCAGCTAATAATGGTGGTATGGTTTTTGCTTGGACTTTGGTCATAGTGGTAAATCCCATATCCTGAATGGCTTTGAATGTTGGTTCTGAGAGTCCAGCATCTTCAAATTTATCATTAACATCATCTTCGTGTACTTCAACTTTTGGTTTTGGAGCTGATGTTTCTGGATCTACTGCTGATTCTTTATGTTTCTTAGTTTCTGGATCTTTGATATCCTCTCCTAATAATTCAGCTACTTCATTAAATTCGTCATCTAATTCGTTGACCAACTGTTCATTATCCTCTGATTCGGACTCTTCGTGTTTCCTCTTCTGAAACTTGGCTTTGTGGTTGACCTTCAGGTCCTTCTTACTCACCTTACCCATACTTTAAAAAATTATCGCATCTCATCTCATTTTCTCACTTTTTCTATAAAGTGAATTCCTGTATACAACTAAAGCTCACCTTTGAGAGTATAAAGAGTCACAGGTAGCGGCTAATATAATCTCACCAAAAGAGCATCATACACTATGGCGAATTATGATGTCAATTCCACAAAGTCATATATGCAAGCTATGCAATCGCTAATGGGACTTGCGGATCAATTGGAAGTCCCAGACTCAAATATTCCCAGCATAAATAATGACACAGAAAAGATAAATGCAATAGATAACATTTTAGCCAAATTCAAAAACGTTTCTACGGATTTTGTTTATAGTGTCAAAGATACTAAACAACAAGAATCTTCGATCTTGAAAGAGATTGAGTCAGAATGCTTGAGAGTGTCCAAAGTACACGATACTGAGAATTTGTTTGTAAATGTCAAGAATATCCTTCTAACAAATCCAAGTGATGAACAATTACAATCTTCACTCTTCGATATTCTTGGATTCGATGAGTTCGAACTTATTTCCAAGATTGTTCAGCATAAGGACTTGATAGTGGAATCTGACGACCAGGGTGAATCGGAGGCAAAGTTTATGACTGCTGAAGAAAGAGTTCAGTTCTTAATAGAAAATCAAAATAAGACCAATAACGAAAAATTAGCCCCCAAGCAATCGGGAAATCAATATCTGCATGTATATAAAAAAGAAGACGTAAGTCAATTTCTTGCAGCTATAGGAAAGAACTTTGCGCTTCCTTCAGGGTCTATTCGGACGTCTATGCCTACTTATGAAGAGTTAATAATACCGTACCCCGAACAGCAGGCCAACAAGTGGATCAAGGATCACCAGTTGATTCGAATAAAGGATCTCGACTTTCTTTGTAGAGGCACTTTCAAATACGCTACTCTTAACAAAATGCAAAGTCTTGTTTATCCAGTTGCATACAATACCAATGAAAATATGTTGGTCTGTGCCCCTACTGGGGCTGGTAAAACTGATGTAGCCTTATTAGCTATATTGCATGCTATAAATCAGTTCACTACAGAGACTGTTGATGAGGAAGGTGATTTATCTGTAGAGATAGACTATGAAGCATTCAAAATCATTTATGTTGCTCCATTGAAATCCTTAGCAGCAGAAATTGTTGAAAAGTATAGTGAAAAATTACAATGGTTAGGTATCAAAGTAAGAGAATTAACTGGTGATATGCAAATGACAAAACAAGAAATTATGAACACACAAATCATTGTCACTACTCCTGAAAAATGGGATATTGTAACCAGGAAACTGAATGGAGATACTGAATTAGTTTCGAAGGTCAGGTTGTTAATAATCGATGAAGTTCATTTGTTACATGAAGATAGAGGTTCTGTTATTGAAACTTTAGTTGCAAGAACTTTAAGACAAGTCGAAAGTACCCAACTGATGATTAGGGTAGTTGGTCTTTCAGCCACTTTACCAAATTATATCGATGTAGCAGATTTCTTAGGGGTAAATAGACAAGTCGGGATGTTCTATTTTGATCAAAGCTTTAGGCCCGTACCCTTGAAACAAGATTTAATAGGTGTACGTGGTAAGAGTGGATCTAAGACTGCCAGAGAAAACATTGATAATATATCCTATGAAAAATTAGTAGAGTACATCAACCAAGGGTTACAAGTGATGGTTTTTGTTCATCAAAGAAGAGAAACCGTTAATACCGCTAGAAATTTTATTTCTAAGGCGAGTGAATACCATGAAAGTGATTTATTTGATTGTAGTAATAATGAATCATATGAGAAATACAGACGTGAGGTTGGTGCAAAGAATAGAAACAAGGATTTGAAGGAATTGTTTCAATATGGATTCGGTGTTCACCACGCTGGAATGTTAAGGACGGATAGAAACTTAACCGAGAAAATGTTTACAAGTGGTGCAATCAAAGTTTTAGTGTGTACTGCTACATTAGCATGGGGTGTTAATTTACCAGCAGCAGTAGTTATTATTAAAGGAACTAACGTTTACGACGCAAAACAAGGTGGGTATACTGATTTAGGGATTTCTGATATCATTCAAATTTTTGGTAGAGCTGGTAGACCACAATATGAAAAATTTGGTACAGGTATTCTTTGTACAACAAGCGACAAATTAGATCATTACATTTCGTTGATTACACAGCAGCATCCAATAGAGTCTAAGTTAAGTGAAAAGTTGGTAGACAATCTTAATGCGGAAATATCTTTAGGAAGTGTCACTAACGTGGATGAAGGAATACAATGGTTAGGTTACACATACATGATGGTACGTATGAGAAAGAATCCATTTGCATACGGTATTGATTGGAAAGAACTTCAGGAAGACCCTCTATTACACAATAGAAGACGCTCCATGATTATTACTGCAGCTAGAAGATTGCATGGACTACAAATGATTATCTTTGGGGAGAGTTCTGGAAGTTTCATACCTAAAGATTTGGGAAGAATAGCTTCTGATTTCTATTTATTGAATAATTCTATTGAAGTATTCAATCAAATGTTGAATCCAAGGGCTACTGAAGCCGACGTTCTATCGATCATAAGTATGAGTAGTGAGTTTGATAGCGTAAAATTCAGGGAAGAAGAAAAGAAAGAGTTAACAAGATTGTTGGAAGAGTCTGCACAATGTCAAGTTCCGGGAGGTGTTGAAGCAGCACAATCAAAGACAAATATTTTATTACAGGCATTTATCTCACAAGCTAATATCAAAGAATCAGCCTTAATAGCAGATTCCAATTATGTTGCCCAAAATTCTGCTAGAATATGTCGTGCTTTGTTTTTAATTGGTATAAATAGGAGGTGGAGTATTTTCCTGAAAGTTTTGCTTTCACTTTGTAAATCTATTGATAAAAAAATTTGGGCATTTGATCATCCCTTAGCACAATTTGAGTTGTCAGAACCCGTATTAAAAAACTTAAGAAACACAAATCTTTCAATTGAAGAGCTCAGAGATATGGAACCAGCCGAGTTAGGTGACTTGGTTCATAATAACGCCATGGGTAAAACTCTTTATAACTTAATTAGTAAATTTCCTTACATGGAGATAGATAGTGAAATATTTCCTATCTCATCAAACGTTATGAGAGTCCATATATTCTTAGATGCTGACTTCAAATGGGATGATAATTACCATGGAAAAAATCAGTTTTTCTGGATATTTGTGGAAGAATCTGAATCATCAGATTTATTGCATGTTGAAAAGCTCATCATCAACAGAAGGCAAATGTCAAACCATGAAATGGATTTTATGATACCATTAAGTGACCCATTGCCAGCCCAAATCATAGTCAGAGTTATATCAGATACATGGTTAGGCTCAGAGACGGTTCATGCCATTTCTTTCCAACACTTGATTAGACCCACTAATGAGACTGTACGGACAAATTTATTAAGACTACATCCTTTACCAGTGAATGCATTACATGATAAACAGATTGAGGAAATTTATACTAAAAAGTTCAAGTATTTCAACCCTATGCAAACAATGACATTTTTCAATCTATATAACACCAATACTAATGTCTTTGTTGGATCACCTACAGGTTCAGGTAAAACTGTTGTAGCTGAATTGGCAATATGGCATGCTTTTAAACAATTTCCTGGTTCTAAAATTGTTTATATTGCTCCTATGAAAGCTTTAGTTAGAGAAAGAGTCGATGATTGGAGGGCACGTATTTCAAAAACGACTTCTCATAAGGTTGTTGAACTTACTGGAGATTCCTTACCTGAAGCTAGGGAAGTTAGGGAGTCCGATATTATTATTACAACTCCGGAAAAGTTTGATGGTATTTCACGTAACTGGCAAACTAGAACTTTTGTCCAACAAGTTTCATTAATTATAATGGATGAAATTCATTTATTGGCAAGTGATAGAGGTCCAATTTTGGAAATGATTGTGAGTCGTATGAACTATGTGGCTTCACACACAAAGAAACCTGTAAGATTATTGGGAATGTCTACCGCAGTATCTAATGCTATCGATATGGCAGGATGGTTAGGGGTCAAAGAAGGGTTATTTAATTTTCCATCATCGGTCCGTCCAGTGCCTTTAGAGATGTATATAGATGGGTTCCCTGACAATTTAGCGTTTTCACCATTAATGAAGACTATGAATAAACCGGCTTTCATGGCGATAAAGCAACATTCACCTAGTAAACCAGTATTAATATTCGTTGCATCTCGTCGTCAAACCCGTCTTACTGCTTTAGATTTGATTCATTTATGTGGTATGGAGGATAATCCAAGACAATTTTTAAAAATGGATGAAATTGAATTACAAAAAGTGTTAGATAATGTTAAAGATGACACCTTAAAATTATCATTACAATTCGGTATGGGATTACATCATGCTGGTTTGGTTGAATCAGATCGTCAAATATCTCATAAGTTATTTGAAGCTGGGAAGATCCAAATTTTAATTGCAACTTCAACTTTAGCATGGGGTGTTAATTTACCAGCACATTTAGTCATTATAAAAGGTACTCAATTCTTTGATTCGAAAATTGAAGGGTATAAGGACATGGATTTAACGGATATCCTACAAATGATGGGAAGAGCTGGACGTCCAGCATTCGATACAAGTGGTATTGCCATTGTGTATACAAAGGAGTCTAAGAAGATGTTTTACAAACACTTTTTGAATATTGGGTTTCCTGTTGAGTCTTCTCTTCATAAGGTTCTTGATAACCATATAGGAGCGGAAATTTCTTCGGGAACTATTACTACAAGGCAAGAAGCAATGAACTTTTTAACATGGACATTCTTGTATAGAAGAGCCCATAATAATCCGACATATTATGGAATTGATGATACTTCAACTGCAGGAATCTCATCATATTTAGGTAATTTAATTGATCAAACGATTGATAATTTGATTGAATCAAGATGCGTTGTTACTAAAGGGAAAGATAAGTTAGTGGCAACTCCTTTCTTGGATATTTCATCCTATTATTATTTATCTCATAAAACTATTAGACGGATAGTACAAAGCATTACCAATGCTGATGATTTCAGAAAATGTTTGATTATGTTATGTGGAGCAACGGAATATGATGAACTTGCTACAAGACATGGGGAAGAATTGATGAATATGGAGATGTCTCAAGCCATGAGATACCAAGCTGAAGATATGGAATGTGAATTCATATGGGATCCTCATGTCAAAGCTTATTTGTTAATCCAGGCATTTATAAGTAGAGTTGAACTTCCAATTGCTGATTACTCTCAAGATACTATTGCCGTATTAGATCAATCGTTACGTATTCTTCAAGCATATATTGATGTTTCTGCAGAGTTTGGATACTTTAGCGTTGTTCTCCAGTTCATTGAGTTAATGCAATGTATCAAACAAAGGTACTGGTATGATGATAATTCGTCTTCTAGTTTGCCGGGACTTATTCCAGATTCAAAGATTGTTATTCCATCTTTGGAACAATTAGGTAACATGGGTAAGACAAAACTCGCTAATATTGGCGAGAATTTAAAGATCCAAAATACCCCATTGGAAGATATAAGACGGTATGGGCCATCCAATAAAGCATTAGATCAATTTGTATATGTATCTTCCCATTTACCTGTATGTGATTTAATTATCAATCAACCATCGAAGTCAGAACTTGAAGTGATTCTTAGTCATAAGAATTATCCTTTAGATTCTAATTTTACTACCTACACTCCCCATTTCCCAAAGACTCAAAGAGAGTCCTGGTTTGTAATCATTTGTGATGAGCAGAAATCAGAGCTTCTAATGATCAAACGTGCATCTCCAAAAATGGCAGGGAAGAAAGGGAAAGTTACCTGTGTTTTGGATATACCCGAGGAATTTGAAGGTAGGTCAGTAAATATTGTTTGCGTTAATGATGGTATAGATCTTAGATATGATAAGAAAATTAAATTACAATAAGGGAATTACATTGTAGCAAAAGAATTTGAAGTGGACGTATATAAAGAAATTTGACGATTTAAACCTTACGCTTAACTTTCTCATCACAGACCTTAACTATATTAGCACAATCATATCTTGTATTATCAGCAAAATGAACAACCACCGATAATCCACCAATGTATGCAGGGTTACTAGGATTCAAAGACAAGTATTGATCAACATAAGTGATATCACTATCACCATTCAACATTCCATACCTTCCACTCAAATCACCAACTTCTTTTTCTTGAGGATTTGGGTTGGATTGATTGCCACCAAAGGGGTTCAAATGGCCTAAAGTAGAAGTACAGTTACCATCTGGTGGTACAGGTTTTTCATGTACATGGTACATAAAAGGTCCACCGTAATCAGGGAAATTGCATAAATCAACGTGAATCAGAATTGACCCGTTTTTCAATCCTGTGAATGAAACAATACCCTGTAGCTTCTCATCAAAGTAAGCAGCATATTCCACACCTTTTGGACTGTCATTTGCTAATGGTTGAATAACACCAGCAGTAACTCCAAATGTTACAAGAAACGTTAATACTTGAAAAAATTTCATAATAAAATTGGTTAAGGAAATAAACAATTTTGCAACCATTTATATAGTGTATGATATGCAGGGTTCAATTCATAGGTGCTATCGTTACCTTATTAGTTAAGTTTGAAGTGTATTTATGTTATTAAATGCATGTTCTAACCCCACAATTTACTAAGAAACATCTAAGTACTTTAACCTTATTATATAATTCTTACATAATCATGTTTTTGCAACCACTTACCGACATACAAAAACAGTATTTTTAAATTAAGAAGTTTGTTCAAGTGTCCAAAAAGTATGGGGTTATTATGTCCACTATGGCAAGAAAGAGATGACTTACACGAACTCAGAATAAGTAAACTCTTTTCCATGATACTTAGAGCTTAGACATTTTGTTAAGTTCTAATTGAATCTGAAACCATGGTCTAAATACCAATGCAAGAGAGCAATCATACCATTTTAGTTAGAATTCCGTGATGCAAAATTACCATTTTTATTCATCTATCCTTATATTACTTTTACTATAACTCTTCTTCAAAGAAATCATCTTCATTATCTCCTTTAGTTTCAGGTGCATCTGGTTCATTACTTTGATTGTTCTTATGATGTTGGTCATAAGCAATACTTTTACCTTTAAGCACGTCCTCCAAACTGAACGGCAACTTACCGTCTTTTATTAAACCTTCAACATGTTTTTTATACTCTTTACGTTTTTCTTCAGTAGCTCGTAAACCTGCTTTGGCCTTTTCCGATACTTGTTCAGATTCAGAATTTGGATACAATGCTACATATTTCTCATCCTTGGGGTAAAGAATGGTATAACAAAGTTCGACTTCTTTATGCTTTACTACAGTTCTAGCCTTTTTAATTACTTTCTTATCTTCAGTGGTTAATGCTTGTTCATAAGCCTTCTTAGCTTGCTTTAATTGTCTTAATGCCTTTTTCCTTTCAAAAAATCTTACCATATGATATTTCTTAGCAATCTTCTTAGCTTTAAAAGAAGATTCATTATTCACTAATTGCACTTTCAAGGCCTTAAGAGTTCTTTCGTTATCAACTCGTACATTTGCCGGTAAATTATCTTTTTTTAAAAACCTTTCAATATCTCTGATCTTCTTCTTAATCTTACCACCTCCAGATTCAAATATCTTAGACAATTTCTCCTCTTTCAGGATTTTCTTAGGATTTATACGTGTTTCAGTCTCTACCATTATTGAGATGAGATGCGATTTACCAGATTTGAGAACTTGAGACTTACGCAATTCATACACTATGGGAGTAATAGAGAAAATAGCACAAATCCAAGATGAAATGGCCAGAACCCAAAAGAACAAGGCAACAGAATATCATCTTGGATTATTAAAGGGGAAATTAGCCAAACTTCGTAGAGAATTATTAGAACCTCAACCAGGTCAAGGAAGCGGTGGTGGTGGACAAGGATTTGAAATTGCTAAAGCTGGAGATGCAAGGGTGTCGTTAATTGGGTTCCCATCAGTGGGAAAGTCGTCCTTTTTATCAAAAGTGACAAACACAAAGTCAGAAGCCGCCAATTACGAGTTTACTACCTTAACATCAGTTGGAGGGATACTTGAATATAATGGAGCCGAAGTACAAATTGTGGATTTGCCAGGGATCATAAAGGCTGCCTCTCAGGGTAAGGGTAGAGGTAAACAAGTTATAGCGGTAGCCAGAACTTCAGATTTGATTATGATGGTTTTAGATGCTACAAAAGGTGAAGATCAACGAGAAATCTTGGAAATTGAATTAGAAACTATGGGGATAAGATTGAATAAAGAGAAACCAAATATTTCCCTAAAGATCAAGAAAACAGGTGGTGTTAAATTGAATTCCATAAATCCTCCGTTACATTTGAATGAGAAGATCGTAGCTGGGTTATTGAAGGAATATAAGATTCATAATGCTGATGTATTGATTAAAGATGAGAATGTCACCATTGATGATTTCATTGACATTATCAATGAACAGCATGTCACATACATAAAATGTCTCTATGTCTATAATAAAGTAGATGTAGTCTCGCTAGAAGAGTGTGATAGATTAGCCAGATTACCTAATACTGTAGTTATGTCATGTGAGATGGAATTAGGTATTGAAGACTTGAAAGAAGAGATTTGGAGGCAACTTGGACTAATACGATTATACACAAAAAGAAGAGGAATTGAGCCTGATTTCAATGATCCTATGGTTGTACGGAACCATTCAAACATCCAAACCGTTTGTGATTCAATTCATAGAGACATGAAAAATCAGTTCAAGTTTGCATTAGTTTGGGGATCGTCTTCTAAACATTCACCACAAAAGTGTGGATTAAGTCATATAATTCATGATGAAGATGTAGTACAAATAGTTACTAAGTAATATATGATATTTTCGCACGTGAGTATTTTTAGGGCTCTTCTCATCTTCTATGACTACTCTCAAAAAAATCGTGTCCTGGCGAGACCTTCCACCTTAACCTCACAAGTTGAAAAATTTTTAATCATTATACTTTGGGACCATTAAATATTCCTGTCGTCAAATAAATACAAGTCGAAATGGGTGGTACTCGTGAAAAGAAAGTTGAATACTTTGCTAAATTAAAAGAATTATTGGAAGAATACAGTTCCATCTTCATTGTTGGTGTTGATAATGTTTCTTCCCAACAAATGCATGAAATCAGAAAAGCTTTAAGAGGTCAAGCTACTGTTTTAATGGGTAAAAACACCATGGTTAGAAGAGCCATCAGAGGATTCTTAAGTGAATTACCTCAATATGAAAAATTATTACCTTTTGTTAGAGGTAATGTTGGTTTCATCTTCACTAACGGTGATTTAAAATCTATTAGAGAAATTGTTACTTCTAATGTTGTTGCTGCTCCAGCTAGAGCTGGTGCCGTTGCTCCAAAAGATGTTTGGATTCCAGCTGGTAACACTGGTATGGAACCAGGTAAGACTTCTTTCTTCCAAGCTTTAGGTGTTCCAACCAAGATTGCTAGAGGTACTATTGAAATTGTTTCTGATGTTAAAGTTGTTGTTGCTGATGCCAAAGTTGGTCCATCTGAAGCCACCTTATTAAACATGTTGAACATTTCTCCTTTCACCTACGGTATGACTGTCGTTCAAGTTTACGATAACGGTCAAATCTTCCCAGCTTCTATCTTGGATATCACCGATGATGAATTAGTTGGTCACTTCGTTAGTGCCATCAACACTATTGCTTCTATTTCTTTAGCTACTGGTTACCCAACCCTTCCATCTGTTGGACACTCCGTTGTTAACCACTATAAGAATGTTTTAGCTTTATCTATTGCTACTGATTATACTTTCGAAGGTTCAGAAGCTATTAAAGATAGATTAGCTAACCCAGAAGCTTATGCTGCTGCTGCTCCTGCTGCCGGTGCTGCTTCTACTGAAGCTGCTGCTGAAGAAGAAGCTCCAGCTGAAGAAGAAGAAGAATCTGATGATGATATGGGTTTCGGTTTATTCGATTAAACTAATTCTGTATAGTATTCTATATAAAACTTTTATTTTACTATTTCTTTTCTCTTTGTGTAACATAGTCCCTAATTTATACTAAGTAACGTATACAGAGCAACTTATACGGAGTAAGTGGTTTAAGATGTCTTGCGGCTAAAGAAAATGATGCGGTCCACAAAAAGGTTGCAAAAAAAAAATGAATTCAATTCGATTAGAAGATATAAGTTCAGAAGATTCAAATATTATAACTAACTTCCATACTTTCGACAGGCACCTTACTTTAATTGACCCTGGTAAGGAGTTGTCACAAACTTTTGCTAAGTTTGAAGTGTTATATAAAGAAGATCTAAAATTAGATAATTCACATACTGTTCATAAATTAAATGACATATATAACCTTATATTAACCCTGATATTGATAGTGGAATCACATGAGAAGTTATTTGAAGATTTCAAAGAATACTGTGACAAGACCTTGGAAAAGTTCCTAACAAAAGTGTTTTCTAAAGATGCAATCAAATGGTTTTATTATTTGAATAATGAGAATATAGATATATTCTGGCAGTTGTATAGGCTTTTGAAACTCCTATATGAATTTGAACTCCCACAAAAGCTTTACAGATTTCCTTTATCAAAGGATATTCTCATAACGTTAATAAAGTTTTATCAGATCCCATTATTTAAATACATGAAACCCCAATTGGAAACTCCCCTTGACTCCAACATTGCTAAACCTTGTGAATTCTTTAGAGGTAAAATCAACAAAAGTTTCATAGTGAAACAGAAAATTGAACTCTTAGACCTTACATTGACAGTAATATTAACTAATTGTGAGTTAAGTATTGAGATATTACAATATTTTGAAAGTGTTCTAAATGATATTCCAACATATTTCTCCTATGAAATATTTACTAGATATTTCATCTTGATTCAATCAAGAATCAACAAATTACCCAATCTGAACCAAAATTCACCCATGATTAAAATCACCAATAATATCGATTCCCTCATCACTGAGGTTATAGTACAATCGGTTTCCCAATTGCCTCCTAACAAATATTGTTTAGCTCATGACCCTGAACTGGGAACTATTCAAATCCATGACTTTCCTGAACCTGACCAATCTTTTGAAGCTCCAGATTGGATGAAATATCTCCGATTTCAGCCAGTTCCAACACCAACTAGACAGAATTCTGAATATGTGGGATCTCTTACCCAGTCTGAAGATTCAGGACTGGAGTTAGATATAAAGATTCATAGAGGTTTCAGGCATAAATTCAGAAATATTCTAAAATTTCACCCTCGTTAGTGGTGTTTTATGACATCCAATACCTAAGCCTATTGCCTAGAGAGGGCCAATATAACTAATTTGAAAGTCAATATGACTGTTACGAAACTTAATATTTATTTATATACATGTAATGCCAACTAATCTCTTTTTCTATAATACTCCTTGGAAGCTTCTTGTATAACTTTTGGTTCTTTTACAACTGGTTTTGGAATATGTTGAGATAGTTTATTTGGATTGGGCCACTGTTCAGGTAATAATCCAGCCCTTTTGAATAAAAACCCAACTCTATCACTTACTGAAGCTCCTACACCTAACCAATATTTTGCTCTGTCAAAATCAAGTTCTATATGTTTATAAGGTCTTTCACCTTGAGCTATCTCTTCTGGTGTTAATGGTACGGATATTGGATTGAAAGTTCCAAGAACTTCTATAGGAACCTTATCACGGGCTTGTCTTCTATTAGCAACCACTATATTATATAATGGCTGGTGCTTTCTACCAAATCTGGCTAATCTTATATTTATAGGACTTTTAATAGTCATGAGTAAATTTTTCACTTTCTCTTTTTCACTCTTAACTTCGCGATATCTCTTTAGCTGAGCAGGCACTCATCTGCTTAACAGTATAGACATTCTATTTGTACACATTAAATCTACGACATGAATTATACACATGTATTTTATATACCTATACCTATAATATCTGTACCAAATTAAGACTACAAATTTTAAAGATTAAAACTTCTTCTTGGCTTTGAATTTCTGTTTGGGTTTAGGTTTAGAAATCTTAGCCTTTCCCTTACTCTTGAAATTTTTCTTTTCAATTGGTTCTTCATCGTCAGACCAATCTTCCTCGACGTTCTTTTGTTTGAATTTCAATTTACCCTTTTGTCCTCTAATAGGTCCTTGGTTGACAGCATCTATATAAGCATCAATACCTGATGATGTTCCTGATAAAGGATTAGTCTCTTCACTGAATACAAATTTATCGTTCTTCTTTTCCAATTTATCAGCCAAATCTCTCTTGATTTGTTTCTTAGGTTTGGATGATGAGATCTTTGCAAATGCTTGACGATCTAATAAATCCAATGGATTATCACCTGACTCCATAATAAATTGGTTTGATCTCTTACCAGATTTTTCAACTTCTTCTTGCTCTTCTTCATCTGAAACGTCTGAATCATATAATGCTTCTTCATAAGCTGAAACAAACTTCTTGCCTTGTTTTTCAGGTTCTTCACCTTCCTTTTCCTTTCTCTTGGCTCTGCTTCTACTCTTTTTAATATTAGCAACTAATTTCTTATCTTCTTCAGGAATGGCAGCTTCTACCTGTTCGATACCAAATTTCCTTATTAATCTTTCGATGATATGTTTTACTTTGGATTTGAAGTGGCCCTTATGCTCATGAGACCATCTCATTAATTTAGTTAATAATTCAGATAAGTTGGTTCTGATCATATCTTCAGGTAAAGATAATACTTCAACCTTGACAAATCCGATAGCTGATTTGGCAATTTCTCTTGAATTATGAGTTAAAAATAACTCCACAGTAGAACATAATTCAACCATGATATCAATAGGTAAAATATCTTTGAATTCATAGATCAAACATGAAACTGCAGTTATGGTAGCAGATATCATATGTGGGGATTGGGCTGCAAGTCCCCCACTTACCATGGTGAAAAACTCAGTGATGTTAGCTTCAGAATTCTCAGTAGACTCGTCAAATCCTGGGACTTTGGAATTAATAATAACTCCACCTTCGTTCATCTTGTGGCCCATTTTGATCAAAATTTGGTATGATAAACTACGTGTTCTTTCATTACCATCTTTGGTGCACATAATGATTTCTTGCAATATGGCAGGAATGAAATAAAGTTCTTGAGATGGTAAAACATCTATGACATTATTAATAGAACCAAGTCTTGTAGCTCTAGCTGAGGCATTTACAGAATCAGTGGATGAGATTAAAATCCCAACAATATCACTAGCAAATTGTTTGATTGAATTTTGGCCTAATTCAGTTTCACCTAATTTACTTAAAATTCTGTAACTCCTCTTTTGCATCAATCCGTCATCATTAGTTATGGTAGTAGAAAAAATGGTAAATAATGCATTATGTGAAGATTGTGGAACATACTTTGACATTGCCACAATTAAATCCATCATAGTAATACTTAAATTAGGAGTATCAGCCTTCTTCTTTTTGGTAGCTGGCTCCTCCTCTTCCATGGCATTCTTAAGTAACCCACAAACTTTATTGAAGGTAGCTTCTAATTCATCTTTAGGAATGATTTGTAAATAAATATCAATGGTCTCTAAAATGAATCCTCTACTATCAGGGGCAGTAGAGCTAAAGACATTAAATAACACTGATAAAACATTAGCAGCTTTACCAGATAAATATTTCAAGTTGGATTTGGCTTGTTTGATGGATAATTCTTCTTTCATTAATTGATCATCTAAAACATCATCACTATAAGCAATATATGACTCGGCTACTGATTTCAATGCATGACATATAACGGTTCTACTTTCGACTTTGCTATACATTAAATCAGTCAATTGAGCAGCAAAGTCATTGTCGAAAGCTTTGACTAAATCTTTGGGTAAATCACAAAAATGAGGTAACAATGACCAAATTTGATCAATTATAGTCAGAAAAATCTTTCCATGTACGGAATCCTTACCTAACTTCGAAACTTTTTCTTCGAAAAAATCTATTAATGGTAAGATTTCTAGTTTATAATAATTCAAGTTGGCGAAACGGACATTATCTCTTAATATAGGTAATAACCAAGCTCTTCCAGGTTCAGTAGTACTAGTTAAATTCAAAGGTAATACGCTCAACACGGCTTCAGGGCCTAATACTGATATTGAAGATGCTAAGATGTCTTCTGCTTCCTTATTATGCGAGAAATCTTCAGATTCATTGGTACGCCATTGACCGATGATTTCAATGATATTCAAGAAATCTGGATTAATACGAGATCTTAATTTCATTATGGCTTCATTAACAAATTGTAAGATTTCTTTGAATGCGTGTTGGTACTTTATGGTCAATAATTCTTCAATCTTGGCTGCCAAAGAAGAAATTAAGTCATCCATATTCTCATAGATATCTTGAGTGGTCTTATCTACAGGTTGTAATAAAAATTCGTCAGGAATAGCTGACACTATAGCAATCAAACAATTTGATGATGATAAGTAGATATCTTTAGAATCTGATGATAAATAATTGGAAATGATGTCAACGATTTCAGGAACTTTTTTGATATAAAGTGAAGCATCCAAGTTAGCAAAACTCTCACAACCTTTAGCAACAACTGCTAGCCAAGGAGCAGCCAAATGTGTATCATTAACTGAAGGTTTTAAATCAAAGATTATATCAAGAACCTGAGTGACTCTTTCTATGTTAATGACATTACTCATAGATTGGAATAATCCTTCAAACGCTTGAAATGCTGATGAAACCAAAAATTGATCATTGGTCTTGGAAATTTCCAATAATGCATCACACAATGGTTCAACTTGAGTTAAGGGCCAGGCACCTGATGATGTAATAGAACAAATTAATTGTAAGCAATGAATGATTTGGGAATTGACTTCCTTATTATTCTTGAGTTTATTGTGTTTCATGATCTCAACTAATTTCTCTAATGATCTTGTACCACAAAGTCCAGAAGCGGGATGATAAGGTTGTGGAGATGTTGGAGGGTTGGAAAGGATTTTAGAGATGGCTTCTTGAGCTCTCTTTCTTACTTTAGGTCTTGGATCAAACGAGAACTGAATTAATCCCTCCATTGCCCTTTTAGGGGTGATCACACCATTGGATGTCCATGTGGAATAATCTTGAGCTAATAATAAGCTTTCTAATGTTCCAATAGTGGATCTGACTAAAGGAGCATCAGCATTGTCAGTATTTAATGGTATGGCTAATTTTGTTAAGATATCACTAAATTTAGAAACCAATAATGGCTTTGGCGTATATGGTAATAATAAGTCCAAAAAGTATACTGAGGCAGTGACCAATCCAACATCTTTGATTTGTTCGTCTTCAACACTTTGATCTAATAATGATAAAAACGAAATAAAGTACGCTACTGGAGTTTTATCATTATTCTGTTCTTGTAAATTCTCTTCAACGGCACTTAAAATAAGAGCCAAATGTTTCTGGTTTTCTAGTTTTGAATTTGCTTGTGACTTGATTCTGGCTAACTTATCTTCCATTTCCAAGATGTCTAAAGAAACACCTCCATCTGGGTTAGACATAATGAGATGAGGTAAATTTTTTCGCATCTCATAAATATAATAGTTAGGGTGCGGCTCAGAATCTCTTGTAGGTTTCTCTAAGACACAATGTTTCTGGACTAAGGAGGATCATGGAGAGACAGTGATCAGTTGACTGCATATTAATTCTCTAAGAGGACTTTCTTTGAGAGTTATTATAATTGAAAACTGACGGGAAAGACAGGCGATTACATTATCATATTCCAAGTCTAATACTATGTCAAGGCAATAATAAGGGTGGAATCAGAAACGACTTGATTGTGAAATTTGTGAAATTTTTATCCCTTATCTTTCAATCTCTGTGTAATTTTTGTTTTTGGTCTTTTACTGATTTTTTGGAATTTTTAACTTTTTTCCAATATTCTATGAAAGTTGCAAAATCCATAAATTTACTTTGTGCACATGGCTGCAAAAAAAACTAAAAATGGGATTTAATAAAATATTTTCATTATCTAAGAAAAAAAGTAAATATGACGTATTGAAACATTCAAATGCTGGTAATATTTACGTAAACGAAACTTGTGAAACTTTAAAGCCACCCACAAAACAAAGTTCCAAAACTGAAGAATCAAATAACTTCTATAGTAATACACAAACTACCACAGCAAAACAAAGAATCAAACAACAACCATTTGAAAATTTGATAACTCCATATAAAACCTATCACAAAAGAGATTTAGCAAGTACTAGGAATAAGACATTTTTAGCTTCAAGAGTTGGACCTCAAATCAGTTGGCAGGATCCTGATCAGTTCGATCGTCAATACCTTCAAGATGTTAGACAATCAATACTAAGGATAAGATTGTACTACACAACTTAACCTTCATCTACATTAGACTTAATTATATTAACAATGAGATTCATTAGACTTACATTAAATATACATGTTTTTACGTACACTATCGTTCATAAGAGTTCACAAAATACTTGAGAATTCTTTCTTTAAACTTTGATTGTTTTTGTTTTTTGGGTTTTGATGTTTTAATAACTTCCGCTTTGTAAACATGGTCAGGGACATTATTATCATTTTCGGGTTTAGTGATATTGGTGGTTAATGTATAATGAGACGCTGCCCCGTCACTTGAAGTCCCATTATTCGATTCATCAGTTTCTTTAGATTTGGTGTCTTTTTCTTTTGACACCTTATCCTTGGATTGAGTATCATTTGTTACGGTCCCTTTAGATGTAAGTACTGGAGTAGTAGCCTCTTGCTGATCCTCTTCATCACTATCCGTTATTCTCTTAATTGCTGCACTTAAATCAGCAGAAAACCTAGAACTAGTATCTACTTCCGGTGCAGTTGGTTGGGTATAGTCATCATCAGAAGTTTCAGATTCTTTGCCAATTTTAATCAAATCTGCTAAATATTGATGATTTTCCTTCTCTTTTGGACTTTCAATACCACTATCTTTTATGATATGTACTGCAGTATCAGCAATCTTTTCCGACTCCAAAATTGTAGCATCATCTTCAAGATCTGTAGCAGAAGGTGCTAAGTGTTCCATTACAGGTGGAGGAGCTTTAACAACTTCTGGTTCTTCATGAAATTTCTTAATGGATGTTGGACTATTCAAAACATCTTCATACTCATCAAGGTCAGAAACCAATCCTGAATCATCCGCTGAATCAGAAACAATTTCATTCAATACTGGTCTTGGAATATCGTTTTCTACAGAAGTGTCACCAACATTTGAAGCAGGGATTGTAGCATCTGCACTGACTGACTCTGGGTCAATTACATCTACAGGAGATTCAGGATTAGTGCTTTTAAATGTACTTTCAGTAATTATTATTGGTGTAGAAATAACCGGTTCACTGATATTCGATTTACTACTTTGTTTGAGAATTACTGGTTGCTTGAAGTCACTTATTCTTTGACTTTGTGGTGATGATTCTACTGATTTAACATGTTCCACTTCCGGCTCAGTATTTACTGGCACAGATTCAGTCTCGATAATAGGAACAGGCTCAGGGACGGGATCGGGTTTAATAACTGATGGAGAAGGTTCCTCTGGCAAAATTGGTGCCTTTACAGGACTAAGGATAGAAGCAGACGATGCCAAATCACTATTAATAGTACTTGTATCATAATCAGATCTCCTTCTCCTAAATAATCCCCTCCTAGGACTAGACTTCTTCAAATCCTTTTCTGCCTGTTTCTTTGCGAGTTCTTCTGCCTTTCGCTGCTCTTTCAATTCCAACTTCTTTTGTTTCTCATATTCTTTTTGTTGCTTCTTTTCTAATTTGGCTCTTTCCTTATGTGTGGTATCTTTTCCTTTACTTGGCTGATCATCTCTCAAAGAATGGATTTTAAAATCACGGTGATGGTTTTCATAAATATAATTATCATTAACTCCTGAATGTCCAAGGATTTCCAATTTTTTATCTTGCTTGTCCTTCTTAGTAATAGTCTTTTGGGGTATTACGTGTTGAACATTACTAGGATAACTGTCTTGAGATTTGAGATTATCAGGGACTTTTCCATTTTGCAGTGGCTGCTGTGACAGGCCATAGACTTTCTCCATAGCTACTTGTAATGCTTTATTATACAAATCTTGATTAGAGATTTTTGGGGGATTAAAATCAGTGTCATAAATTGGTATGGTTTCAACGTTATCATCAAATTTAATTGAGTTTGCTGAGGTAACTGATCTATTAGATTCCTTATTAGGTGAAGCATGTCCATTAACTTTAGTTCCATTCTCATTTTTTGGTAAGGCAGGGACTTTGAACTTTGGTGGTTCACTCAAGGGAGAACCTAATGTTTTATAGGGATGTTTAGGAGACTCTAATTCAATAGGTGATTGTAATTGAAGATTATCTTCTTCCAATTTTTCTTGATTGATTTTAGGACTGTTTTTGAGGATCGACCTTAATGGCTTGATTTGGGATTCGGGTTTACTGGTTTCTGAGCTAGGTGATGTGTCAACATTCAAACGTAATAATTCGGAGTTTTCATGGAATTCTCCATTCAGCTTGTCTTGAACCCGCTCACCACCAGTTCTCAAAGCATTATGGTCATTATCCAACTCGTAATTATATTCAAAATCTTGCAAATCTTCATCGATTTTGTGTAAATTATAATTGTCATGTTTGAGACTCAACATTGAATTATTCCTCAAACTGTTATTTCTTGAGTTGCTTCTGGAAATATTCTTGGTAGTGGTCTCTATAATATTTGAACCGTCAGGCATAGTCTTGATTGTCTTTGTGGTTATGGATTGAACTCTTCCTTGACTATCCACAACCTTTGTAGTTTGAGTAGTTATAACCATATCGCCTTGTTCAGCTTCCAGGGGCTCATATTCTTCATTATAAGGTTCCTGATGATAAGCTTGACGTCTCAAGGAGTTGGATGAATTTATTGAACTTAACCGATTAGTGGATGGAGGCTTTAAGTGTTGTTGACTAGGTAATTTACTATTGGATGTTAATGAACTATACCTCCTCGCATTAGGTATAGTAGCTTGCCCTGGAGTATACGATCCTTTAGGGTGATAAGTATACGTCTTCAAAGAATTAGACCTGTTAGTCATTGACTTGGTTCTACCAAATCCCGCCGCCGTTGTTGTCCCCGATGCTTGATTAGATTGTGAGTTTTGATGTAATCTCAAAGCTGCTAAAGCTGCAGATCCAGCACTATTACTCAAGGAAGATGATCTATCAATACCATTATTAGGTAAGCCCGCTACATTGTTTTCATAGTTTTGAAGTTCATTAGTGTATTTACTAAACCCTTGGTAAGTGCTTTGTCTCTAAATAATGTTAGTACAACGTTTTGATTGAGATTTCCGTTTTTATGATCTAACATACCTTTCTAGAGTTGAATAAACCCATTATAATTGTAAGTCAATTGGATATTATCAATTGATAATATTATTGAGTTTATTATTTTAGGAGGAGCTGCCAATAGCAAGAATATTATTACTTAACCCTAAACTTAATTTGATTGTGTATAATGAATTTCAACTGAAATTTCTCAATTTTTTTATTGTTATGCTAGGCATAGTTTTGCAGCTAGTCTAGCCTCGATTCTGGATTTATATTAAGAAGGGGATTACTAGGTTTAAGTTATAGTACAGAGGTAGATGTTTGGGGTTAAGATATCAAGGGGTCATTCAATCAACTAACAAGGGGTTGTTGGTGTCAATTTTACAAATATTTAGGGCGATAAGGACAACTTGTCACTTTTATTTACTCTTGTTTTATTTTCAACAAATGATATTTTTTCTCTGGGGTTAGTGCTTCTTTCCAATTTTAATAACGAATAGGTCCTCTAATTATACTCTTGGATGAAATAAAGACTTAAAATCAATTGTAATTACATATTTTAAATAATTTTCAATTAATCTAATACAAATTCTATATGGGCCAAATACAGGCCACAAAAATTTAGCAGGTGCTCTAGTGGCGCAGAGGTTAGCGCTTCGTGCTTATAGCCGTTTGACTGACGAACAGGTTATACCTAAAGTCACGGTCGTGTGAGGAACGCGACGGTCGTGGGTTCAAACCCCTCCTAGAGCATTTGTCCTTTTTTTTTCTCAATCATTTACTTTTACTATGAAAAAGAGTTTTAATTATACACAATGCAGTATACATTAGTTCTAAACAATATATACTATGCTATGACTTCAATCAGTCTTTTCTTTAGTGGTCCCCTTCTTTATAAAATTTAAAAACCTATCTCCATATTCATCAGCAGGTAATGCGGAAATTGTGGTTCTATTATGACTTAAAGATCTCCAAAAAGTTTCTAATTTTTTCTTCAACGAGTAGCTTGTTAGGAAATCAATTATTCCTAAATAATAAATCTCCGAGGTTGGTTCATTAGAAGCATTAGTAGACCTTATACCACCATCATGTCCATAAAAGATGAACTTGGATCTACCAGGGTACACATCATTAGGTAAATCATGCTCATTTATATCACGAGGGTTTGTTGTGATTAAATCAAACTTATCATTGGATTTGGGATCGAATATACTTAAATTCTTATATCCAGAATTTGGCTTTTGTAATTTGTTCTTGACATCATGGACACCTAATAATAATGAATAGTCCATGACATTTACTGATTTTAGGAATTTGACATCTCTATCTAGTTGATCAAAGAATAATTTGCGTTTATCAGATCCGAATTTGATTTTTTGGTGCATTTCAAGCCAATTCAAATCTTTTAAAGGTTTTTCAGATCCACTTTTATCATCATGATGTTGGTCATGAGCGGTAGAACTTTGAGTATATCTTCCCCAAGTTGACCCTTTTAAATCGAATTTCAAATGAATGTCTCTATGAGGAGGGAATAAATTATTCATGACAATGAAATGAACTTTTCTCTTAACGCCATTCGTCAAAGGCATTTTAACTCGATGTAACCCATAGATTTGACTAACTAATGTATTAGGATTAGCTTTAACATGATCATAATATTGTTTCAAGATCTTTCTTAATTGCTTATGCTCAGAATGACGTATTGTCTTTATAATGAACCTAAAATCTCTGGAATAATAGAAAAATGATCCACTTTTACCGGGTGACCCCAATTCTGATAAAATATACTTCCCAGTGATACTAATCAAATAATCAGCAGGGTCCAACCCAAATTTTTGTCTCAAGTCTCTGAATACTTCAGGACAATAATCTTTGAATTTGAAATCGTATTTCGAAGATGGGGTCATTTCACTCCCATCCATGTTGAATGTCAATTTCTTATAGCTGCGGAAATCATCATCATTTAATTTCTTCATTAACCCACTACATCTTGAAACTGCAACCCTTATTCCTGTTAACATATTATACGCCATAACGAAATTCTCATGACCTTCACTGATTTTGTTACCAATTAAAACTTTATCATCATCATAAAAATCCTTACGTTTTTTCCTTATATTCTTCAAAATAATGGAATTTCTCATTCTCTGCATTTCGCTATTAGCACTATCATTGGAATTCACTTTTTTAGGGTAGTCAAGACTGGCTCTTTTAGGAAAGTTTCTAAATGAATTCATTGATGTATTAGGATAAAATGAATTCAAACTATTTTGATCCGTGGAATATTTTTTATTCAATCTATAAGTTTGGATATCATTAGTGGTATGTCTTCTATCGAAAGACAAATTATTAGGACGCTGTGACTTTGAGTCATTAGGCTGTTTATTAGGTTTTTCGTTATCATTAGGAACATGCAAAGGGTCTATTTCATATGAGTTGTTATTAGTAGTTTCATTACCTGCATTAGTTTGATTGGTATTATTAGTAGCAGTAATAGTGGAATCCGTATTTAATTTTGAAATATTGTCAATGTTTAAATCATTGGTTGAGGAAGGTGAAGTTTCATTACTTAAATCCATATTACCATTTTTAAAGGAGCTTGGAGTTGAAGGTAATAAATTATTATCGCTTAACGATGATGCACTCTTTCTCTTTGCCAATGGTGATTTAGTATGTGAAGATGGGGAATCTGAAGAAGACGGTTGCACAGAAGTCAGCTGAACTGAAGACAGAAGAACTGACGACGGCGGTTTAAAATGGTGTGGAGGGGTCGTAGATGAATTTTCTCTCATCTCTATGGGATTCGTTTCAGCTTGAATCATACCACCACTCCTATTACTCTATTCACCGCTTTGACGTCTTATTGGTATTCTATATGATAAATGAATAAATGTATGTTCAGGTTTGTGACCGGGGTTCTTTTTTATTGATGATTTACCGTGTAAATTAGTCTTATCTGGTTTGAGGTTTGTGGAAGAGTCCCCTTTGAGGTTCGCAAAAAATAAAATGTCGATGAGACCATGACGTTTGTCGTGTTTTAGCAGCCAAATACTTGTCATTTAAATAAGTTCTAATTAGCCAGATTTGATCTGAAATTGGTTCAAAGTGTAAGTTTTTCAGAGGTTGTCCCTTTAATACAGAAAGATATCTGATGGGAACGACAGATAGTTGTTACAGTTTTGAAATAGAGTCAGATATACACTTGCTTTCGATATTTTATCATCACCTATTAGTGTCATCTTCTATGACCGCCTTGTACTTCCAATGCAAACCCATCTTATGAAAAGCGGACATTGTGTTCCCCCGTAAAAAATTCTTCGTTCAAATTCCGATGCTGTCTCATAATGTCTATAGTTAACACGGACGCAAAACGGCCCTTACATTAAGGTTCCGAGTACCTCGATCCGAGAAACAGAAATTATTTATATATGGCGACTTATCTAACTCATTTAAACTTATCAACAGCCCACTTGTATATAGACCACAGAAAGACCATATAGATTAAGGATATGGGGTTATTGGGTAAAGTATTAGGTAAATCACCTCAATATGATAGGGAACTCGCCAGTAAAGGGTTTGAAGCCAGTACATGTTCTTTTGAATGTGATACATGCCATTTTAACTACCCGTCATCTCTCAAAGTTGAAAGTGGCGATTTATGGAATTCTACCAGTGAATTTGGCTTACATATTGTAGTTCCAACCAATAAGGCCGATTGGGCTCATGATGCTGTCAATGAAACCAAGAGTTTCAGTCATAAAGTCAATAAGTTTATTGGTAAATGTCATTTTACGAACCTACCTAATAGTAATATAAAAGTTAATGTCAGTTCACAAAGCACACCAGGATTCGATGATTATGATCCTGACTATATGAATAACACAAAAGGAGACATATTAATCTTACCCCAATTTGTATGGGTTAGAAATATCCATGAAACGGAATTAGGCCCTAAGTTAGAAAAGGCGATTCAATTAATTATTGACGATGTGCCCATAGAAACTATCACCTCCAAAGTCACGCCAACATTCACAATTCATGAAGATCTTAATCAAAGTTACCTTTTCTTATGTTCACATAGATCTAGAGACAAAAGATGTGGTATAACTGCGCCTATTATGAAAAAGGAGATTGATATCTATACCAGAGACTTGGGGTTCTATAGAGACCATGGAGATCATAGACCTGATGGTATTCAAGTGGTATTCATAAACCATGTAGGGGGCCATAAATTTAGTGCCAATGTAATCATATATTTGAAACAACTGAGAAAGAATATTTGGTTAGCCAGATGCTCACCTATTAATGTAAAATCCATTATTGATGAATGTGTTTTGAAGGGTAAAGTCTTCCCTGAGAATACCAGGTTGATTCAGAATTTTGCAAAAGACTGGTAATACCATACTATTCGTCTATTTATATACTAATATTTTATATCTATTTATATAGTGAAATTTTAATTTATTTATATACATCGTTAATGTTGATGAAAATGTTGTAAGATATTCAATCTAATATCAATCCAATCGATATCTTCTGATCTTAAATCATCTCCATTATTTTCTACCATCTTACTTAATCTTGTGATTTCACGGTCTATAAATTTTGGGCCCTTTTCTATAACTTTTGTATAATAATTTTTGATTCTATCGTCAGCGATTTGACTATCGATGAGTTCTAATAATTGAATCTTCTTATCATTGGAATCCTTCATAAACACTTTTGATACATCTATGTTTAATTTCCCAACATCCGATGTTAGTCTCCCATTCTCTTGCCTGCCAAAACCCTTGGAATTAATGAACTTCAATAACTCAGGGACATTCCTTCTACCTTCATATAATTGTGGGGCTCTCATATTATTGGCATCAACTTTAGTTGGATCAAACCATAAAACTGCGGGAATATTTTCAATACCAAACTGTTCTCTTAATTTATTAGTAGTGCCATGTTCAGGATCTAACATAACTAAAGCTACTTGGATATCATCATCATCAGCATAGATCTCATTGATATTTTCAATCTTTGGGAGTAATTGCTTACAATGACGACACCAATGACCTCCGACCATCATTAAAGTTTTCTTATTAGTGTTCAATACCAAGGGTTCAATATTAGAATCGTCAATATGTAACATCTTCTTTTCTGTCTTGCCATATACTGGAATAATCTCAGGGTTAGAGATTTCGTTATTACCGGTGGCCAATTTGAGGAAATTGTTAATAGATTCAAAGTCTCTTCCACCTTCATAGGGAATAGGTTGATCATCACCATGGAATAACATTAACATAGGAAATCCATCAATTTCGTATTTCTTGACCATTTTCCTGCCACTTCTTTCTCCTCCGTTATGTTTAACAATGTTTATACCATTTATGGTTTTATACAGATCTGACAATCTCTCAATAGTGGGCATTAATTGTTGACAGTGACGGCACCAGTCAGCATAAAAATCCACCAAGACATAATCTCCTGACTTTCTTACTATTTTGTCAAAGGTATAGTCATTAACCCTTTCTAGACATAATATGACTGGGATCAATAAGAAATAGAGTAATTTCATCTTAGTAATATCTCGCACTGCGACTCCGAAGCTGCCTACTTAAATACGTGTTTATGAAATTCATAGTAATCATAGAAAATCATAGAAATTTACCAGGTCTCCTTTATATTATAAGAAGAAGTGTTCAATATCCACAAAAATAATAGAGTTTTGACTTTCTTTAATTTTTGATTATGTTTTATAGAAGAGTTATTTTTATTTAAATTTTGCAGCTATTAAATATTTACTATCATTAAATCACACGTTTCAAATTTTTATTAAACGAAAGGTAGAATAATTATAGGATAATCATTTCCTAGCACTCTCTTCATAAGGTCTACTCAATTCACAATTAAGGTAACAGTTTATAACTAAATTAATGAGGTAATGGTATAACCTTTGGTACAATATAAGAATTCTTTCTAGTAGCTGCACCCACAAATGCATTATACCACCCTAATATAGAACATATAACTCCAACAATACCACCAGCTTTAATAAGGTTAGCATTATTATATAAATTACCCACTCCCAATAATAAAAACGTCAAAGCCAATGAAAAAAATAATGAAAAGAATGCAACCGTTGATTTCATAGTACACAATACCAACATGAACGTGAACATACTCCAACCGATCAAAAAGAATCCAATAGCATTAGCTAATTGTTCAGGATTTTCTTTATAAGCATCTTCTATACCGAAACTAGGGATCAATATGGCAGCATAAGATAACCAAAATGCCCCGTATGAACATAAGGCAGTAGCACCAAAAGTATTACCCAACATTAAATCCCATAATCCTGCTAAAAATTGAATTGCTCCTCCGTAGAAACATGCAACACTTACTGCAACATTAGGTACACTCACTCCTTGGGCACCAGCATTATACATAGATAAAACAAAGGTCGATAAGGAAAATCCACATAACCCCATAGGTACTGGGTTTCCGAAATCATAGGATGGTAATGGAGATAATCCAGGATTTAAATTACCTCCGAATGCTTGCATCAATTCATGTTTCAAATATTTTCTTCTTCCGATTTGGATATATTCATTGCTATCGCCCACCAATTGCACGGTTCCTACTGGTAAATCATCAAACTTGACACTTTCGGTACGAGAACTATGTATTGACAGAAAATCTGTTGTCATCTTTAGGTTTAAACTTTAGATGGGAAAAACGTTGGTTTTAATGTACGACTCAATAAAAGTCCGAGATAAAGATAAAATTAATCCGGGTACGGTTTTTTTGCAAAAAAAAAATAAACCAGTTACAATTCACAAAAATTTCGCCAAACTATTCGCCTAATACTTTGATTGGGCTTAACTTTACATTTGAAAAGGATTTTACGTTGTTTATTAATACTTGCAAGAAGATTATAGAATTTCCACGGAGTTTTCGATAGCCGTAATGTCCATCTTCCCCGCCACTTATATTATGTAAATCATAGATTTAGACCTTGACTCTTGTGTCCTGAGTGGATCACAAACCCGGATAAACCATTTCGTAACCGGGGCTTAACTCCTGCATGGGTTGGTTGATATATTTTTGCAACCTTTTTAGGGTGGGGACTGATGACTACCGAAACTTAAAACGGACTTCGAGCCGTGCCCGGTATTGGATATTCGACCTTACAATTGATATTAGAGGCCACCATTATCCTATGGGATACGATAGAATAAATTTATATGTATGTATATGAATGTATATAGACGTGTTGAATATCCGAAGAACCAAGTGTTCGCCAAGACGGTATTTCGGGTTGAATAAAAATGTCTGAAACATAGCCAAGATTTAATTTTTTAAGCCTTCATTAGATTTAAAAATTTTTAATATTGGGAGCTGAATTTGGTTAAAGATTGATTAGGCAGATATTTTTCACATCTTAACAAGTAAAAAGTACTAATATAAAAAGTATAAACCATTTATATATCAATTTTGTTTGTAAATTCTATTCCTTACATGTTATGGCGAATCAGGCATAGTATTCAACAAAAACCGGTTCCGTGGTTTAGTTGGTCATAACGTTTGCCTAACACGCAAAAGGTCCCCAGTTCGATCCTGGGCGGAATCATTCTTTTTTTCACTATTAGTTTGTGACTCTTTTTTATGCCTTTCGTATTATTTTTCTTATATCAAAACCATTAATAACATTACGACAATTGCCATGATGTTCTGGAAAGCCAGTAACTTTGTCCAAACGTTAGAGCCCCGTAAAACATTTCTTAGTAAATTCAATTAATCAGATCATAATTCGCATTTCATTCCAAGTCTATCTTCATGTTAACAACAATTCAAAGATCATCAAGTCGGTGTTTACGATCTACAGGATATAAACAGACATCCACATTGATAAGGCCATTCATAATGCCATCAATAAGAACGTATCTGAAAGTTACCTTCTTCACTAAACAAGGATGTATGTTATGTACTAATGCTCATAAGATTCTAGACAAGAGTCTTGAGGATACAGAACAACAAGTTGAATTGGAAATTGTGGATATTATGAAACCTGAAAACGTAGAATGGTATGATAAGTATTGTTACGATGTTCCCGTATTGCATGTTGAGAAGAATGGAGAGATGGTTAAGTTTATGCATTATTTTTTCAAGGACAAGATCCTAGAAAGTTTATAAAGGTTGATAACCTGAAGGGCATTTAGAGTTAAGATATAAATGTAGTATTTATGTTGGAAATGATTAGATATTGATTTTCTGTAAATAGTAATAATAAAAGTCCATAATATAGACACCTTTAAGTTCTATTCTCCAATCTAGAAGCTACTATAACGGATATTAACAATAGTCAAACAGAATAGTCACTCCGAATATTCACACAAAATAATCAATAATAGTAGTGTTGTTAAAAAACTAGTAAAAATCCTGCTACTCCTTTAGACCTATGAGCCCCACAAAGTTGCAAATTTCACAGTCGCATTAAGGTTTATCAAGAGAAGTTAAGTAAAATCATGTCAGTCGTAATTACAGGATGTTCATCAGGAATTGGCCATGCAGTTGCTATAGAATTCGCCCAAAAAGGGTATAAGGTTATAGCTGGAGCTCGTAGATTAGAACCAATGAAAGATTTAGAAACGGATTACGGTGTTAAGATCATTAAATTAGACGTTACTTCAAATGAAGATATTGAGCAATTAAAGCAATTGATTGAAACCGAATATAATGGGGAAGTCAAATATTTATTCAATAACGCTGGTCAACCATGTACTTTTCCTGCAATTGATGTAAAAGACGAAGATGTGCTTCAATGTTATAATGTTAATGTATTTGGATGTATTAGAATGACAAGAGCTATGATTCCTTATCTTATCAAAACTAAAGGTACAGTGGGATTCACTGGAAGTGTAAGTGGACTTCATCCATTTCCATTTTCATCCATCTATTCCAGTTCAAAGGCAGCCATCCATTCTTTTGCTGGGACTTTAGCCCTCGAATTAGAACCATTTGATGTTAAAGTAATTAATATTATTACTGGAGGTGTTCGTACCAACATCGCTGATGTTAGACCTTTATATGATGGTTCATGGTACAAAGTTGATGGAATTGAAGAGGTTATGGATAAAAGAAGAGCCATGGCCAGAAACAATAATCCAATAACGGCTGAAGCTTATGCCAAACAAGTTGTTAATGACTTTGAACATAGTAAGTTAAGGAAAATTGATTACTATAGAGGAACTATGGCAACTTTCTTATATTATGCCCAATTTTTCCCTAGAGTATTTATGGTGCTTATTTTCAAGAGAAGGTTTAGCTTAGGTTATCTTTTTAAAGTACTTAAACTGCGTTACCTGACAAAACCCAAATTAAAGGAGCAATGAGGATTCAAACATTTCATATTCATTTCATATACATTGAGTTTCATTATATAACTTTTGATTTTATTTCGAATTTTGTTTCATGCTGAATGATATTGTTATACAATTACTTTTTGTTTTTCCCTTTTTTAGTTTTTTCCTTTTTTTCCTTATTACCTTTTTCAATTCTTTATCGTTACTCCGTACATCTCTAATTTACCTCTAAAATACATCTCCAAATACCTGTTGTCTAGACAACATAATTAACATGAACTGGGTTACCAGTCTTTACCAGTTCCAAGACTTTCTCAATACATAATAAAGTATTTAAAGCATCTTTAGCAGTACAATTCAGAACTAGTTCAGTTCCCTTGATCAAATTAATAAAATGACTCAATTGCAAATCAAATGGTTTTGGTTTAGTAAAGTTAAGTAAATCCGGTGGGGTATAATTAGGAGTTTTAATTCCAATTGACATTAAGTTGGAAAATGAAGTTGTTGGAGTATTTAAAGTCTCAATTTCCATATCATCATCAAACCCTAAACCTAAACCCAAACCTAAATCATCGACTTCAATTTCATTTGCCCAAGATTGACCATTATTATTTTGATGATAAAATTTCAAATCTGGAACGGAAAGAGTTCCATTTGAACCAAAAATCCTATAAAACCCATTAGTCTTTGAATAAAAAGGAATATTGGGATTTTCCCCAGTTCCTGATTCAAAGTTAAATGGCAGGACAATGTTATCACTACAAATGAAAGTACCTTTACACCCATTTCTAAAAGTCAAGGATAAAATTGCTCCTTCATCAACATCATAAGGTCTTTGTTTGGGTAATAATTCAGCGTAAATTTTGACAATGGGACCTAATAAATACAATAACAAATCTAAATCATGAACTAAGTTGATCAATAAGGTCCCACCACCTTTAGACTCATCAACTCTCCAAGGTTTTTCTAAAAAATACTCATCATTTTTCTTGGTACACCAAGTACCTTGAATAGCAATAGGTTGGCCAATTTTGTGCATATTCTTCTTGGTTTGGATAATATAGGGATTAAACCTTCTGTGATGGCCAATTAAAACCTTGACATTATGAGTTTCGGTAAAGTCAATGAACCTATTACACTCATCAACAGTTGCAGAAAGGGGCTTTTCAATTAGTAAGTTAATTCCATAATTAGCCAATTTCATTCCCATTTCAACATGTGTATGGTTTGGTGTAGCAATAATGGCACCATCAGGGTAATTCAAGTTATTAGATTCTACATAACTAATCATTTCATCAATTGTTTTAAATAAAATAGTGTTGAATTTAGCAGCGACTTCAGGGCCTTTGGCACTATGGTCAATTATGGCAAATAATTTAGCATCAGATCTTTGATATATGTGTTCACAGTGTCTAGGGCCTATTAATCCAGCACCAATAACTACCAAGTTGACGAAATCCATAAAATTGATCAATAAACAGAGAGGAAGAAAGTGAAGGATGCGAAAGATAAGAAAAACCGTATGGCACCGTGTGGGAGCCGCAGCCACCAATAGTCTTTTCTGGAAGAAGTGGTAGAGAGAAGTTCTAGAGGTTATAAATCCTAATGGGTTATTATACACGTTACTGAACAAACACAAATGAAAGAGCACAAAAATCAAAAGAGTACAAAGCCAAAGTGGTCACCAAAAGAGAATTAATAGATCTATGGCTTAGGGACGTGAGATAGATAAGAATTCAACGTGTTCGGTGGATTTAGGATCCCTGACGGATCCTTCACGACATACGACAAACTGGATGAGACCCATCCCGACATTTAACCAAACTCCTAAAATTGGGTGAGTGTTAAATCCAAAAAAATCCCTGGAGTATATGCAGGAGATTCTTTTATAAGACAATATGTAGTACGATGGTAATACGGAAGTAGACCCGTAGTAGATAGACGAGAACAGGTAGACGATAACCGATAGTTAAAACTGGGTTTAAAGTGAATAAGGTTTGATTGTGTACTCTAAAGATGTTATAACCATTAACACAATAAGAACTTAAAGAACAATACCAGTTGATGAGATGAGTCTGAGCCTTTAACTCTTTAGTATATGAGACCTAACTATGTATATGTAAACGTAAAAAATATCAATACAAACACAAACACAAACAGAACCCAACCCAAATTACACAATAAACAATTTCTATTAATCCCTAACCTCTGGTGAATCACTTGTATGGTTATATATCTTCCCAACACTACCAATACTGCCCTGGAAAAATTGAGTCCAACAGTTTTTTATATACAGGACCATTTCCAACAAAATTTATACCAACAAAAACCTAAAAATTATAAAAGTAAAGAAATCCCAGAAAACTTTAAGGGTTATTAGTGGATCATAGATTTATTGAAAAGATAATAATAGGAAATTAATCACAAACTTTAAAATAAATACAATGTCCTCAACTAAACCATTCCAATTGAACCACGGGACTTTAGAGTTTACGATTTTAATCCCATCGAATTATTATCAATCGTTTCAACAATTGAATCAACAGTTTGTTAAATACTTACCTACCCCTACTGATGATTTTATTACTGAAAGTGAACCATCGAGTCCTATTGAATTATTCTCAAAGTTCTTAGGGTTCATCAATGACAATTTCAAACAACAGCCTGAAGAATTCAAAGATATTTTGAATTATTGTCTTAGTGAGTTTGAATTATTATTCCAAAATAATGATATTCATAATTTCGTTATGAATTTACTTAGTGACGAAACTTACCCAACCACTTTATCTAAAATTAAGGACATCTTAGCGAATTATTACAATTCCACGACTTTATTGCAAAGAACCGTCAAACCTTTGGATCTGCAGCTTTTCAAAGACTCCACTAGCATATATGCTATATTTGGAGGTCAAGGTAATACTGATGATTATTTCGAAGAATTAAGAGATTTATACCAAGTATACAAGCCATTAATCAAATCTTTGTTGGTAGACATAAATACTAATTTAAATGGTTTATTGAAAAATTTAGAAAGTGGTGATAAAATTTATACTCAAGGCATTGATATTCTTACCTGGTTAGAGAATAAGGATAAAACTCCTGATCAAGATTATTTATTATCGGTTCCAGTATCATGTCCATTAATTGGAGTTTTACAATTATGTCATTATCAAATCAATTGTAAGATCTTGGGGGTTGATCCTGGTCATTTCAAATCCTATTTGAAAGGTACTACTGGTCATAGTCAAGGGTTAGTTACATCTTTAGTAATTGCTGCTTCTAATGATTGGTCAAGTTATTTGACTAATTCTATTAAAGCTATTAATTTATTATTCTTCCTTGGTTTTAGATGTTTAACTACTTACCCTAACACAACTTTACCACCTTCAATGTTACAAGATTCTTTAGAAAATGGTGAAGGTAGACCAAGTCCAATGTTATCGATTAGAGATTTATCTTTAGAAAAGACTCAATCTTTCATTGCTCAAACTAATAATCATTTACCAGCTGATAGACATATTTCCATATCTTTAGTCAATGGACCAAATCAATTTGTGGTTTCTGGACCTCCTGAATCTTTATATGGTTTGAATTTATCATTAAGAAACGAAAAGGCTCCTTCAGGTTTAGATCAATCCAGAGTTCCATTTTCCAAGAGAAAATTGAAGTTTTCTAATAGATTCTTACCAATTTTCGCTCCATTCCACCTGCATTTATTAAAGGATGCATTTGAAGTGATTTTAAATGATTTAAGTGCTAATGATATTGAGTTCAAAACTAGTGATATTGATATCCCAGTATTTGATACCTTTAACGGTGAAAACTTACAAGATCTTAAAACTTCAGTAGTTGAAAGATTAGTACAATTAATTATAGAATTACCAGTTAACTGGGAATTAGCTACTAATTTCAACTCCACCCATATTTTGGATTTCGGTCCTGGTGGTGTAAGTGGATTAGGAATCTTAACCCACAAGAACAAAGATGGTACTGGAGCAAGAATCATTTTGGCTGGTACTTTGGATAACCATGTAAATAATGATGATGATTATGGGTTCAAACAAGAACTTTTCAACACCAATTCCAAAGTCAAATTCCAAGCTAATTGGTTGAACCAATATAAACCAACATTAATCAAGAACAAAGATGGTGAAATTTTCATTAGTACCAAATTCTCCAAATTGATATCAAGACCTCCTTTGATGGTTCCAGGTATGGTTCCAACCACTGTTAATCCAAATTTCGTCATTGCTACCTTAAATTCCGGATACTATATCGAATTAGGTGGTGGGGGTTATTTCAGTGCTAAAATGATGGAAGAAGCCGTCACCAAAATCAAAAATGAAATTAAGCCAGGGTATGGAATTAGTATTAATTTGATTTATGTTAATCCAAGAGGTTTACAATGGGCTATTCCTTTAATCAAAGAATTGAGATCTAAAGGGTACCCAATTCAAGGTTTAACTATTGGTGCAGGAGTTCCATCATTAGAAGTTGCTAATGAATATATTAATGAATTACAATTGACCCATTTAGGTTTAAAGCCAGGATCTATTGATGCTATTAATCAAGTTATTACTATTGCTAAACATAATCCAAATTTCCCAATTATTTGTCAATGGACTGGTGGTAGAGGTGGAGGACATCATTCCTTTGAAGATTTCCATCAACCTATTTTACAAATGTATTCAAGAATTAGAAAATGCTCAAACATTATTCTTATTGCCGGTTCTGGATTCGGTAGTGATGAAGATACTTATCCATACTTAAACGGTAGCTGGTCCCATGAATACAATTTCCCATCCATGCCATTTGATGGGATCTTATTTGGATCTAGAGTCATGACTTCTAAAGAAGCTTTCACTTCGTTGGATGCTAAAAAAGCTATTGCTTCCACTACTGGGGTCAAAGATAAAGATTGGGAACAAACCTTTAATAAACCAGCAGGTGGTATTTTAACAGTTGTTTCGGAAATGGGTGAACCTATTCATAAGATTGCTACTAGAGGTATTAAATTATGGAAAGAGTTTGATGATACCTTGTTCAATTTACCAAAAGCTAAATTAGCCGATGCCTTAACTACAAAGAAAGATTACATTATCGAAAGATTAAATAAGGATTTCCAAAAAGTATGGTTTGGTAAGAATGATCAAGGGGTTTGTGACTTGGAAGATATGACCTATCAACAAGTTGTTGACAGATTGATTGAATTGATGTATGTTAAGAAATCGGAAAGATGGATTGATGTTACCTTGAAAACTTTCTTCGGTGATTTCCTTAGAAGAGTTGAAGAAAGATTCACTGAATCCGGTCAAGAATCAATGATTCAAAATTATAATCAATTCACTAAAGATCCTCAAGTTTTTGCAGCCAAATTCTTCAAGAAATACGCATTAGGAAAACTGCAACTCATCAATGAGGAAGATTGCGATTATTTCTTGAACTTATGTATGAGACCAGGACAAAAGCCATGTCCCTTTGTACCAATTTTAGATGAGAACTTTTCCTATTACTTCAAGAAGGATAGTTTATGGCAATCTGAAGATTTAGAAGCAGTTGTGGATGAAGATGTTCAAAGAACATGTATTTTACATGGACCTGTTTCCGCTCAATTCACTACTAAAGTCAATGAACCAATTAAAGATATTATGGATAATATTAACCAAGGATTGATTAAGAAATTATTAGCTGATGAATATGATGGTGATGAATCCAAGATTCCTTTAGTTGAATACGTTTCTGAACCAGTAGTCCCAAGTACTGTTAATAGTGATGTATCGGTCGAGATTAAAGGTACTACTAAAATCATCAAACCTGGTAAGAAGGTTCCTGAATTAAGTACTTGGTTAGATGCTATTTCTGGAGATAAGTTGAATTGGTTATATGCATTTATTCAATCTAAAAGAATTGTTCAAGGTAAGAACCATGTAGACAATTCTATTCATAGAGTTTTATCACCAATTAAGGATGTAATTATTGAGATTGAGAATTACAATTCATCGGAAGGTCAAGTTTTGACTGCATTTGAATTGGTTAAGAATGAATTCAAACCTGTGGTTAAAATTCAATATAACTCATCTACTAATGTTATTGAGTATAAGTTGATCGAACACAGAACTGCTGATGGAAAACCAGTAGAATTGCCTTTCTTATTCAAATACCAAACCAATGATGGATTTGCTCCTATTTTGGAAATCATGGAAGATAGAAATCTTAGAATCAAGCAATTCTATTGGAAATTATGGTATGGATCACAAGTTCCATTTAATATCGATATCAATGTTGAGAACCCTATTGATGGTGAAACCCTTACTATCAACTCCAAAGATGTAAGTGAATTCACTCATGCTATTGGTAACAAACAAGAAGCATTTGTCAGTAGAAATGGTAAAGAAAGTTATGCGCCAATGGATTTCGCTATTGTCATTGGATGGAAAGCCATTATTAGTGCTATTTTCCCTGAAACTGTTGATGGTGATTTATTGAAATTAGTTCATTTATCTAATGGATACAGAATGATTCCTGGTGCTAAATTATTGAAGAATGGTGATGAAGTTTCTACTAAAGCTGAAATCAAATCGGTCTTGAACCAAGCTAGTGGTAAAATGGTGGAAGTTATTGGTACTATTTACAGACAAGGTGAAGCAGTATTGGAAGTCACCTCTCAATTCTTATACAGAGGTGATTATAAAGATTTTGAAAATACCTTTTCCAAGAAAATCGAGACTCCATATGAATTGAAAATCACTTCACCAAAAGAATTGGCTATCCTTAAATCCAAGGAATGGTTTGAATCTTTAGATGATACTGATTTGTTACACAAAACCTTAACGTTTAGATGTGAATCCGTTTACAAGTATAAACTGATTGATGTCTACTCATCAATTAAAACCACCGGTAAAGTTTATATTGAATTGGCTACTAAACAAGTTGTGCAAATTGCTGATGTTAATTATGAAGCTGGTAAATCATTTGGTAACCCAGTAATTGAATTTTTGTCCAGAAACGGTAACCCTATCGAACAAGCTATTGTTTTCGAACAAAGTATCCCATTAAGTTCTAATGAAGAATTAACTTCAAAAGCCCCTACTACTAATGAACCATATGCTAAAGTCAGTGGAGATTTCAACCCTATTCATGTCTCCAGAGTATTTGCTAATTATGCTAAATTACCTGGTACTATCACTCATGGTATGTACTCCTCTGGTTCTATTAGATCATTAGTTGAAGAATGGGCTGCTAATTCGGTTGCTGACAGAGTTAGAGCTTTCAAATGTAATTTTGTCGGTATGGTATTACCTAATGATATTTTACAAACTACTTTACAACACATTGGTATGATTAATGGTAGAAAGATCATTAAAATCCAAACCAAGAATATTGAAACTGATGTTGCTGTATTGGAAGGAGAAGCTGAAATTGAACAACCAATTACTACTTTTGTTTTCACAGGTCAAGGTTCTCAAGAACAAGGTATGGGTATGGACTTGTACAACAAGTCGGCCGTTGCTAAAGAAGTTTGGGATAAAGCTGATAACCATTTCATCAATAACTATGGATTCTCAATCTTGGATATCGTTAAGAATAATCCAAATGAATTGACTATTCATTTCAATGGTAAAAAGGGTAGAAAGATTAGAGAGAATTATATTGGTATGATGTTTGAAACCATTGGTGCTAAAGGAGAAATCAAATCCGAAAAGATCTTTAAGGACATTGACCATACTACTACTAGTTATAAATTTGTATCACCTACCGGGTTATTATCAGCTACTCAATTCACTCAACCAGCTTTAACCTTGATGGAAAAGGCCAGTTATGAAGATATTAAATCTAAAGGATTAGTACCAAGTGATGCTATGTTTGCTGGACACTCTTTAGGTGAATATAGTGCTTTATCATCATTAGCCAATGTTATGCCGGTTGAATCTTTAGTTGATGTGGTGTTCTACAGAGGTATGACCATGCAAGTTGCTGTACCTAGAGATGAATTAGGTAGATCTAATTATGGTATGTGTGCTGTCAATCCAACTAGAGTTAACCCTACCTTTAATGATTCAGCTTTAAGATTTGTGGTTAATGAAGTTTCAGCTCAAACTAAATGGTTATTAGAAATTGTCAATTATAACGTTGAGAATACTCAATATGTTACTGCTGGTGATTTAAGAGCCTTAGATACTTTGACTAATGTTTTGAACGTATTGAAGATCAACAAAATTGATATTGTTAAATTACAACAACAAATGAGTTTAGACAAGGTTAGAGAACATTTACATGAAATCATTGATGAAGTTAGTGCTAAATCATTAGCTAAACCTCAACCAATTGATTTAGAAAGAGGATTCGCCGTTATTCCATTAAAGGGAATTTCTGTTCCATTCCATTCATCTTATTTGATGTCAGGAGTTAAACCATTCCAAAGATTTTTGAATAAGAAGATTCCAAAGTCGTCAGTTAAACCAAAGGATTTAATTGGTAAGTATATTCCAAATTTAACTGCCACGCCTTTTGAGATCTCCAAGGAATATTTTGAAGAAGTGTATGCTTTGACAAAGTCCGAGAAATTAAAACAAATTATTGAGAATTGGGATTCTTACGAGAAGGCTTAGTTCTCAGTTTAATGTGAGACCAACTACATTAGATTCAGAGTCTAATAGATATGTATTTAATTTATATTTATGTTTATTTCGCAGCCAATGAGCCGCACCCTCACTCTTACTATATTGATATTAACCCCCTTGAAATTCTCTGTAATACAACCCTTAGATCGAATCATGCTTAAAGAGTTATCATTTATATTTGTGTACCATGTATTTGTGTACCATATAGTCGTGTACCATATATTTGTGTACCATAGATATACTACACACCCCCTCTAAGAATGAGTCTAAAATAGGAAAGTATAATAAATCTATGCCATATAACCTCAATCTCATTTTCTTAGAAAATTAAAAATGTCAATACCGTCCTTGCACAGTCTTACTAACTCACTAACTGATAACCCTACTGATACACCACCAGAATATCCTTCACCTCCAGCATATCCACCTCCGCCAACTTACTCCAGAAAATGGCCTAAAAGAGATCGTCAAATACTACACCAATTATACGATTCAAGAATACTAAGAAACTTGAACCTACAAGAACATAATATAGGACTTGAAGGTCTTGAAAACGTACCTGAAATCCCCTTAATCCCTGACATATCTGGTGGACAAGGGAATCATAGACGACATATAATGGCTTTACAAGGATTCAATCCTTGTGGTAGTATTCTTCTTGTTACCCTGTTAACCTTAACGGTTTTGATCCTAACTGGTGCTATTAGAAGTTTAACCAATTGAAATTATGTTATTTATTAGAAAATATATAAATAGAATAAGAACTAAATTCCACTAGATAACGGACTGCTAATATTAACCGGAGTAAATTTCTTGGGTAAAGAAACTCTGGTAAACCTTGATTTCAATCTTTGAACGACTAAATCCATATCTAAATGTCTAGTCAAGTTAATTCTTGGAATACATCCAATATAATGGTTATTATCCAATTGGACGTCCAATGGATCTTGAGTATGACATCCTGGACTTAATGATAATCTAACAGAATGATTCTTTCCTGAAGGAGTATTAGGATCATCACACTCAAACACTTCAATAGTGATTTGACTTAAATAGTCTAATTCCGGCAAGGCATTTCTAGCAATTTGCATAGGAACTTGGGATCCATATAAAACATTTAATAATGTATAAATATGAGACTCTTTAGTAAAATACATCGATACTGAAGGAGAGTCATTATTCCTAACTTGTTCAATATCTTTCAATACTTGTTTTGCTAATGGCAATGACGTCAATAATCCAATATCTAATTTCTCTTCATCTTTTATACCATACTCTTGTGGACATATAAAGTCAAATAATACTTTAGATAATCTATACAATTCTCTTAATCTCACGTAAGTGGGTTGATCAAAAGGATTTTGATTCTCCACACTGGGTTTGGTGGAAAGGTTAGGGTTAATATTAGTATTCGTATTATTATTGAGATTACTTTCGTCGGACGTAGCTCCTTTTAATACCCAACCTAATGATCCTGCTGATGCATGGACATTAGCCACGTTCGATAAATTATACCCGGAGTTTCTCTTAGATGGTGGTGTAGATGAAGTCGATGTGGAATTGGAGGCTGAAGGTTCACTAGGAATTCGGAAATTATTCATGGCTAAAATATTAATAGGGTATTCACTTACTAATCCACTAGAATTGATAGTATCTCCACAAGTTTTCGTCAACTTTTGAATGAGTTCTTCATCATTAGGATCAAATGCAAATACTTTGGATAAAAATGGACGATTATGAAGTGCATCGTATTTCATAGTATCGTACAATTCACTAATCTTCGAAGGATGGGTCTTTTCCACAGTAGTAAACTCTTGGAATAACTTATCCCATCTTTCTTTGAATAACATAGGATCTTCTCCACAACACCAATTCAATTGGAAGTCTTCAACTTTCTGTTTCGAGAAGTTATAGTCCATCAATTGTTTATGGAAATTCATTAATTGACAAACTCTTTTAATCACTACAAATGGTTGAGGCATCTTTGGAGGCCATGTGAATTGAGGTGGAGCTTCAGCACCTTGTCTTAATAAAGGTTTCAATTTCTTTTTGACTTTATCCATTAAATCTTTAGCAGCATTAGAATCATCCAATAAATCCTTTCTAATAGTAAGGAAATCATCAGGCAATTCATCATTGTCCTTATCATATCCCAATAATGCTAAAGTCGATAAATGAGCCGAAGCAATAACTCTTCTTTCAGAAGATGTATACACTTTAACATCTTTTAAAGCTTCTCTATTAAGTAATTTGATATTTTGACGTAATTGTTCTCCAACATCGCTAGCTTGATGTTTAGCAGAATGAGTAGGTTCACCACCCCATTTCAAAATTAATTGAACTTTTTCAACCGTCTCTAAATCATCCTTAGATAATGATGGTTTGATTTGAATCTTGGTTCCAGGGAATGACATTTTCTTTTCTAAAGCAGTTCTTAATTGCTTTAATTTATTCAAGTCTTCTAAATTCTTCTCTTCAGCCACCTTTACCGTTTGTAAAACCACCTCCAAATCATGGACTTCTCTAATAATAACCTCTTCTTTATGTCCCTTAAGTAAAGAAATGAATAAAGGCGAACGGAAGGAATATTTGAATTTTTGCTTAGGAGTTCTATCAGCATGCCTTATAACAGATACCATACCTTTGAAAACCCATTTTTGTTCTTTTTGTTCAAAGAATTGTTTATTCAAAAGTTTGGTGGATTGAGGAATCTTGGTCTTAATTAAATCCCGTGATTTTTTAGCTTCAATGAACAATTCTCGTAAAATCGCCGCACATGAATCATAATAATCATTATTATCTTTAACGAATGAAAACCCATTAACATCAATGACATAGGATTTACCTTCCACTCTTAATAAATCAAACCCACAAATTGTTTGACTAAAAATCCTACTGACATTACGAGCCATTTCCTTTTCTCGTTCACTCAATTCCGTGATATATCTAATCTCTTTACCATGAGTGTTACGTCTAACAATTCCATCCACTACAGGTGACTTACGAGTCTCTGCATGGCAAAATTTTTGCCCTACAGTATAAGCTTTAACATCTTCGAAATTGTCGGTATCCATAAATTGTTCATAGATAAATGAACCATCCGTTCTTGGATGAGTGAGATCAGGATCAAATTCTGAGGATTTATTACCAATTTTACGGAATAACCTCCTTCCACCTCCACCAGTAGAACTTGGATAATATATATAAACATTATGATCTTCACCATCCACGGGTTTTTCTACAAATGGTTTCTTTAAGATCTTATCATCAACTTTAAGCGTATCATCATCCACCATTTCCCAATTAGGTTCAGATTGGTTAGTCAACTTATCAATAAAATCCTGGGGAATTCCATTGCCGAGTAATTTCTTTTGGAGTTGTTCATCAATATGGGGACCTCCGTCTCTACTGATTTCTACTCTATCGGGGGTTGAAACTTTAGCAAAGTCTAAAATTGATAATACCAATCTTCTGTCCCATAAAGCTTTCTGAAACACTAAATCATTGATTAAATACGGTTTCCTATAGTTAACATACTTTATAGCCTTCTCTAACGGGAACCCCGTGGAAAAGAAAGATATTAAAAAATCACAAGTTGGCCAATTCTCTATAGCTTCATCTAAAATAACTTTATCACCAAATATAACAGTTTCAAATTCTCCATTCTCGATTAATCGATTTAAAATTCTTCTACATGGTTTCGACATAACTTTAGCATCCATAGCACATACTCCAATCTTACCAATTATAGGCAACTTTGGTCCCTGGAATTCTTTATGGATAGAGTACTTTCTAGCAGGGGCGGTATTCAGAACCGTTTTATTCAACATGGGGAACTCATTAGATGACGAATTAGAATTTGACCTCGATTTCTGATTGGCTCTAGGGATAGATACTTGTTGCGATTTGATTTCATTAGTAGATGAAGTTGATGAGAAAGAATTGGAACTTGGTTTCGTATGAGGAGTAGCAGGGACGGTAAGGTTCTCTTCTGAAACGGCAGATTCTGGCAGGTAAGTGTTATGTTCCGATTTTTGACCATCTTCGCTACTGGTTTTTGGTTTGAAAGCCTCTAACATTGGAGCAATTGAAGCCATAGCTTTTTCAGTTTGATCTGTGGTGGTTTCTTGATTTGACTTGGACAAGAAGAGCCCTGATGGTTGATGAGTTGGGGAAAGGTTTAAGGGGGACATTGGTTGATTTAATTTTTGTTTTACATCGATATCTATTGGAGTTGATGGAGTAGACATGATGATGAAATTCGCATTCTTTTAATTAGTGTAAGGGGATTTGATAAGCACGTTGAGTACAAGTGAACGTAGAAGTCAAGTACAAACAGAAGTTAAAATAGCTTGAATACCAGTTGAATACACAAACGAAAAAGAAGTATAAATAGAGAATACAAACACAAATAACTTTGTGGCTTCTTTCCCAGGCTTAAAGAGAATTGCTCAAAGAGACATGTATGATCCCCTTCAGTAAATCCAAACCAGTTGAATCACATCCACAGATCAATTAATATTCCAACGCTCCGTTAATACTAAATCTCTATTGAAGACCAGTACTGCAACCCTGTGGTTGCATCGTTGGGTATGAGTTATGATTGATAAATATCATTTATTCATAATCTAGACAAATCCCACTAACGAACAACAAACACTACTCAATAGCAGCTAAAGAATCAAATAATACCGATATTGATTCACCAAAATGATCTCTTCTTATACATTCAGCAAAAATCGGTGATACATCGATCACACATAATTTCTTATTCTTGACAATCCGGTCTTTGGAAATCGGATACGTATTGGTAACTACAATTTTATCAATACAATCACAAGCATTCAAAGTCTCTAAACAGTCATCAGTAAAGATTCCATGAGTACCTAAAACATATACGGAATCAGCCCCACAATTTCTTTTCAAATGTTCGGCAGCTGCAATGAACGAATTTGGTTTATCAATCATATCATCTAAAATTATAGCAGGACGACCATTGACATCACCTACCAAGGTAATTAATTTCTCATGGATGGAGGAGTTTAAATCGTCTTCATCATCGGAGTTTGTCGCATCGTAAGATCCACCTAAAGCATCAGAATCTAAAATTGATGGTTGCACTAAATGAGATCTATCTGGGGTAGAATCAACGCTAACTGATGGAGGATCTTGAATAGTTCCATTTTTATAATCATCGTCAACCACATGACCTTGAACCACTCTTGCGGTTTGCATTTCTCCTACAAAATTATCTTCTTCTTCATACTCATCATCACGTTTGGTACTTTCAACCTTAACACTACTCAAGATTTTCTTCTTCTTAGTGCTGGTGAAGTTATCATGACTTCTTCTACGATCAGTATGGATCATTGCAAAATTGATTTTTAAAGAATCAGCCAAAGCTGTGACCCTTTTAGTTCCACCGGGGTTCTTAGAAACCACTACGGATTTCTCCCAATCTGGAATATTATGACGGATCCATCTTGATAAAGTTGGAGCTCCATATAAATTATCCACGGGCTTAGTGAAAAACCCTTGCATTTGGGAAGCATGTAAATCCATAGAAACCACATGGTCAGCACCGGCCATAACCAATAAGTTAGCTAAGATTCTAGCAGTTATAGCACCTCTATGTTTCTTCATCTTGGATTGTTTCGAATAAGGAAATTGAGGAACTACAGCCGTGATCTTATTGGCAGAACCTCCTCTACAAGCAGATATCAAGATCAAAAGTTCCATGATATGATCATTAATAGTAGGAGAACCACTCTGAATAATATAAACATCTTCATCTCTAACGGAAACCCCAATTTGAACTGATGTTTCACCATTGGAGAATTTCTTTAATGTACATGGAGCAGGTTCAACCCCTAGTCTCTCACAAACCAATTGTCCTAATTCAGGATGTGAAGTACCAACAAAGATCTTACACTTTCTCATGCCACTGTTATTGATAATAGTATTGGGTTTGAGTTCTGACACTTTGACTAATTTGTGTTGTCGATTGACGTTGTGGGCAGGTTAATTAAATCCTAAAAATTTTCAAGTGCGATGGGTTCACCGCCGGAACTATGATTTGATAAGAGACACAAGGTTAGGCCCGGGTTTAGGCCAATGGTTTTTTTAGCAATGTTCACCGGTTGAATTTGGTTATTATGTGGTCATAAATTACATCATAACCATCATAAAATACTTTACAGTGGTTACAGGTACTTGACCATTTAAAGGTAGATGAGACATTAAGTCGACATGAGATGAGACAAAATAATATTGTCTTAATGCCCCTACAAAAGCTTGATACAGCCTTACAAAAACTCGATAAATATAATGATATAATAATAGAAAGTGATTTATATAAACAGACTATAGATTTAATACCGTCGACAATTACACAAATACGATGTTTGGCTTTAGGGAGTCTTGAAGATACTATTCCCTTATATCAATTAAGCTATGTCCGCAGTATACTGAAACATTTCGATGCTAATGTCAGTTTATATGATCCTATATTCACAGATACCGATAAAGAGATCCTACGGGAATTAGGAATGACAGTAGAGGATGATTTCACACCAAAGGACCCAACTGAAGACTTGTTCGTGTTGTTCCATGCACCTTTAAGTGTAACAGAAGACATAATTAACCAATATAAACCTCGATACTTATTATGCAATCATTTAATGCGTCATACTGAACGATTGACCAAGAATAAATTACATACCCAGTACCCCACATTATCACATTTGACCAACTTACTCGATGCCACTGAAGATTTGGAATTCATAACTGTTCGGAGAAGAAAGGTGAAGTTGCCAGTTGTGGAGTATAACTATGAGGACTATTATTTTGATAATGTAGAGATCACGGAGGTAGAAACTGAAGGAAGTTGGGGTAATGCATTCTCGGATTTGGCGTACCATGTAATTGACTCTAACATTACGGCAGAAGAAGCCTGAAAATTAGAAAATTTGATTACTTAATTTATAATACACATATACATTGTCAAAAGACTATTTTTTTTTACTAAATTCACTCTATTCTCTGTTTCTTTAACAATGGATCATCAAGTAACATCTCATTAGGAGGACTGGAATTGACTGAAGATACTTGATTCACCACATTAACTGAGTTCACAGGCTCATTGCCTAATAAATGTTTAGACAATATTGAATATAAATCATCTTTAGTGAATGGTTTTGCCAAAATATCCGACATTCCATTTTGTAAATACGTAACTAAATCATTCTCTTCAATATTACCAGTCATAGCAATGATAGGAGTTTTAGTATCAAAGGATCTAATCACACTGGTAGCAGTAGCTCCATCCAAATTAGGCATAACTATATCCATCAATACCAAGTCATATTTATTATTCTCCACGGTTGATATAGCATTCAATCCATCAGTTACCACCGTTACTTGACATCCATACTTGACCAAGAACTTTCTACATAATTGGATACAAACATTATCATCTTCAACCAATAGAACCCGAAATTTAGGGTTAGGGATATTGGTAGTTATCACCGATCCATTAACAGTTAAGTCATTGCCTGACACATTTGAAGGTGACTGTAATGGCGATTTCGTACTATTAGGAGTACCATTGTATTGATTAGGGAAATTATATGGAGGGGATTGTAAATTGGAAAATTGTCGTTTATGAGTAGGAGAACCAACTGGTTGAGTCACTGGTGGTTGTGGAGGTTGGGGTGCTGGTTGAGGAGGCAATTGAAGTGGTTGAGGAACTGGAGGTTGAGATGGTTGTGTGGGCATGTTCTCTTCAGGATTAGGGAAATCCAATGGTGGTAATTTTATCCCATTTTGATTTAGACTATTGACTAGCACACTTATTGATCTATAATACCTCTCATCATGTGATTTCATGGTTACCAATTTTTCAATAACACTTTTATATTTTTGTTTCAATATATTGATTTCCAGAGCTAAGCCCTTATTTTCAGCTCTCAACACGTCAAAGTTATCCCGTAAATTATTGAAATTATTCAACAACTGAGTATGGGGGTTCTCTGATTGGCCGTTTGTTGGTTCCAGCAGTTTCTTCGAAGTAGGACCTTTACGTTTGATATTATCTAAAGCGTCACGATCATTAACTCTGAATTCAGGATGACGGAACTCCCAAGCATCATCACCATATTCATAATTTCTCTTTTTATCACTACTGATCTTGACTTTGTGGAAATCATACTTGTTGAGTTGTCTAACAAAACTGGCGAAATTACTATGCTTGAAATGTTTAGGTAGTATATCCTTGGTAAATTCATTTGTATCAATAACCACAAACGAATCTCCATTTCTTGTCCATCTGACTATACTCTTGTACTTATCTTCCTGCAACATCTGATAAAGTTTCTTGACGAAATCGTTCGACCCACTTTGGTTGGAACTTGCATTGGTCGATAAATGATCAGCCTCTTCTTTCTTCAACATTTTTCACTGGTTTCTATTTTTAAAATAAAAAAACGCACACACTAAACACAATCGCGTGCAATTGAAGGGTTAAATTGTGAATGAATATGTGGTACAAATAGAATGGGGTTTGGGTTCTTTTGATATTTCAATACCAAATTATGTGGTGATCAACGATACTTGTTGGCTTGGATGAGACGTCAAGTTTTTGCGAATAAACTTTAAATTGAGTCGAATAATTTCACAAATTTCCGTGCGAAGTCCCTGCGAGAGCCCTGCCTTGGGCTCTAGAGTTATCGCGAGAACTTGGCTATAAATAGAAGACGAAAACTGCTACTAGTTGGGGTTCTTTTTATAGGGGGAGGTTTATTTAAGAACTTATGGTTGGTATGCACACAATACCTGACTTCTATGGCGTATATTTATTGAAATCCACTCAAAAAGAAGCTCATTATATAGGATCAACTCCAAACCCTCAAAGAAGATTGAGACAACATAATGGTGAACTTGTATCAGGAGCATGGCGTACAAGGAAATCAGGATATAGGCCTTGGAAAATGTTATTGATTGTAAGTGGATTCCCTACTAATGTCTCGGCTCTACAATTTGAACATGCATTCCAACACAGCACGTCCACTAGACATATTCATAACAAGGTTCCAGGTAATCGTCATCGAAGTATTCGCCAAAAGCTAAAAAGTTTGAAGTTATTATTGACAAGCGAATACTTCAGTCATTTACATTTGATGGTGAATATCTTTGATGATGATACTATGAAAATTTGGCAGTCAGAAAAGCTTCATATCGATAATTTAAAAGATGTGTGTAGAAAGTATGATTTTGATGAGTTCATAGGGTTACAGACAGACCAAGACATAGACGATATAAAAATGGAATTAATGAGAGTCCAGAAATGTGTTCATTGTAAAAAGAATGTTGATATGGATGAGGGGAGATTGGTTACAAAGTATAAGGGTGATTATTATCATTTGACATGTTTAAGTACCCTTCAGGAAGATTTAGTACCGTATAAAATTGGTGATGTTTATTGGATAGATTTGGTTAGGTTAGCAACAAAGTTAAGAGAATACTTTACCTAATTAAGAGAATTAATGAAGTCACATACGATTGTAACCACCTAATGATGAATATAAATATATGTAAATAGTAAGAAATGAATCATAGTTCATCATGAACAATACCTAAATCAATACTTAAACTCCACCCTAAATCTTCACCAACTTTTATCTCAATCTTTCCTTTTGTACTTACATACTCCATATCAGTTTGTCTTGGTCCAGTCATCTTTACCGATTTCACATCACCTGTTCCTAAAATAATCACCCTCTCTACTTTTTTACCAACATTCACTCCATCATGAATAACCTCACTATTTATCATTAACTTCGAACCTTTAGTGATGGCTTCAAAATTTACATCCACAAACCCTCCGGTAGTATATTCAAAGCTCTCTCCATCATCAATGTATAACCTTCCATGAGCATACCCTGCTTCATTAAGTGCGACTATTACCGTATATGGATCATTGATCATTAACTTAGAGGAACGTCTATATCTCTGTTTAGTCGATATAATATGACCTCCTTGAAGAATCATTGGAATTGTTGACAAGTCTACTTCCATATTAACATCTCCTTTGTATTTTTTGCCTGAAGCTATACCGTTAGTGAACTCATAATAAACCTCATCATCAGGTACAATAATAACCTGAGAACTCTGGTCCAGACTTGTTATTGGTTTAACTAAAATCCCTGAATCCCCTAAATAGAATTGATCTTCAATTTCATAACCTTTGGAATTATCATAGAACATGGGTTTGAGTATAGGTGCACCAACTTCATTGGCTTGTTTGAATGCGGTATAAAATTCAGGTAATAATTTATATCTCAATTTAATTGCATCTTTGATTATCCCTGTAAAAGGTTCCCCAGGAACCCAAGGTTCACGTCTTCTTGAATCTATATGAGCATGAGCTCTAAAAAATGGATAGAAAACTCCGGTTTGGTACCATCTAGTTAATAATTCAGGTTCAGGGTCACCAAAAAACCCTCCAACATCTGCTCCAGCAAATGGCATCCCAGCTAATCCATTGTTAATTACCATGGGTATCAGGATCTGTAAATATTCCCATTTCAGCATATTATCACCTGTCCACATCGCAGCTGTAGTTTGGGATCCGGAAAAGTACGAACGGGTGAGAATAAATGGACGTTGACGTGAAGTTGATTCTAATCTTTTAATAAGGGAATTATATGTAAGTTCATGAAACTGTTTTCCGTTTAAATTATGCACAGATCTATCTTCAATCATACCATAATGTAAATTATCTCTTGGACTTGAAGTCTCAGGTCCATCAAACACGGAAATCTCATTCATGTCATTCCAAAGATGAATATTAGTGTTATTTGTAAGAAACAGTTCACCATCATGAAGCTTATCCCAATACGCTTGACACTTTGGATTGAAACTATCAACCCAAACACTTTCTCCAGGCCAGCAATGTCCTTTAAATACATTATTCTTATTATTCATTATAGTTAACTTATTCTTAATTAAATAATCACTGACTTCATATCCGGTCTTAATATGAGGATCAATAATCACCACCAAGTTTCTACCGGTGTTATCAAGAGATGGTAAAAGATTTTGGGGCTGGAAATTCATATTCCATGTGAAATACTTTTTAGAGTCGGTATACTCGATATCCAACCAAATTGTATCTATTGGGATCTGATACTCATCAAAAAGGTCAATAATCTGCGTCAAATCTTTATCATCATTATAATTCCAACGACATTGGTGATACCCTAAACTGAATAATTGAGGTAATGTTGTAAATCCGGTTATTTCTCCATATTTCTTATTAACTTCTCCAGGGGTTTTACCAGTAAGAATGATGAATTCAAGCTTCCCATTTTCACTAATCCAATGGGTTTTCTTTGCTGTATCAGTACTGGAGATATCTACGTAAGTATCAGCCGAATTTATCCAAAATATTCCTAGATTAGCTTCACCGGCTGCTAATAAGAAAGGAATAGACCCATACATTGGTAAAGTTGAATTGATCTCGTACTCAAAGATATCAACGTTGAACAATCTATACATTTGATCTTTCAATTCAAGACTATCACTATGTTCAGGAATCCCATATAAATGAGAATCCTTATGGAAAGTGAAATCTACAGCCACTGATTCTGGTCCCAAAGGTAAAGAATCAGTTTTTGAGTCTTTAAACGTATCTTCAAACATATTATAATCCGATTCACCATCATTCAATTGGTTAACTGCTGTTTTTGGTCTATAATGTTCCAAATTAAGGAGATGGTCTTGATTAACAGTTAATGATAAAGAATTTTCAATATACACTTCAATTTTGAATTCTTTGTGTAAGATCACATCCACATTATCAATTGATATTTTCAATGGCATTTCATCGATTTTATCGGGCAATTGCCTATGTGTAATGTTATACAAATAAGAAGGAGAATACCGTGTAGAATTAACATCCATAGCTGGTCTGTTCTCATCCAAAACAAAATGAATCCCTCCATTTTCTAAAACACTTAACTCGAATGGTAAAGAAATACTCTCTTCAGGCAAGGATTTTTGTATATGGCCTACAATTGAAGTTTTGTCATGATTTAGATGAAAGTCTTCTATATGGTAGTTATTTTTAGATGGGAGGTAATTTTTATTTCTGTTACAGAATCCCAGAATTTCACAAGTTTTGAATAATTCATGTTTAGCACATAGCACTGTATGAAGAAGAAGGAGCCATATTATCCACATGGTTGTGGATTTTGTCGATGTATTTAAGATCAACTAGGGTCTAATACGCAGTGTTTGAAGAGTCCACCGCGAAGGCCAAAGGCCACTCCTAAGCCCAAGTGTACCACAGCCCGCAGCAGACGTGGTGAGAAACCGCGAGAAACCGTATAAGAAATACAACAACTTACGGCTCCAGATAAAGAAAATCGTCAGCGCGATAAAAATTTTCATTAACTATCATGGAAAAGAAAAGGAAATATGATGAACTTAGTGATGAAGGACCGCTTAATCAACTGGACGTAAAGTATTTCCGTAAGGAAGCAATTTGGAGACAAATGAATTATTATAAGCATCGGTATCAAGTATTGGAAAATGTCATTGAAAGTTATAAACGTAAATTGAATGGAGATAGTCAACCAGACAATGAATTAGCCGTGATAAATGAAGGATTAGTCAAAGAAATCGAAGAGTTAAATAAAGTGTTAAAAGCTAAGGACCGTGAAGAAAGTGAAACGTTACAAAGAGTACGTAATAATGTCATTAAACAAGAACAAGCCGATACACCAATAGATGATCAAGAAGTAGCTAAACTTAAGACAGTTATTAATGAATATGAAAAAGTCATTGAAAGTATGAAAGGGGTGAGTGAAGTCAAAAAAGTGGATATAGTCAAACTCGAATTGATTAAGGAGTTTACGGTTAATGATCATCATGAAGTTGTAAAAAGCTATCAAGACAAACTACAAGACATTGAGAAGAAGCTTGGCGATATAAATTCCAAAGAAGTTGTTGAATTAAGAGAATTGTTGGACAAGAATGAAAAGGATCTTGTTAGAATAAGGAACGTTCGAGATGATTTATTAAATAAAATCACGATTTTAGAAACCAATAAATCCAATGACCAATTAATCAAGCTTAATGAAGAGTTGATAAGTAAATTGAATTTCACAAGTCAGGATAAGAGCAATGAAGAGATTATCAAGGAATTAGAAGAGAGTTATAAAAGTTTAATCACAGAGTTCAATATAAAGCTAAAGACTCAAATTGAACAAGATAATTTAATTAAAAAGTACCAAATTGAAAAGGCTAAAGCCGATCAAAAGTATTTCCAAATTATGAAACTCAAGGATAATTTGACCAATGAAAACAAATTGCTTAAACTCAATTTAGGTAAGTTAACAGAGATAAACCAACACCAAAAAACCGTCGAATTAGAGTTGGGTAATAAGATTAATAAATTACAAGATTTGAACCAAGAGTTTCAAAAAATCATTAATAATTTGAATATCACCAATAATCAAGTTATGGAGAAATCCAATGTTAAAACCAAAGAAATGGCTAAATTAACCGATAAAATTGAAACTCTAACTACTGAACTAAATAATGAGAAATCACTTCAACAGGATTACCAAAAGAAAATCAACTTGAAGGAGTTGGAAATGATAAAAATGAGGAATGGTTTAGTGAGTGCCAATGGTGGAGAGGAATTGAATGGGTTCAGATCAATGGTTAAATGTTCAGTTTGTAGTAAGAATTGGAAGAATACGGTATTGACAGTATGTGGACATGTATTTTGTAATGAATGTGTCAAACAGAGATTGGATGCGAGATTAAGGAGATGTCCTAGTTGTAATAAAGGGTTCAGTCAAAATGATACTTTAGGAATACATTTGTAGGCAATTGTAGGCATTTGTAGGTTTGTAAATTAAGTGTATAATATATGTATATAATACGAATAGATTATATATCATGGTTCATAACCATGGTATGTGCACTACCATTAAATGTTAAAAAACCAAAAAAGACGACACATATTCGACATTAGTTATAGATACGACATAGTCATTTTCATTTGCCACTGAAATGATTAATGACTCAGAGAATAAATGATCATTAAAACGTCAAGAATCGTCAAGAATACTACGAAAATAACCACAAAGAAATCTAAACCAAAGGTCACTTTTAATATCATCTAAGGAGATTTACAACCGAATTCGACCAAAAAAAATTATAATCCCCTATTCTCACATGGACTATATAATTGCTATATTGACAGTATCAGGATGGTTCAACCTTGGTCACGTCGTATAAAATATAGTACTACATGGGGTACTACATCTAGTACCATTATAACCCCCGTCTATATCACAAACACCCCTCCATTATCATAATCTCTTTGATAAATAGAAATTTCTAAACGACCAGCACTGAAAATTTTTTCACAAATTAAAATTATTTAAATACCGTTAAATTTCCCCTTTTTGGATTTTCCAACTTTTTTTCAAATTTTGGTTTGGGAACGTCCTTTATCAGTTAAAAATAAGCATGTCAGATAAAGTTCAACAATCGGTGATTAATCATCCATTAAGTCCACCCATACCATCACCATCGCCTACGAGTGAACAAGTTGACGTTAAATCTATAAAGGGGGAAGAACCTTCGGCAATGGCTGTGGATGCCTCATCTGATGCTACACCAGCTCCAGCACCTGCTCCTGCTACACCACAACTCGTACCAGCTCCAGCCCCTGCACCTGAACCTGATATGAATAATTTACCCAGCAATCCAATGCCAAAGCATCAAACTAAATTCGCCCTTAATATTATCAAAACCATCAAACGTCTTAAAGATGCTTCTCCATTTTTAAAACCTGTGGATGTTGTCAAATTGAATATCCCCCTTTACTATAATTTCATACCAAGACCTATGGATATAAGTACTATTGAAAGAAAGTTGAATGTCAATGCCTATGAAGATAAACAAGGGTTCTTTGATGATTTCAATTTAATAGTGGCCAATTGTGTGAAATTCAATGGAGAGAATCTGCCCATTTCTAAAATGGCTAAAAATATTCAAACTTATTTTGAAAAACATACTATGAATTTCCCTCCTGATGATGTTGAAGAATATGAAAACTCTAAAAGATCTGCCAAACAACAAATTGAAAAAATTGAACCAATTGATGAAAATTCCGTTGCTAGTAATAGACCTAAAAGAGTTAGCCATCCTCCAAAGCCAAAAGAATTACCTTACGACAATAGACCCAGAAATAAGAAGTTTGCTTCGGAATTAAGATACTGTGGACAGATTCTTAAAGATATAATGAGTAAGAAACACATCAGTTATAATTTCCCATTTTTACAACCAGTTGATCCGGTAGCATTAAATATCCCCAATTATTATGATGTTATTAAGACTCCCATGGATTTAAGTACCGTGCAACTGAAATTGTCTAATAACCAATATGAGAATGGTGAAGAGTTTGTCAGTGACGTCAATTTGATTTTCGAAAATTGTTACAAGTTCAATCCTGAAGGTACTGACGTTAATATGATGGGACATAAATTACAAGATATTTTCAATAAGAAATGGATTAATCGTCCTCAACCAAAAGTGGAAGAACCTAGTGACCTGGAATATGATTCTGATTTGGATAATTCCGATTATGATGAACAAACCTTATCATCGATTCCTGCTATTAAATTCTTGGAAGATCAAATTATTAGAATGACCCAAGAATTGAAGAAATTGAAACAAGATCATTTGTTACAGTTGAAACAACAACGTGAAGTGAAACGTAAGAACCGTCAAAAGGGTAAACGTAAGAAGTCTACCTCAAAGAGGGGCCATTCTAGATCTCATAGTATGTCTAATGGATCTAAGAAAAAATTGAAATTAAACCCTACTCAAACTGTTACTTATGAAATGAAGAAACAAGTTAGTGAAGCCGTTACTAATTTATCTGAACTGAAATTGCTTCAATTGATTGAGATTATTAGAAACTCTATTGATATGCCTGAAGATGGTGATTTAGAATTGGATATGGATGCGTTAGATGATAAGACCGTACTTAAGATCTATAACTTTTTGTTCCCCGTCGAAGATGAATGGGATAGAGTTAGAAAGTTGAAGGATCAATTGAGCTTATTCAGTAAAGTTGAAAGTAGTGATGATGATGTAAGTGAATCTTCTGAGGAGGAATAGATGAGAGATGAATATATGATACCGTAAGGTGAAAGAAGTGTATATTTAATGTATTATAGAAATATTTGATGCCAGTTATACTATATATCTCTGATTCAACTTGTAACTGGTAAGGCTCTAGTAATGTTAGCCAAGATCACGTCAAAAAATCCTTATTAAGCAACGAAATACTTCTAGTCCTATTATTGACCTTATAAATCCCCACCAATTGCTTCGCCAACTCGAACATATTATTTCTTAAACTAATAACAATAAATTGACCATTTTTCGTTCTCTCCTTTATATAATTAGCCACAATACTGACATTTCTAAAATCTAACGCCGCATCAATTTCATCCATAACATATAACGGTGTTGGTTTATATTTATGTAAAGCAAACACCAATGCTAAAGAACTTAAGGTCTTTTCACCACCAGATAAATTGGAAATATTCTTCCACGATTTCTTTGGTGGCATAACACTAAATAAAATCCCTTCAGAAAATGGATCAAGTGAATCTACAAGTTCTAATTCAGCATTACCTCCCATAGTAATCATTTGATACATTTCCTTTAAACTAAGAGAAATCGTATTGAACCCTTCCATGAATTCATCCAAACGTTTACGTTTTAATTCCTCACAATAATTTCTGATTTCATCTCTATTGGTTAAAGATTCATTAAGTTCAGTTTGACGAAGTTGAAATTCTCCAATTTTTTCTCCATACTCTTTTAAAACTTCAATATCAACTTTGACGTTCTTCATATACTCTTCAAGTTGGTGAAGTTCTTCTTGATCTTCGTCGGCTTGGGTTTGACTCACTAAATATTTCTGTTGTTCGTCTTCAGGCAACCAATATATATAGTCAGTATAATCCCTTGGTATCAAATTCTCAATACTTATTTCATCATCAGTTATTCTTTGTTTTAAAGACTTGATAGTGCCTGTTAATTGTTCAAGTTTATTATGGTACTCGATTTCAAGGGATTTGAATTTGTTGATTTCCGTTTGTTGTTCATTATATTGTTGTTTAAGGTCATTCAATTGTGTATCTATATCAGATTTAGAATCTTCAAGGCTCTCGAGTTTTTGATTAATGGCTGCTAATTCTTGTTCAAAAGATTTGGAGGTGACAGTTTCTAATTCTTGATTCATGGCAATAATTTCTTGTTGAGCTTCATTTAAAATCTTATCGTGTTTCTTAATTTCATTCTCTAATTTCCTCTTATTTATCTTATCGTTACTGGACTTATCATTAAGGATCTCAATCTTTTGTTTAATTGAATCAATTTTCGAATTCTGGATCCGTAATTCAACTCCTCCTGCTTCCATGATTTTTTCCTCCAATTCACTGATTCTGGTTTCAAGATCTTTCATTTGTTCCTTCAATTCTTGTCGTTTACTCAATTGTTGTTGTTTCAACTCATTCTGTTGATTAATCTTATTATCGGTGTCGGAATTATCATCTTCATTCTGGATTAATCTCTTGATCAAATTCGAGACTTCTCGCTTTTCACTACTTAAAGATTCAATATCCATCTTCAATTTGGTGAACGATGTTTCTATTTCAGGCTTCATACTCTTTAAATTATTCAATTGTTCATATTTGACCCGATACCCTTTAACCATAGTTTCATACTCAGCTTCTAATTTACTCAATTGTTGTTTTTCATTATCCAATTGCTCTTCATCAATATCTTCAGTAACTTTATTTTGAGACTTTAATAACATCCCTCCTTTGGTAAATGAATTTCCTCCTCCTGACATAGTTCCTGAAGTATCTACAATCTTCCCATCCAAGGTCACAACTCTATTTCTCCTGGCCCCGTATGCCACTTGTCGAGCTTCTTGCAAATTACCCGTCACTAAAGTATCAAACAATTTACTATAGAATGCTGGTAAAAACTTTTCTTCTTTGGGTTGAATTAAATCGAACAATCTCTTAGCATTGCCCGGAACATTTATGGGATTCAAATTGAATTTCCGAAGTTTCTCTAAACATATAAAGTTGGCATACCCTAAATTCTTGGTTCTTAAATATTGGATACAAGTTTGGGCAGTTTCAACCGTTTCAACCACCATCGAATCAAGCGCTGGACATGCTGTCGAGATGGCAATGTCATATTTATCATCAATTACTCCTAAATCACCCAATCTTCCATAAAATCCATTGATTCTTCCCGACTTGGCTAATCGAGTTAACCCTGTAAGTACTCGGTTCTTATTTTGATTATGACTGGCCGTGGATATCATTTCGTTCACTCTGGTACGATGATTATCTAATTTGGTTTTACTAGCATCGATGCTATTCTTTTCTTCAGATATTTGACTTTCACCCAATTGAATTTGTTCATTAATATGTTCCAACTTCGTTTGTAATTCTACATATTCTTGTTCCTTTTGTTTCCCTTCGGTTTTAACTGCCACTAACTTCGTTCTAGCATTATCCAAGTTATTTTGATTACTCAGCTTTTCCTGTTCCAACATTTCTATCGAACTTTCAATCAATTTGATTTCATTATCAACCGTTTTCAATTTATCATTCCAAGGTTCTAATTGAGTGGACAATTGTTCAATTTCATCAGTATACACGGAAGTCTTGGACTTCAAACTCAACCTTATTTCATCAAGTTTGGCCTTTTCTGTGACTAAATCTTGAGATAATTGGCTTAACTCTTGTTGATATTGATCGCTAATTTCAACCTCATTGGCTAGTTTCAGCCTTGACATCGATAAGATATGCTCAGAATTCTCTTTAGCCTTGATGGCTTTCTTGAGTTTATTATTCAAGTTCTTGATCTTTTCGTCTAATGAAACAACTTGCTTATTGATAGCTTTATGTTGATCTTGTAAGCCATTGATTTCTTTATTATAGTGGCCAATTTGCTTTTGTAATTGTTTTTGTTCGTGCTCATTCTGTTTTAACACTTTGGAAGCTTCTTCATTCTTAGATAATTCCTGGTGATGACTTTCATTCAATTCCTGTAATTCATTTTCAACTTTTTGTAATTTTTCAGTATTCTTCGTTAAATTCTTTTGAAATTGTACAGACTTTAATTCTACTAATTTCTTCTCAGATGCTAAGAATTGTAAAGCTTCATCCTTCTTCTCTTCAAGAGAAGTTTTATCCTTTTCCACCAAATCGAATCTAGTAGATTTCTCAACACAAATTTCATTCAATTGCTCCATTTTAGTCATACTTTCATCTATCAATTGTTTGAAATGCGCTGTTCCTATGATATCTTCCAAATACTCTAATAACCCATCATCATTCTCCTTTTCGGATTTAGGTTTCATTTGAGCGATAGATTCGACTTCTCCTTGTAAAATCAAAAACCTCTTATGATCTAAATCAATTCCTTTTTCTTTTAATAAGGTGGTGACTTCGGTATAATTACTATTCTTCCCATTTATATAATATTGAGATGAATTGTTCTTATAAGCTTTCCTACTAATAACCAATTCTCCAGGTACAATTGTGGTTTGTTCATCACTGTCTATAACATGATTAAAATGAATATCTACTTGACAAAATTCCATTCTTTCCCCTTCAGAATTATGAATTAATTCACTTAACTTTCCTTGTCTCATCTTCGAGGCTCTAAACCCAAACACGAATAACATAGAATCAATCACATTGGATTTCCCACTCCCGTTGGGTCCTACCACTGCTGAAAAGGAGGCATTAAATGGCCCTATTACTTGACGTCCAGCATATGATTTGAAATTAGTTAATACTAATTGTTGAATTACTAATCTAGGTTCATTCGATGCTGTGGGTTTTAATGGTTTGTTTTCTTCCTGTTTGTCGACAACCTCTTTTTGTGATTCTTCATGTTCATCAACGGTGTCTTTTTGTGATTCTTCCTGGTTGTCTAAGGCCTCTTTTTGTGATTCTTCGAGGTTCTGTTGTTGTTGTTCTTGAACCTCCTCATCAAGAACCTGAAGTGATTGATCTTTCTCTATCACTTGCTGAGATGTAAAAGCCTTTGAATCATTACCTTCACCCATTTCTCTAGTGATTTCATCACTAGTATCCAGTGTTACGTTATGTTTAGACACGTCTGGTGTATCTTTATCCACAGATAAATCAGTGTTGGTACCTTCTGCATCTTCGAATTGATCTTTTTGTGGTTCATCTGATTCCAGACCACTTTGTAGATCACTATTATTTATAAACGTTTCATGTCTTGATTCATCTTCACTATCACTTATTCTTCTTTTGTTCCTTACCATGTTTATAATTCACGTAGAAATAAACAATGCGAATTCGCGATTTGCAGCCTTATACTGTTATACTGTGAGTTGATCAACTGTAGGGGTTGTCTTTGATTTTGAGAAGAAACGAATAGTACAAATGAACTTTACTTTCTTTTTGTACTCCTGTTATTTCAATTTTCAAAATCAAAAAACACAAAAAGTGAAAATATTAATAATTAACACTCATTAGCTTAACTATGGGTCGCCGCACTAAACTTCAACTATGAGATGACACACAATGAAAAGACACACACTACGATAGACACTATAAAGAGACCAGAGTTATACAAACCTAAATGAATATTATTCTATTATTCTATTATACACTACTTGTATCACACTATTAGTGTTTATCTTTTTTATCCTTCTTTTCCTTTTTATCCTTCTTATCTTTCTTTTCTTTCTTTTCTTTCTTGTCCTTTTTATCTTTCTTCTTTTTATGTACAATTGGTGGTTCTTCTTCTTTCATACTAATATCAACAGTTATGTCTTGTAATTCCTCTATAGGTTCAATAGTTATTGGTTGTTCTGGTTCGGGTTCTGGAGAATCAAATTTGATTTTCTTATTAGGTTTATCAGTATCATCATCAATTGATCTTTTAGAAGTCTCTTCGGTAACAGTATCATTGGCATCACTCACACCATTACTAGAGAAAACTTCTAGACTAGGTGGTAATCCTCTTAAGTCTCTTTGTAATCTCTTTAATTGACTTAATATAGCTGAATTATTACTATTATTACTTAACCCCGTAGTTATATCCTTGTCAGTTTCAAAACTATCACTAGCATCAATGAAATTACTCAACACAATTTCAGCACTATCTTGGGTGATTTGTTGTTGTTTCAACACATGAACTGCCGTGGGGGTGTTTATAACCGATGGTATAGCTCTTCTAGGTTTAATCATAGAGATGCGATTTGAAAATTTTTATTCGCATTCAATTATCACCGTTCATTATGTTGAGATCTATGGTATCACCTCTAAGATTTAGTCGTGGGTTTTCCATACTTTCTAAGACTACCACATTGAATACATCCACATTTGGTGTTAGTCCATTTAATACTGGTAAATTTGGTAACGGTGCTAATACTAATCAGGCTATAAATGGGTATCAAAGTATAAGTAGTTTAATTTCTGGTGTACCATTAGGTTGGGTTTTCAGGAGATTTAAAACAAGAGGTAATACTTATCAACCTTCTACGTTAAAGAGAAAGAGAACATTTGGGTTTTTAGCAAGGCTAAGGTCGAAAAATGGTAGAAAAGTTTTATCAAGAAGGAAAGCAAAGGGTAGATGGTATTTAACTCATTAATGTTATTGAACCAGCTCAAGTTATGGTAATAGTATATGATATAAACCAATATGAACTCCCTTGTTAGATAGAGAATACTTATCTCTTAGAACGTTTTCCAAGAGAAGTGTATGGTAAGATAGAAAATGTAAATAGTAGTGTACAGTGTATACAAAAATTCTATAGACAAATGATTTGTTCAAATCTCATGCTCTACCAAGTAATCTCAGATATTCTAACTCTATTTCATGAATGACTCTCTGTAAATTAACTATAGCTAATTCATGAGTAACATTAGGAAATTTATTCCTATGTAATCCGAACCATTCCAATGGTGGAGTAGCATTACCCAATTCCTTAATTTGAGGTGCATCTATAATAGGTGGAGCCAAAGGCAAGTAACTGTACTTTGATTCCTTAGAAACCTTTTCAAACTTATCATTGATAGCTTCATCGATTTCTTTATTCTCTGAAATCGGATCGGACAACGAATCATCCGTCTTAGGATGGCCCTCAGATTGAAATATCCCTTGGTTGAATTCAATATCTTCTCTAAGGATTGTATTTTTAACCTCAGTTCTCGATTCTAAGGATTTAAGATGAATTGAGTACATTTCTCTTATAAAATTCACAGACCCTAAATTCCATCTAATATCCACCGTTCCTCCGAAAGTAGATTTATATAAATATTCTACCAAACTACTTTTGTACTTTTGGAACGTTTTCATGGAAATTTGAAATGACGGGAATAAAAAGATATTACCACCTCTAGCCTTATGTGCGTACTTAATAAACTCAGTTACAGTAGAATCAATCACAAGATTCTCAGCGATGGCACTGTTGATAGATAACGATACTACAAGATCATTAAATTGGACTTCTAATTGATTGGATATCCCTTCATTATATTCGTTCTGACAGAAAAACGCACTGGACTCATCTAATTTAATCACCAATACTTTAGAATCATCAAATGATGATGGATAGATATAAATACTCAACAGTCCCATAACCACTTCAAACTCCGTCTCCAATTTCTTAACAGTCTCCAAAATAGCATTGTTATGAATTTCCGATGCTAATACAGGGTCTTTGTTTCTGGTGGTCTTGGAATCATGCAATGTCTGTTTATAAGAGATCTTATTCTCCTGGGTCATTCTCAATACAGTGATATAAATATCATAAATATTAGAAATGGTGAATGATGAAATAAATATCTCGAAATCTTTAAACCGTGTAGTCACAAATAAATGATCTTTACTAATCATTGTCTCTGATTTCTGATTGAAAACATCCAATGAGAATTGTTCAAGGTTCACCACCAAAAATAAATGATAATCAAAAGTACTTTTAGCTTGAAGTTTCTCGATTCCAGCTGACATTAAGATCAAGGGAACATCCAAAGTTTCATTGGCTATTCTCCATGATATGGCTGATTGAAGATAAATATCTTCACCGGTGATTTGTCCGCCTAATCTTCCTTTACTTGATAGAGTAAACCTATCGATTCCCAAATTTAATTCTTGAGTCCAATCACTGCTTTTCTTCGATACTACCCAAAATTTATTCAAATCAAAAACCATTTCTCCTAACGATGGTCCTAGATTCACTTTTATAGAAACATTCAATAATATATAGGTCAATATCCAAGGCATGGCATTTGTGGTTGAAACCTCTTTAAATCTCAATGCTATACTTTTATTATTAGCCAAAGATTCGTTTTCAGGTTCATTTCTACGCTGGGAAACTTCATCATTAAAATTCCTGTGAATGATATGTTTAGGTATCCAAATATCTCTAAATAATTCTAGATCTTGGTACTGTTTAACATCTATATATCCATCAATATCGGAAATCAGTCCACTGGATTTCATACAAATTTGGTCATTGAATTGTATGGCAACATTTGATAAAATAGAATTGATTTTAAATGATCCACTGACTTCACGAGAATAAATATGACGTAATGCTATTGAAACTGATTCTAAGTTTCCTAGAATATGAATATGATTATCTCCTGACATTACTTGGAAGCTTAATCCTTCAATTCCTACAACAGCCTCGACCTTTGCAGTAGGTTCACAACTTAATGAAAGAATTTGTTTATCAACTTTTAATCCAAGATAAAAATCGGTTTCTTTAAGTAATGAAGCAAAATTAAGTTTATCCTTCTTTTCTTCTTTTTCTTTCTCGTCTCTTACTTCTTTAGGACTACCGGAAGCAACAGCCTTAGGACCCATGACTCTCTTAATACTATCAATTAAATCAATTAAAACAGGAACACAACTACTATATAACTTATTGTCAGAAGATGTAGTAAATACCTGTGATCTAACTATATGTTTCTTCTCTCCCACTTTATCATGAATATAACTTATACTTGTTTTAACCGCAGGAAAGTGTAATAACAACGGGGAAGTGCTGTTATCCAATCTATGAATTAAAACATTTGATCCAGCAAACGTCACCTCGCATTCAATGGATTCAAATGTCGATCTAAGTGAATTTATATAATCAACTTGCTGTTGTTCATCCGTCTTCGAATCGTCTTTCCACTTATCTGAAGGTCGAATTCTCTTGTCAAATACTGCTTGGACATTGGATACGGAATTCACTGATAATTCAAGTAATTGAAATGAATCTGATAAGAACTTAACATCCAATTCATCTCCAGTAATATTGATCTTCATGTCTTTACCACCATTAGTTTCATTCACCATATATACATATTGAACAAATGGTAAAAAAGCTCTATTAGGTTCATCCTTCTCACCACTGCCATAAAACGAAGTTGAATCAGAGCCATGAGCTACTGAAAAATACGCTTCTATAAGTGAAAGTTTACCTATTCCTTCGTCGGTGACTGCATAGAACCTTTCAGCTCCAATTATTACTCCAGGGTAATCTTTACTACCGTTTTCAAATATCCATCCTAATGAAAAGTTATAAGAAAGGAAATGGAATGACGATATGAAGCTTTTACTCTCTGCTGTATTTGGGGTGTTCACAGTGGTCAGACTAAGGCTTTGGGTAGGATTCTTACTAGGACCAAATTCTCGTTGGACTCTCTTAGAAATGATTGTCAATTCATCAGCTAAATAGATCATTCTTTGAACCATTCCTAAACTTAAACAAACCCTAAAATAATCCGATTGAATTTCTAACAATCTCCCCTTGTTTTCACCTTCACTGACTAATTTGACCGACATGTTGAAATCTAACACATTCGACAAGCCCGTAGGAATTATCCGATCAGTAATAGAAATCCTCGATGCTGGTAGTACTATTGAACCATTAAAGTCAGTGACTTTATAATCTGATTGGAAGTTGTAGATATGAAATTTTGATTCTTCTAATTCTAAGGAGAATTTGGATCTATCCGATACGAATGAGACTGCTGTATAATAATTGGAGAATTTGAATTCAAATGGAATTTTATTGATTTTGATTCCAGAGCTTTTATTCTTATTGGAATCCATGGTACTAACATTAGTATCGACTTTAGGACCAGAGTCTCCTGGGCCCGAATTGGTTGCTTGAGGACCTAAAGAATCAATGATATCATCAATTTCTTTCTTAACTCCCCTCCAATCATCCAAAAATTCATTAACTGACCTAACCAATCTAGGAAGAAATACCTTAGAATAACCGAATTGAATATCAATGAAAACCGCAGGTGCTTCATCATTCTTTACCAACCTTACATTATTAAACAATTGTGAATTCTTGACTTCCATAACCAACAGGTTCTCAGAATGCATGGAAAACACAACTTTCTGGAATAAACATCCTAAGTCAATACATTCATCACTAATGATAAATGAAACATTACTATCAATAACATTACCTTCGAATTTATAATGTTGGAGAACATCGATAACCCATGAGAAATGGTTCACTTGGATACTTAAATCTGCGTTCAACGTAAAGACTTTATGAAGAACTTCCATTGGATCAACCGGCTCCGAAGGTCTACGATCATTTAAGAAATCAAACAACTTTAAATCTTGTTTGATTCCAGTTATGGTGGTGGCAACATTCTTGTCCACCACTTCAATGAAACTAGACCCCATGAATATATTTATAAGTTGAGAATTGCAAGCATCTCCATAAACAACTTTAAAGTTCTCTAATCCTATACTACCACAGTTATCGATATTGATTCCTAACATAGTAATTGCATTGGTGAATGTAAGTAATTTCTCGGCCTCGATATTTTGGAAAAGCCCAGTAGAATTTAAACCAATTGCCAGTAATTCTAAAGTGGTATTATCCAATCGTAAATGTTGATGAAATTCATTGACGTTAACAATAAAAAAGAATCCGAAATTGCTAGTGATTTCTTGAGATGTATCTTTGTTTGTTGATCCAGGAACCTTGGATTCAATCTCTTGTAAGACTTTGGGGACAAGTTCAAGAATTCCTGGTGATAAACATCCTTTGTAATTCCCTAAATTAACACTCACTTCTAAACTTCCTAATTTGGCATCGAAATCTTCAACGTCATGGTTAGTTCTAGAAAAGCTAGCATCCACTTTCCGATCATTAAACGATACACTAACATTGTCAAATGTCATATAATCAGTTTCAGTAATATTTAATTCAACTTTGTTCAATAGTATCTGACAAATGGTCTTATTCTCCGATAATGGTTTGATATTAAACAATTCTTGAAAGAAAACTTCACGTTCTTGATAATTGGCTTCCCAACTTCTCCAATTCGAGAAAGTATCCAACACTTCATCATATGCAGTTTCAGGAATCTTCCAATCACTCAGCTTTAACGAGGTATATTGAGTTTCAAGCCATTGCTTGCTCATACTTTCAAATATATGACGTAACCGGATCATCACTAACCACGTATCGAAGAACCGAATATGCTGTTTCAAAGACCGGATCATATATGCGGGTTTTGTCAAAACACTAGGATCATGGTCGATATTATTACTAGCCTTACTTAATTGATAAATCAATGCCATTTGCATTTTCTGCTTGAGTTCTCGAGGTTGTTTGAACTTCTCCATAGCTGGAACAACTTTTTCCAACAAATCATTAACGAAGTTAATAAGGAAAATGATTTTCTGTAAATTCAAGTTGGTGGTGATTTTATCAATTTCTATGGACAAAACATTTTGGATATCGTCCGTCATCCAGAATTCAAAATCACTTATAGATAACTCACAACTTTTATCTACACATATAAAGATATTCTTGATACTAAAGGCATAAGTCTCCAGTACTTTGACGTCGTAATCGAGTAAACTATTGGAATTAATATCAGAGTCTTCATTGAGATCTGTTCTTTTCACTTCTTTAGATAATGCTACTGATGGCTCATTCACAGTTATTTGTATAGATGAGACTTTCTGAAGGTAATCCAAGTCTTCATTACGAGAATACGTTTCTCCAAAGTTTAAACTAACAAATGGTGAAACAATTCTGGCAGTATCGTTCCTACAGACCTTCAACATCAACGATTTTAATTTCTTCACCACTGACTTCTCAAATAGATCCATAACTGCATCTAGTTCAGAATCGACAGTAGCATTACTAAACATAGCATAGGCGTTAATAGCTTCGGGAGTAATATAACCTTTAACCTCACTAAAGGTAAAGATCATGTTATCATGTTTAAATGTTTCATCAGTTTGGGAATCAGGTTGAAAGTCTTCTTCAGCATAATGAGTAGTGGGAGCAAAATATAATTCATTAGGTTCTTCAAAACTTAGTGAACTCACTGATGAATTTAATGAGTAACTATCAGGCTGAGTATATGCATTTAAAGGGTAATTCAAGTCCACTAAAGTGATGGGGACGATAAAACTTCCATATGCCTGTTTATAATTAAAGTTCCTATTTTCTTCATATAACATGAATGGAGCTCTATGAAATGGAGCATCATTAAATCGAATATGTTCTTGTTGGCATCTTCCATGATGAGAGAAATTAGCCTTTCTTGTTGGATTATCAATGATTAAGGAAGTGTTGATAACTGCTAAAATATTACCATGTTTATCCATAACTTTATGGGTGATATCGTCGATTTTCACCGATAATTTATTGGAATATCGCTTATTACCTATATCATTATAAGTCACCAATAATGAGTCAAGAGTTACATGAAAACTTCGAAGTTCACAATTTAATTTGATCTCCAATAAAGGACAATCAAATGAAAATACTAACGCATCATAAATGGTTGGAACTGTAGGATGTAAAGCATTCTCCAAGTCTTGAAAGCTCGTTAAAAAGTTACTAACACTTTTTCCAAACTCGTCCATAAAATAAGGAGGGGCATTGACACTTATACCATTAGTAGCAGCTCTCCAATTACAAAAGTACGTTATTTCTTGTGGTGGTATACCAAACATTCTATGACCATGTACGGATAAATCATCTATAAATATATGAGGATCATCTCCCTTCATTAATAGTTCAATATAATTGGCTCTATCAAGAATAATATCCTCAGATTCTACTTTGAGGAATTTCCCAGTAACGGGACTGAAGTCTGCTTGCATATCCATATAGAAATTAGTAAACCTTATATCTGTATCGAAATAATCAAAAACCAATCCTATATGAGCTTTACAACCATAGATATCCTGGGGTAAGATCAATAGACCTTTCCTGACTTGAAATGAAAACATTACATCGACATTATTTTCAGTTTTAATAATTTTCCAATAATCAAAATCTTCCTTTATACTATCCACACTTGACTCATCATGGATTTCATTGTTATACTCTTCAAATGTTTTGAAATGGAAATTATCACCAAGATAATTCTCTCTTAATACAAATACGTATTTGACCAAGAACCCATAAAACTTAAGGGAAACATCATCAGTTTTACATTTGATGATAATTGGATTAAACCCAAAGATTTCTACCTTACTAAGGAATGTATAAGATCCGTCGAAAACACAATTATGAGCTCTTCCTAAGACATACGACAGCGATAAAAATGAATTAGCAGTATGCCATGGTGGTACATCCAACACTAAATCGAAATATGGTGCAAAACAATTATATTCAACCGTGGTAGAATTGGAAAATTCTCCCATTAAAGGAATCATTAATTTCACTTGAAGTTCATTACCTTGAAATGATAAATACTTATTACTGGAGAAATCCAAGGGGTTATTGATAATATTGGAATCATTGACATTTAAATAGAGTTTATAATCTTGTAAGTCCCAATTGAAAAAGTACTTAAAAGGTCTGAAATATTCATATTTCCCAGCAGGACCTGATCCAAAATCACTAAATATATCAGAAAATAACAATGTATGTTCTCTTAAAAAGAATATCCGTCCATTGGAACTGAAATTATCAAAAGTCCATTTACATTCTTCATTTAATCCTAAGGGAAACCCTACGTTAGCGTTCAATGTATGAACATCCGCCGTATATAAAATATCATGATTTACTGATGTTCGAATTTCTGGTAAAAGTAATACTACACTCACTTTATTCTCGGTACCATCTTTTTCCAGGCTTATAAAAGAAGTAAACAGACTAATACTAGAATTTGCACTAGCCTTTACTTCTAACCATCCAAATGGTCGTTTATTCTGAGGTTGAGTATGGTGCTTAAGAGCTTCCTTATCCTTGGATTGCTCTCTTGTGGGTATACGCAAAATTATCTCATCATTAGTCACTATATTAACTTTGAACCCCTTATATTGACGTTTATTTAATTTAGTCACCACCGTATCCCTACCGATAGTAGGGAAGAACATCTGTTGTAAAGGAACTCTTTGCTTATCAGCCCATGCTCCATAATGAATGGTAGCCATTGAAAATTCCATATCACATCCATATTCAGGGAATGTCGAATTCACTTCATTCCCAGGTATATCATAATAATAATTAACTTTAGTACTAACAGTGTCAAGAATCAAACTATATTTCCCATACTCTTCATGAGAAATACTATCCAATACATCATCTCCTGTATCTATATATCTCCTTAACCCTCCCCATTGAATGTCATCAATAATGCTTTTATTCTTCTTCAGGAATAATTTCTTGATACTGGAAAACCTAGTATGCGATTCGGACTTATAAATGATATTAGGTTTCAAAAATACTTGAAATTCCTTTAATTCAAACAATAAAAATTGTTTATATATGTCAAAGGCAGTGCAAGGTTTGGATACATCAATGATTCCATTAGCATTCTTACAAGTACTTACTAATAAGTTCGGAGTGGTATGATTACCCAACACCATAACACCTCTTTTAATGATTATACTCAAGGGTAGGAACCTTAGAAGTCTGTTAAGAGTCTTTAACGACTTATCAGGTTGGTTATCAACATCTGATAAACTTCCGGATGATGTGCTAGTGGTTTCTTTTTCTTCTTCTTGTTCTTGTTCTTGATCTCGATCTCGTGCTTCTTTGGATCTATACCTAAGATTAGGCTTTGATTCTTTAGTGGACTCGGGATTTACTTTTTCAGCTCCTTCTTTATTTAATAAATCCATTATATTATCATAAGCAAATGTTCTATTATACATGTGAATCTCTAACCCTTCTAAAGTTAATAAAAATCTTGACGGTAGTTTTTCATTCTCTGATTTACTTAATCCAATATCTTCGGATCCAGTTTCTTTAGGGTTCTGGTTCTCTTGAATCAAATACTCACATATTCGAGTGTGACCTCCTAACCAATATCTCCAAGTCAAATTGAACATTAACACCGATATCGTCCAATTTCCAGTCATTATCGTTAAATTCTTAATCATAAACCTTCCTCCTAATATGGAAAACCTAACACTTTCGACATTTAGTCGTAATTTAGATTTACTACATACGACCCTAGTTAATAATGATATGACAAACCCGATTAACCTGCCAAAATAGAAAATGAAAAGGGTTCCAAAAACCAATACCAAAATCCAATCCACCAAATAAATCCAAGTTGAGGCCAGCTCAGTTGAACTTGAGGATACTGTTATAAATTGGCTTTGTATTGCCATATGGTAGGATGCGCAAGTTTTATTTAGTTAAGGCGCACTTATCAGGCAGTCGCGGTTTCGTGGATCAAAGTAAACATGAGTACGAGTACAAGATACTTGGATCAAGAAAATGAAGTCACTGACCACAAAAAGAATATCAATACCAAGAAGAGAAGAGTTCCATTAGGTGGTAAAGATGGTAATAAACTTTTACCGGGATTGAATCGATCTAAATCAACTTTAGATCATCCTACTATCCCTAGACCCATTTCAAGATCCAGTTCAAGTTTAGGTTTTATTCATAAACACCAACCTCAACTTCAGCAACAGCAACCAGTTCATCAACAACCTCAACAACCACAATTGTTACGTCACAAATCAGTTTTAGATGAATTACAACTTCCAAAAATCAAAGAACGTAAAACTGATAAACTTGAATATAATCATAATACTGTCTTAGATAAACAATTAGCTCCTAGATCCCCAGAATTGTATCAAGACGATTCTGACTCCTTAAAGAAACAAATCATACCCAATAAATCACCATCTGAGCCATTAATTGTTAATGATAATACTCAATTAAAACCTACCATTTCTCGACAAATCATAAATGTAGACCCAATAAAACGTATGAAACCTTCTAATAAATTAGAAAACTACCTCCAAGAAAGATCAGAAATATTTGATAAATTGGTTGATGATGAAAATAGTGTAGAATTTGCTCCTGAACCAGTGGCATTTCCTCAAGATGAAGAATTTCAAATTTATTCTAAGCCTGATAAGAGTTTTGATATAAATTTAGAAGAATTTAAATTGGATGATACCTTTGATATGAATGATGTTCAGAGGGAATCAGATGACGAATTGGGGTTAAACGATGAGGATTTAAAAGGGCTTTTAGATTAATAGCTCGAAAATTAGGTCACCATTTAGAGCTAGTAGGTGATATTATCACATGATAATGAATTAAACATGGTTAGTGCATCTTATGTAGATTAGAGGCTTAAAATAGGAAGGTTGGGTAATATATACATGAATTATTATTTACTTTATTCTTTTCTTTTGTTTTGTTTGGTGAGGTTATTGCTGTCTACATTCAGGTTCTTCTTGATGCTCATACTCATAACCTTCATCAGCTTCTTCCTCATAAGTAGGTAAATCACTCTCCTTCACGACTTTGAAATCAGTTACCAATTCTATATTCTCTTCAACTTCGTCATTTTGGGCCTTGGCTTCATCAGGTAAAACGTTTCTTAATTTCACTAAATCATTCTTCTCCAAGAACCAATTATCTTTAGGGAACTCCACCTCAATTTCTATATACAAGTCACCATTAGGATTTCCAAACCATTTCTTCAGATTTTTAGGCATTCCTTCATTACTAATCTTAATGAAATCTCCTGGTCTGGTAACTTTACCTTGGGGAGTAGCAATCTTGATATCACGTCCATCCAAATGTTTAGCTACGATTTTAGAAAATCCACATAAGGAATCCACTAATGATATCTTGAATTTACAATATAAATCATCACCTTTTCTCTGGAATGATTTATGGTTCTTACAGTTATACTTTAATATTACATCACCAGTAATTAATCCTGGGAATTGATCAGATTCTTGGCTTAATATTATTGAATCTTGGGGCTTAGATCCTTTAAGAATTTCAAATTCTAAAATCTTCGTCTCTTCAGTAACTCTTTCCCCTTTACACTTCTTACAGAAATCTTTAGTTCTATAGACTTTTCCAACCCCTTTACATGTTTTACAATCCACGAATGACTGGCTGACATATCCAGGAGCAACTCGAGAAATTTTAGGGACCTTTCCTTTACCATTGCACGTACCACATTCTCGGGCAGTTGCATTCTTCTTAGCTCCTGTGCCTTTACAATGAGTACATATTATATTTCTAGTAGACGTTGATCTTATGGTTTTACCATTATATAAATCCTCGAGACTAACGTCGACATTTAATATGGCATCTTCGGTTTTCTTATGATTTGGTCTATGATCATTATTCATACCATTAAAAAAATTATGGAAATCATTACCATTGAATTCTTGTCTAGCGCCAAAGAAACTTTCAAATGGATTATCTGAATAACCATTAGCTCCACCATTAGCATACTCTGGCATATCCTCATCAGTACCATAAGTATCGTAATGATATCTTTTATCATCGTCAATTAATACTTCATAAGCATGGCTTATCTCTTTGAATTTGTGTTCAGCCTCTATTCTTTCTTCTTCACTGACCTTATCAGGATGATATCTCAACGCTAGTTTCCGATAAGCCTTCTTTATCTCATTACTTGTGGCAGAAGAGTCAACTTCTAAGACTTGATATAAATCTATCATGGTGAGATTTTCGCGATGCACTTTCTAAAGTGCACTCCATTCTATACCACTCTAAATAGTGATCCACTTGTTGGTATAGTTAGAAAGATAATTCAATGTTCGGCAGAAATCAGTAGAGTACAAAAATGGTGGCATTGAAGCTTATAAGTATAAAAAAAGAAAGGTTATGGCGATGTAGGCAGGATTCGAACCTGCGCGGGCAAAACCCAGAAGACCCTGATTCTTCCGCCTTAAAACCACTCGGCCACTACACCCACAAATTTTAGTACTAGCGCGAAATTTTTGGCCCGCCAGGGAACGGGTTCGCAGGAATTTGGCAGTAGCTTAACCACTGCGACAAACACCATTATACTACCAAGAAATTTTTGAAATTTGCACTATATTTGATTGATCTTTATTTCTTATTATATTATAGGTTTTAACATCATTATGGTACTTTTTGAACTTATAACTGTTATAACATTATTATGTTGTTTTATTACCATTCAATTGATTGTCTAGTTTTTTCACCAGCTTTTTTATTGGTCTAGATTTATGGATTTTTATAAAAAATATTATGGATCTTGACCTTTATTTTATTAGAACAAAGTTAATATCAACAATAAGATTTACATACTTACTGATCATGGACCAAAGATTGACACAAAGTCTAATTAGACGAAGTCATGTTCATGTCAAGACATGTGTTCGAAAGTTTAATTGATGAAGGTTAACGGCTTTCCCTAAGGTATCAGATAAGATTAAGAGTATGAAATCTACTAAGGAGATTGGTTAAGAATGTTTTCCAAACGAGTCCTTTCTTAAGCTTAATTAACAATGAACTGTTTTCTAGTAGAGTTCCTATGAAGCTTAAAGAATATTTGTTAGTATCTATCACTCTCATAAGTTCTCTTGTCCTGCGAGTATTAGTGAATAATATCGTGAACCATAATATGTCCGGCATAAGATGGACGCTTACACGATTTAATCGGTTATGAAAAGTAAGGAAATCTTCCACGTTAAATAATAAATTAAAAAATACCTCGACGATCTGTTTACAATCTCCCACGCCAAAAAGCGTACGCTTTCCTAAATCGCATATTATTGCTGAGACCTGGCAGTAGATCATTAACGATCCAGGTCGTTGTTCTCCCAACAACGCCTTTGTCCAGCCCCATTACAATAAGCCAATCTTATTGTTTATGTAAGGACACTCATATCATAATTCTACCAAACCGTGTCTAAGTGATGTCGCATTGTTAATGCGCCATCTTATCGTATTGGTGATTATTTTTTATGCATCAATTATAAAATAAACAAGTAAACAAAACATTCACAACCAATGAGATACACCTCGAGAGCGGTTATTATTCATATATAACGATGTTATCCCGGCATATGACCCCCTTTTTCTTTAACCGCCATCATGGTATCTTTATCTAAGCTTTGTTTGGGGATCTCGTTATTCTCCGTGGCATTGACTAATGAATGTTTTGAAAACTCTTTAAATGATATCTTTGGTGATGCATCACAACAGGCGGCAGTTCCTGTAGAATCAGGAATTCCTGTGGTTTTCGTGTATAAACAAGTGGTGGTTGAAGTTATTGAAGATTGTGATTGTGAACATGATCATGCTACTGGTACAGAGACTGACAAAGACTTTGTCACTACTTTGACAACAAAGGGAGCTTCTACTACTACGGTTCCTTGTGTTACTGATATTTGTCATGTTTGTAAAACTATTGAAATTGTACATCAAGAAGAATTGGTAGAAACTATTATTTATAGTTGTCCTACTTCAGCAAGTCCTCCACCATTATCATACCCATCCCAATCATCATTTAGTGAACCAAATCCTGTTACTTCAGAACCTGACTTTTCTTCTTCAGTTTCAACTGTAGCATTGAGTGATTTAAGTAATGAGGACCCTGGTACCACGAGCACTTCGTCCATTACTTCGTCAGGTCCAAGTACTTCAACAACTGTTTCTTCGGTTGCTTCTGCTTCTGCTTCTGTAACTTCAACTCTTGCTTCGAGTTCAGAAATCGTCGGAAGTTCATCCTTTTCAAGTTCTGCTTCATTCAGCGGATACTTCAATACTTCAAGTGTGGAGGTCAGTTCAACAGAGCTTAGTAGTTCTGCTTCAAGTTCTGAAATATCCAGTGCTGCTTCTAGTTCAGAAGTTAGTTCTGCTTCTAGTTCGGAAAGTTCAATTGCTAGTTCAAGCTCTGAATCTTCAAGCTCTGAATCTTCAAGCTCAAGTTCAGAAGCTTCTAGTTCAAGCGTTGAAACTACTTTTACCGCAAGAGCCTTTGCTGCAACTGCTAATGGTTACGACGGTGATTTATTTGTACCTGTTGCCACTGACGCTCCAACTCTTCCTGAAGGAGAAATCAGTTTCAATCCTGTTGGTTTAGAAGCTGACTTTCCTTATGAAACTAACAAATTCTACACGAATTTCTTTATTGGAGATCAAAGTAATAACATCTGGACTTATCCTTATGGATTATCCTTTGATGATAGTGATTACTATGGTCTTACTATTCAACATACCAATCCTGCTAATAGAGTGTTTGTTACTGATAATACCAATAATCCAGACTATGCTAGATATTACTATAATCCTGTTTTAACTAAAGAAATTGTATTATCAGCTAGTGAATTTGAGGATGGTGTTAGTATGACTATCAATGAAATGGGTCCAATGTCAGCTACTGCAGTACTTACCGGCGCCGCATCACCTTCTAAATTGAGAAGAAGAGTGGCTAATGCCCAATTAACAGTTCCTTTAGTTCAAGGTATGGGATTTGTTACTGGTATTTATTCTAGTGCTACTCCAGTCATTTCTTCATTAGTTGGTATTTCAAGTGTGTCTCAGAGTAGAACTGATTCCTATATTCAATTAACGGTAACTTTAAATAGCGGAACTGCTTATTATATTTACATTACCGGACTTTCAGATTACACTAGTTTAACTTTCTCAGCTGATTCAGATGGTAATCTTGTAGCTAATAGATCGGTTGATGGAGCGGTATTCCAAGTTACTCTTAAACCCGATTATGCAGATGCTCGTTCAGTATTTGTAAATGCTATTGGTTGTTATCCTACCTCCACTACGTTGTTTGGTACTACCTCAGGAGGGGAAACTGCTAATTATGGTTGGACTTACAATACTGAAGGTAAAAGTGAAGGATGTACTCCATTGATTTATTTATTACCTCACCATTTTGATTCCATTAGTACTGATACTGCTACAAAAGCTACCGATTTGATTTTAGATTCAACTACTAAAGGTCAAATGGTTGGTTTCTTAACTAATGAAGTCTCCCTTAATGAAGATTTGGAATATGAACTTCAGTTCCTACCAACGGATTTCAAATACTCCGAAGATGAAATGCAAGAAATTATTGACGCTGTTAATACCGAAATCCAAGCTGATATTAAATCAATTGTTACTTCATATAACTCCATGTATTATTCAGGTAAATCTTTAGATAAGTATGCTTATCTTTTATTAGTAGTTAATGATGTTATCCAAGATGATAGTTTATCGGAATATTTATTAGGAATCTTAAAACAAACTTTCCAAGTTTTCATTGATAATGAACAAACTGACTACCCATTAATGTATGACACTAAAATGGGAGGTATTACTAGTACTGCTCCGGAAACTGGTAATGCAGCTAATGATTTCGGTGCTGCTTGGTATAATGATCATCATTTCCATTATGGATACTTTGTTCATGCTGCTGCCATAATTGCTAAAGTTGATCAACAATTTGGCGGAACCTGGGCTAGTGAAACCGCCTCAGACTGGGTCAATGGGTTAATTAGAGATGTTTCAAATCCTTCTAGCGAAGATACTTATTTCCCAGTATTTAGATCATTTGATTGGTTCCATGGACATTCATGGGCTTCAGGATTGTTTGCCAGTGCTGATGGACAAAATGAAGAAAGTAGTAGTGAAGATTATAATTACGCATATGGTGTTAAATTATGGGGAAGAATCACTGGTAACAGTCCATTAGAATCCATGGGTGATTTAATGTTACAAGTCCTGAAGAAATCTATGAATAGTTATTTCTTATTCCTGGATGATAATGATATTGAACCTGCTAACTTTATTGGTAATAAAGTTGATGGAATTATCTTTGATAATAAAATGGATTACAGTACTTACTTCGGTAGTGCCGATGAACATCCTGAATACGTTCATGGAATTCATATGTTACCAATTACTCCTGCAAGTGCTATTATTAGAGGAGCAAATTATGTTAGTGAAGAATGGAGCGAACAAGTAAAATCATTCATTGGTGATGTTGATGATGGATGGTTGGGTATTTTAAGAATGAATGAAGCGTTATTCGATGCTTCAAGTTCTTATGATTTCTTTAGTAGTTCAGATTTTAGTTATGATTATTTAGATAGTGGACAAAGTAGATCATGGGCATTAGCTTATGCTGCTGGTGTTGTTAATAAGGGTTCTAACCTTTAGGGTGACCTAAACTGCTAGTATTCTAGAATGTATAATGTATAATGTATTAATAGTGAATGAATACGATAGATACGCGTAGCTCTAATTCTGAACCGGTTGGCACCAGCTAAATGATGACGACTCATAATATAAAACATAGCGAACAAGTAAGATCAAAGTGTCAGTCTAAAGGCCATGTCAATGTTCTCCGGTTTGCCCAATATACTGTGAGCCAACAATCAAAAATGAGCCTTAAATGAAATGGCTCATAAGTCATCCATTTTTAGTGGTGCTCACTAGTGCTGGTAGTGGACGGTCGCGCTTTAGGGGTCAAAATTGTCGAACAACTTTTAACAAATATACAAAATGGTATGTACAATTAATCAATTGATAACACAAACAATTTACTAACAATTCTAGTCAAGATCAGGGTATGTATAACAATGGCTCAATGTCATCTATCTATATGTAATATCTTACAAAAATGTACTAACAATTTAGTGTCTCAGTTGCAGATGAATCAATTACTGCCTTCAATGATTTGAAATTAGGTAAAAAATACAAATTCGTCATTTATCGTTTGAATGATAAAAACAGTGAAATCATTGTAGATGAAACTTCTACTGACAGTGATTACGATAGTTTTTTAGCTAAATTACCTGAAAATGAATGTAGATATGCCGTTTACGATTTCGAATACGAAATTGGTGGAGGTGAAGGTAAAAGAGCTAAGATTTTATTCTACACTTGGTCTCCAGATACTGCCACTATTAAAAAGAAAATGATCTATGCATCATCAAAAGATTCTTTAAGAAGATCATTGAATGGAGTTGCTCATGAAATTCAAGGTACTGATCTGACTGAAGTTGAATATGATACTGTTTTAGAAAAAGTTAGTAGAGGTGCTGGTTCCCATTAGAATTGTTCAATTGAAGTAGAGCCAATATACGAATCTTTTTTTATAGGAAGAGAACTTGACACTTGGCCTTTGGTATTTACTTTTTATTCTATACAATACTTCCTATAGCTTGTTACCCTTTTTAATTTACTATTTACCACTCAGATTCTCCGGTAGCCTTTTGAAATACATAATCTTTACCATTTATATTGGCAATCCCTTCTTTTAAATTACACTTCCATTTATTCTTAATCCTTTGAACTTTATCATAAAGACACAACATAATATGACCATCTTGTTCATTGTCTTCTTCATCGGATTTACCGCTTTCTGAATCATCATCTAAATCCGAATTTATATCATCAGAATCATTGAATAAATCATTATCATCTTCTTCATCGGAAATTCCATCAACTCCCTTTAATTTCCGTAACTTCCTAATAAACTTAGTGGCATCCTCTCCTTCTAAAGTGAATTCAATTTGCTGACTTCCGTCAGTTTGCGTCACAGTTGGCAACATCAACCCATCATTATCATCATATTCTTCTTTGAATTGGGCTAAATTAGGCATTTGTATACTGAGGTCATCATTATTATCATTATTATCACTAATTAAGTTATTACTATGAATAAGGTTGGAGTCGTGGCCCGAATTATAATTCAATAGTCCGCCCTGACTCACATTATCGTTAGCCAAGTCATCTTGATAGCCTAAATGACTAGATTGGTAATTCACTTGGTCGTCCCATGAAAACTTACCCACTTGACTTTGGCTTAATTTCTCGCACCATATCTTTTTCAAATCTTGTAAAGTTGATTCTTCAATCCCACTATTCTCAAAATCCTGTCTTGAATCGTTGATCACTTCTTCAATGATGGTCTCATATAACTTAGATGCTTCAACATTCGACATGCCTATTACTTGCCTTTGGATTTTTTCATTGCGCGAATTTCCACCCTACTTATTAATAGTGTATTAGTTCAGACATAGATGGTTAGAACTAATATCTCCACTACGCTTAAAAACTACAAGTTTATTATTTTCTCTGTTTGTGTACTAGAGCTCTTTTCCACAGTCATAAAATCCAATTAAAAATATTTAATCAAAAAAATTCAAATTCAACAACTGCAAAAGAATTTATCTGTGAAAATCACAGATCCTAAAAATCATTTTAATAACCAATTGCAAAAAAATTATAAAATATTCAAAAATTTATGATATACATTATTATACACTAATTCATATCCCTTTTTTCAACTACTCTACTAATGGTTTGAGCAAGGTTATTTTCTTGTAAAGTTTGAAGGGATTCATTACTATCATATCTACTGACTTCCAATAAGGAGCTATACAAATTGGTCAAATCGAATAATTCCACCACCGAATCAGATCTTAGATCATAAATCAATTGCTGAAAAGAATGTGATTTAAGAACGTTGATCGATAATTTGTTTTCTGTTAGAAACTTCAAAAGATGACGATGAAACTTCAGACTGCTATATGGACTATTATCAAAGTCAGTGGATAAATATCTTCGGGCATTAGTCAAACTATAAGTCAAAGAATTTGGCTCTCTCTTAGTTACACTCTCTTGATTGGGTGCTGGTTGAGCTGAGGTATTTGGGGATGCATCGGGTAATGGGTGATGGTGTTGAGGTGTACGTTGAGTGGGATTCAGCACTGATGAATGCTGGGATTCTGGGGATTGTTGAAGGGTTTGATGCTGATGATGAGATTGAGGTTCCGATTGTAAATGCTGAGGTTCATGAGATTCATGATGTTGATTTGGAAAATTCATAGGAGTGCCATCTGGACCATAGGTTACACCGTTACCATCAATGGGTATAGATCTGGAATGATTGATCGAATCAGTAGTTAATTTATGGGTCTTGAGATGTTCACTTAACTTTTTAGGACTTCCCTTGTCACTAGGAAGTCTGGTTATAACTTTACCACAGTAATCACACGCTGCTATATTGGAATCACTTGAATCTTGAACAAACCAAGTCCAAACCCATGATTTCTTCTTAGCTCCAAACTTTTGACCTGGCCGGTTTTTCCGTTCTTTCCTTTTGAGAAGAGTATGAGGATCAATCCTCTCACCAGTGGAGCTAACTGACGATGGTAAATTATTTGAACTTAAATTATTTGATAGCATATTATTTATCGACTGTACCGAATTGACCAATCCATTATTACTCAAACTACGTGAATGATGATGGGGTTGGTTAGTATTAGGATTCTGATGATGTTGACTTTCTTGGGGTAACGGTAACCTGTGTTTCAAATTACTAAGATTTTGATTATTCTTATCCAAAGAAATCCGTTGTAGTTGACTGGAGGTATACGACGGGAATGTCAAGGGATTCGTGTTATTATTGGAATTTCCAGGTGCTTGATTACCATTAAAGAAGCTACTCATGGTCTCTTATTACGATTTCTCTATTATGGAAATTTTCGAGGTAATTCGGTGGGCTCGGATTGACAGCGCACGACCACTTTTTCCCTTGGGTATTGATGTAGTAGAGGGGGTAAATTGGGTAAACTGGGAAAATCAAGGATGTAAATTAATTGATTTATAGTAAACCAACTCCTGATACTTATTCAAGGAGCTTTTGGATATGGAACAGATTCTATATAGGATATATCTTATCTTAGTTGGTAATGAAATTCCGGACTTGATGGAGATTGGTTCTTCAAAACGTTTTTCGGAAAAGAATATTTCACAACAACTTTCAGATTTAAAATTGGGTCAATGGTATTCAACAATGTGTCAGATTAGTTCATATATATTCGTCTTTATATTTAGATGTGTGATGAGTATGGAGACTATGGATATTGAAATCGGCTATTCAGTTCCGGTCTTCCTAAAAAAAAAACATCATCACTTAATTCTTCCGATTTGGAAAATTACAAATGTATATTTAATATCACTCAAATGGCTTATGCGGAACTCTCTAAACATCAACAGGTATATTAGTCAATAGCTCAATAGAATTACTAAATCATCAAATGATTTACATATATAGAATAACAAATGGATCTAGATCTAACGGAAAATTTTTGAATTCCGGAAAAACTCTTAAAACCTTTTTATATGAGTTCCTATATTTTAAGATACTTGTCATGTATTTTAAACTTAGTAAGTTGACTCCGATGGCTTGTTTCTAAAACGGGTAGGTCGAAATGTGAGATATGACAAATAAGATCGTAGTGCGGCGACTGATTTTTTGCAGCCAGCCATCTACTACCGCAACTGCGAATTACTGGGTATAACCTCAATTAAGTAATATACCTGCAGAAACGCATGAATAAATATTTTTTTAGTTGCGATGGACTATTGTTATCTATTACTGGAGCTTGCAGACCGTTTCGGCTAATTTTCTAATCGCTTGGTATGACAATTCTGGGTAGTTCCAACCAAACGCTGGATAAATTAGGCAATTTACTCAATTCAGCGTCATTTCAAGTAATTGGATGGTAAAAATAATTCTTAGAACGTCTCAGCACCAGATCTATGAGAAATTGATTGGTTAATCACCTAATCGAATCTGAATCGGGTATGAGGTACCAGCTTCTTTACTTTCTTGCCTTAACAAATTAACTTTCTTATAAATACCGTGGCTCTGTCTAAACTAAAATTCTCCTAATTGTTTTTTCCATTAAAAAGTCAAATAGTCAAAAAAAATCCTTTCCCTAGGTATCCATTCATTAATTAATTCGTAGGTTATTCAAACTACTGTCACTCTTTAACAAACTTTAGTCATTCATTTTATATTAAATTTTGCTTCCTTTATCCAATACTTAAGTCAATTTTATCAATGCAATTATCAAATTTAGTATTATCAAGTGTTTTATTCTCCTTAATTGGTAAAACTTTAAGTGCTCCAACTGAAAATCTCAAAAGAGATGACGATGATGATGTGGTTGTAGTTACTTTACAAACCACTGTCCACAACATTATCACAAACACTCATATTGTAGAGGGTCTGGTTTCAACATATACCAACACTGTTGTTAATACTGATACTACAACCACTACTTTATATACTGCCACTGTTACTTCCACTGTTTTCGGTACCCCAGTTACTTACACTACTGTTGCTCCAACTCCAATTGATACTTCAAATATTTCAATTCCAACTTCAACCAGTACTCCAACCACTAAAACCACTCAAGCAAAAGCTGCAACCACTTCCACCTCAACTGCGGCTGGAACTACATCAGTGGAAACGGATGTGACTACTATCGAAACTTTAGTAACTGATACTGCTACTGCTAATGCTCCAACTATCACCAGTATAGATGCTAGCTCGACTTCAACTGATTCATGGATAATTGAAAATATTACTACCTCAGTATCCTCAGGTGTATGTATAGTAGATTACGATTATTACGTTTCTGGTGAAGCTGATGAAACTGTAACTTCAACATCTACTGTTTATACTACTGTTACTAAATCTTGATCCTAGGGACTCTCTATTGTTTATGTTTATGTAAGTATATGTATATTTCTATTAGAATCGTTATTTTAGCTATTATATAGATTACCTCTTAAGTCACATGACCAACTCTTTACGCACCAAGGGAAATTAGGGCTATAACCCTATGACTTGACTTTAGTCGTGCCCTCATGAAAAATGAAAAATTCTCCTTCACTGTTAGAGTGAGACTGAAAAAAATTTACTCAAGTAACGTTAATTCATAATGGGTATGTCATAAACATTAATAGAAGGTTCAAAGAATATTGAACGTGGAAATATCACTTATATCATTAATAGTTGTTTTGTGTAAACTGTTTAAGAAACTGGGTTGATCTTAAATGAAAATATTCAAATGAAAGTAGAGAGAGTTGAAGTGATCAATATTGAAGAATCCCAAATATTGTAGTCCACCAGTACAGGAGTATTTTTACCCAAGATAGTCAATCAAACTTACCATTAATTGTCAAAAGTGATATATTCAAACCTGTCTAACCATTAATTCTGAACAATTACTAACAAATTTAGTTAATATTCCAAAAACTAGAAAGACCTACTGTAAAGGTAAGGAATGTAGAAAACACACTCAACACAAAGTTACTCAATATAAAGCTGGTAAAGCTTCTTTATTTGCTCAAGGTAAAAGAAGATATGACCGTAAACAAAGTGGTTACGGTGGTCAAACTAAACCTGTTTTCAAAAAGAAAGCTAAAACTACCAAGAAAGTTGTTTTAAGATTGGAATGTGTTAACTGTAAAACCAAATTACAATTATCATTAAAGAGATGTAAACATTTCGAATTAGGTGGAAACAAGAAACAAAAAGGTCAAGCTTTACAATTTTAGTTTATATATTAAATACTTGAATATAATCATTATTATATGAAGATCCCAATGAGTAGGTGGGTTGCATTCTCTCTTTGGTCTGCCTCTGATTTCGAGTAGTCTACAAGTGATTTACCACTATTTTCGTAATAGTCAATAATAGCCTTAGCTGAACTTTACCTCGAAATAGTTTGCTGGTCCCACGTCTTACGTCTCTTCAATGCCAGTGAGAAAATTTTCATTATGAAATGTTAGGATCAATACCCTATGATTAATGATTAGGCATAATCTGAAGTTTCTATAATGAAAATGCCCTTTTCGCTAACCACGATCATTATTCGTAGATCGTTGTTTGATAGTAGTGGGGCAGATATTGCTATGGTGTAGTGAGTGTAAGTTTAGTTTAAGCTAGAGCTCTGTGAGTGTACGTCCGAGTAATGTTAGGACTGTGTGGTTGTAATTCTTCCTGATGACATTCAAAGTGACCAAAATATAACCATCCAACTTAGGATAAGGATAACTCCTGTTAAATCATCTTAATCTCTAAGAAATATTAAATGTATCAGATGGCTAAAAGCTCTATCAACTGTCTGCAATCTTCGCATGCGCATAACAATGTCATCTATAAAAACTATAGAAAGCTTAATAGATCAGTATTCAATCGATCTAAGTCACATACATGATGTAAACGTAAGACAAATCCAATTGAATAAAATTAACAGTGATATCATCAACCTCAAAGCACAGTTAACTCAATTTAAGGCGAATAAGAATTATCAAGGTGTCAATAATAAATTAAACAATCTTCAGTTCACAGTGGATAGGGGGTTATATGAGGTAAAGAAGCAGGCTACAAAACCAACAGACGACTCTAATGATATTAAGGTGGTTGAAAATAAAGCATCAAGCCCAGTAGTGGAATCAGATATAAGTCAATTAAGGAAACGATTATTAACCAATTCCAATCTTCTCGACTCTAATACCAACACGTATCATGAAACTATACAAGAAGATTTGATCCATGATTTAACGAATTTGGCGTCTGAGTTGAAGAATGGTGCAATCAACATGTCATATAAATTAGTTGCTGATGAAAAGTTGATCAATAGGACTCAAAAGAATTTAGAAGCTAATGAAAGTTTCATGAATATCGTTGGTGATAATTTGAATAACTACGTATTAAATAAATCAGGTGGTACCATATCATTTTGGTTTTTAATAAAGGTTTCTGTGGGAATGGTTGTATTATTTATAATAATGCTGATAATAATAAATATCTTACCCAAGATGTAGAGACATATAATGATTAATATATAAAGAAAAGTCCCATAAAATGGGATCATCAGAGTACTAGATAACGGTATGCCGTATATGAACTAAAATACTTAACTTCCTCTTATTTATTCTATGATGACCTCTCGGATGGAGGATTCACATTGGAAATTACTGAATTAGAATCTGAAAGTTCCGATAATGCAGATATAGGACGTTGGAAAGATCCTTGATAATTTTGTTGATAATTTGGAGAATAACCCTGGAAATTTTGTTGGTTTTGATTTTGGTTTTGGTTTTGGTTTTGGTTTTTTTGTTGAAATTGTCTTGGTAAATTACCACATCTATCTTTACCAAAATTTATTTTCAAATTTTTATAATCATTAAAAGATTTAATACCATCAATGGCTTTAATGGCATTAGAAATATTCACGAAATTAATGAATGCACAATTCTTCTCTTGCAAATAGTTGATTTGTTCAATATCACCAAAATTGGAGAAATCTTGACGTAATTTATCTTGATTGAAGTAATGAAAGTCAGTAATATTACCGACATAAATATTTCTACTAGCACCATTTGATACCGCTAAACTTAAAGCATTAGATAAAGGCCCTGAGTGCTTTCCCCAACCAACTTTGATTCTTCGGTTATGGATGGTTAATCCATGTAATTGACACATGGCAAAGAATTGGGCAGCTGCAATTGGATCAATAAATGTTATAAAACATACGTGACGCTCCTTTAAGTATCTAATACTTTGCAATAACCCTCCTCTCACTACATTACAGATTTCCTCCACTGAAGAATCTTGATGTAAGTTACCAAGATAAACGGTTCTATTACCTAAGTTATTAGCACCTCCAGCATGCGTAGCAATTTGAGCAGCAGCTGCACTTTGCTGAACTAAAGCCGAAGAGATAAATTCACGATCAGCAGCAGTAACGATATGTTCCATACCTGGAGCTAAACCTAAATATTGAGCGGCATTATGCTGTTGAGTCTTGGTGATAAATGCACATCTATCTTTACCATAGAAGCATTTCTTGTCTAAATATTTATCTTTTAAAGGTAAATTAGCCACACATCTAATAGCTGACAATATTGACAAGAAATGGATGAATGCTATACCCTTTTCTGGTATTATTTTTATGCTATCAATGACACCATAAGTTGACAAATCTTCTCTTAATTCTTGTTCAGTAATTAATTTCCCAGTTAATGGATTACTCAAATTACCTAAATAAACATTACGAGTAGCTCCATCTCTTTGAATACTTTCTAACACTGCAGGCAAAATTGGAGAGTCTCTTCCCCAACCAATCTTTATATCATTCCCTTTAATGTTTAACTTTTTTAATATACAATCTGAATGAAATAAGAGAGCCAGCTGATGATCAATAAATGAAATGAATGCACAATTTTTAGCAGGTAAGATTTTAACATCTTCCAAAATCCCCAGTCTTACATAATCCAATAATTCATTAGGTTCAATATCACTAGGAATATTACCAAGGTATACGGTCCTGGAAGGAGCTACTGAAGAATTTGGATTGGCAGGGGCTCCGGAATTAGTAGTGAAATTTGACGTGGGACTGTATTGATTTGATTGATTTAATCTCACATATTGTAATGAAGCGGATGAATGATCACTAACTGGTAATGACGCTGAGTTTGGAGGTGGTGGTAAGAACTCAGATTCTTCGAACACCATATTATTGGAGGTTGAACTTATACCATTACTACTAAGATATGATCCATTATCTCCATAAAATTCGTTGCCCGGCGAGGATGAGGATTCTTGTCCATTTGGCCCATTGTTAGCATAGATTGGATCAGGATAAACTTCATAAGATCCGATGTTTCCGTTGGGTGAAGAATTCAAGTTATCATTAGAATCATAATAATAACCTTGACCACCATAGCCTTGGCCACCATATTGTTGATTATACAGTTGGCCATTATACGGTTGAGAAGGCATCCCTTGATACGGAACGTAATATGACATGATGCTTTTTTATTATTACCGAAATAGAACCAAATAATATAACCTTTAAAAATACCTTAATAACTATTAACAAAATGAAATGAACAAATCTATTATAAAAGGATAATTTGTATAATACAGAAATATAACCACGCAAGCTTCTCACTAAATGCTATCTACTCCCCTAGATACACCTTTGATTAAATCGCCAAAGAACTCTAATAGAAGTTCTTTAAATTTTGGATTTAGTTGACGTTAGTGTGAAAGTTTATCAATCACTTTTGGTATCACCAAGAATATGAAACGATGTAGTTGCTTTTAATAAATAGATGAAATTTTTCTGAGGTTTTTCTCGCGGCGTCTTACGTGTTTGTTTCTAGTACCGATGAGATGACCTACTATAAATGAAAAAAATATCGAAGTTGACCAAGTGTTGGGAACTTAAAGTTGTTAGGTTGTCGGGTAGTAGTTAAACACTAAATAACAAATAATCAATTAAGGCTGAGATGAGAAGATGAGATGAATTTCTTTTTATGATCTCGCACGACATCGTTATTAGTTACTTATATTTAGAAGTAAGCATAAGCGCATTCGCATAGGTTATTATGAGATTCTTCACTATACAGGTATTATTATGTCAAACCTTCTTTTTTTAAACAGGTTTGTTATATTTAGTTATTATTATATTAAATTATCATTATATGTGATTATCATTTCACAAATAGGTAGATTAATCAGATTCACTATATATGGTTGATTGGGAGTTTTGGGAGTCTTCGATTTCATCAACATTTTCTTGTTTGACTTTATTTTCATTTTGGTTTGATGTCAGTTCCAGATTTGTCTTAATTTCTTTTTCTTCTTCATTTTTATTGTTTTCATTTAGGTTTTCATTCAGGTTTTCGTGTTGGACTTCGTCTTCGTCTTCATCTTCATCGTTGTTGTCATCATCATCATCGTCGTCTTCGTCGTCCTCATCATCAAAAACGTCATCAATATCATCCATATCGTCGTCATCATTACCTTCAACATCTCCCTCACTTCCTTCCAGATCAGCACTAATCTCTTCCTCATCAGTATCCTCCTGTTTACCTAATATTTGATCTACAAATTCCCCATCAGTAACCTTATAATCTTCATCAGACACTTCAGTTTCAATATCAGTATCTTCATTATCTTCTTCCTTGACTTGCATATTTTTCTGTGATTTACCCTGTGATTTACCCTGCGATTTATTCTCTGCTTGCTTTCTCTTCTTAGATACCCCCTTGTCCTTACTAGTCGACTTCCTCTTCCTTGGTGAAGTGTAAACATCATCAAGATTATCAGGCAATTGGTCTTTATTGATCTTAATCTTGTTCAAATTGTTCTTATCATTCGCTTCATATATCTCATTCAAATTATCAATCCTTTCCTTCTTGGGCAACAATTCAATGATCTTCCGTTTCTTGGTATACAATATCTTGGTGAATTTATCTTTCAAGTCTTCAATAATTAATTCATGATTCTTAATATTATCATCTAATCCTTTTTTATACACATCTCTTTGCTCACTAATAGTCTCATATTTTGACTTCATCTCATTATACAACTTTAAAATTTCAATCTTGTCATCTATGAGCTGTTTTATCCAGTCAAATAGGTTAGTAGATACTTCAATTTCCGACAATTTGAATTCCCCCAATATTTTCGATAACTTTCCTGGAGTTCTTATTTCTATAGTAATAAAGTTATTAATTGTATCATACTCATCGATTAATTCCCCATTCTCATAATATTGAGGGTCATTAATAAACTTAGCTACCAAATGCAAGTCTTCATAGGGTAATGAATGATCTAATGGTAATAATCTTTCGATTTTGTCACTCCATTCTTGATCATTATCAGTACTATTGGTCTTGATGGTTTTGAAGTCAACCAATTCGATTGAATATGTCCCCTCAGGGAGAATTCCCGTAATCCTTCGACCATTTTCCAAAGAATTGATACCTAACGATAGGAATGTTTCTTTGATAGGCGATCTATCCGGGGCTTCTATTGTTAAAGGTATGGAGATAATATTATCAAACATGCGCGGCGATAACTTAGTTGGCGAGTGCTTAAATTTGCAGCAATTTCTCAGTCAATTGAATTTTATTCATTATTTCTATTTACAATATATCATACATACCAAGGCATTATTTGTAATGAATGAAAAGGCAATTAATAAAAAGGACTCCACCCACAATATATTAATGCCAAATTCTCGTCATTACTGGCCCCTAATATCAATTCTCTTACTACTGCTTCTTCACTTAATCCATTAGATCTTAACTTATCATAAACTGTCTGTACAGCTTGACCTCCTTCACTGATATCCTGTTCAGGTTCTTTGATAATCATATCTCCCTCATTTTGTAACCTAGCCTTACGTAATGGTGATAAGCTCCATGAATATAATGGATCATACCTTAATATTTCTAGAATACTCATTATATGATCTTGATTCTCTCTTAATACTCTGAAAGTGTGTTGGCAGCTTTGTCGGAAAATACCTTCAACTCCCGTTATACCTAACCCATCAACCATGTCCCGAGTTAACCTGAAGGGAACAGTCTCGGGAATGGGCAATCGTGTACCTTGATCAAAGGCAACTCCTAAATCAATATGGATGGGTTCACCCGTTATTTTATCAATTAAAATATTATTACAATGACGATCACCCAATCCTAAAATATGTCCAACTATTGAGGAAGCAGCTAGTCCTCTTGAATATTTCAATTTGCTGGAAAACCAATCACTAGGTTTAATAAACGTCTCAAAAAAGAATAACCTTAATACTGGATGGATTTGGTTCATGATTTTATGATAAACTTTAATTCTCTCCTCTCTGCTATCATTTTGACACTGTTTCATTAATTCTTTAGCTTTATCAATTTTCATGCTATCTTTATTATGATATGGTTTTATAATATCAATCAATGCCGTAGAATTGGCAACAAATTCAATTATACCACTTTTAGGGCCAATTGGGATAATCTTATAAGTTCTAACCGTTAAATTACGAGCTTTAGTTTGTTTATCTTTAATAAAGAATAAATTCACCTTTTCAAACACTTGTTCCATAATAGAGTCTTGTCGTAAATCATCAGTACCATATTTGAATAATACTTTTTGTTCAGTCCCATTACTTAATTTGAATTTGACTATTTTAGGAAGACTTAGTCCACTGGTGGCTATGGTTAACATTGGATCAATAGATTCAAGAACTGGCTGTTGGTATTTAGAACTGACTGGTGATGGAGCAATATTCAGTATAGGTGAAGGTATACGAGGAAGTGAATCAATCCAAAAGCTTAATTCTTTAACTTTATGCAAATTTATATACCGTCCTTTCTGTTTGTATTTGGAAAGGGTTATAGATTCCTGACAAAACATCTTTACAGGGTTAAATACTTGCTCTAAGTATCGTAAATCTGGTTCCATAGATAATGCCGAGATAATCTTATTACAAGCTTTGACTTTGGACATCATTAACAAATTATTATTGTCAATATACATCGAATTGAACAGTAATGAGAATAATGCATATAATGAATGATATGGATGGCCAATACAGATTCGCTTTATGGTTTTACTCAATACTTTCTGGAACGTATTGGATTCATCTAAAAGTCTTGAGATCAATTGGGAAATCCATCCGGTTAACTTATGTGATGGTACAGTCTTTAAAATCTTATCAATCACCAAATTCAATTCATCCTTATTAGAATCTTCTAACCATAATGAGAAGAATTTATCAATACTTTCATCATTCTCACTCTTTAAATAATACTCTATAGCTTTATTAATAAAGTTCTCTTTAGTTGCTTTTAACTCTTCATAATATGCTAACTCATTTTGATATTGTCCTTTAAGCTTTGTATAATACTTTTGTACTTGTTTCTTTTCATCATTTTGTACGGTTATCTTCGAATAATGACTTTTAATATCTTCCAATTCCTTCCTTTTAGCTTTGAATTGAATTTCAACTTTTCCAAGTTGGTTATTTAGTTCATTAGACTTGCCTTGTTTCTCACAAAACTGGCCTAGCTTGTAATAAATTTGTGGAGTTAATCCATCCACTTCGACCTTTTGGAGTTCATCTAAGGGCACCACATAATTATCCATGATATTTTTAGGCAATTCTTGTCTTGAATCAGCTAACCATCCTACTAAAATGGAATTAATTAAATTTTGAGTCTGGTTCATGATTTTGTCATCCCAATGGTTACTACCTTTAACGCTTTTCATCATCGTAATCGCCATACTATGATGTTGTTGTTTCCAAAGAGTCTCAGCAGTTTGAAATTTTGACAATTGTTGAAGTTGTGGTTTCAAAGTGTCAGTTTTATTAGCAAGCTTATCAATAAGGATTATTGAATTGATCATCTTCTGTTGTTGATTGTCTTTTATTGCTAGATTATTGTAACTCACAAGTTGGTGGATCGATTTAGCTATTTGAAAGTCTTTGTCTTGTTCTAAACCCGGCTGGTTGGCTCCAAGGTATAATGCCATACTCTTGGCCAATAGGATATTTTCCACTTTATTAAACGGAATATTTCCTGACTCTATAGCCAGCTCAGGTGTCATGTTTCGTAATTCACACAAGCTAAATAAACCCTGATAATAATCTTCAACTGATTCATGGAATTCTTTGGGATTATCATATTGTTTTAAACCGGTCTTGACTAATGTCAAATCTTCAAACAAGTCATCAAATGTTTCATAGTTACTAATAGCTTTCAAAGCACTATAAATAAATTGATGACAAGAGGAAGCTCTGGTAGTAGGTAAATCCCAATTACTTAACTTCCATGACCACTCATAACCATCATTACTATCATCACCAATAACAGATGATAGTCCGTTCAAACCATCTTGTAACATGGTTGAGATCAATTCCGACTTATCGTATTCATTGTCGAACATCAAGTTGGAATTGAACTCACCAAATTGGTACTGGGTCTTCTCAGCAGATGCGTTACTCTTTAAGATCGATTTCATAGCATATTCTAAGGTGGTTTCTTGGGGTAAACCTGTGATTAAATCTTCATCATCAATAGATTCAAAAATCTGAGCAACATGTTGGTTTTTATACCAGCTTTCATTCCCCACTTGCGATTCTTCCAATAACATTAAACTTGTTTCAAAGTAATTGAATTTACTTGCAAGTTCGCTCAGGTTTATCATATCAATGTCGGAATATACTTTAGTGAATATTGGGATTTTACACGTTCTTATGAGTAAAATAGTCGTGAGTGAAACTTCAACCACTTGTTTAGTATGATAGGCTTTGTCAGTAAGAAAATCACTAATAATGGCCTTGATGGTGTCACTTTTCTTGGGACAATTCTCTAGAAAGTAACATACCAAATAAGGTAAGGCCTCAAACGAGAACTGATCAACATTTTGAGCAAATGCTTTTACTATTGGAAGAATTGGATGGGTTTTCTTGATAATTAATTCATTTATAAGGTTAACAAATATTGTAGGGATATTAGTGTCTAAGTCAGCATTAGCCTCTGGTATGCTGATCTTTGATGTCTTGAAATATGTGTCATATCCATTCTTGAAAACCAGTACCTCATCACTAATAAATTCATCATAGTCATTAGTAAGACTAAATATAACTCCCATAGTAATATCAGCTAGACTAGAAACTTCAGCATTGGGTTGTTTCCTAAACTTATTAATCACTTCCAATATTTCCTTAAGACTATCATCAAAGACCCTTATATCTTTAAACTCCGCTAACCGTAGATAATCATCATTTATTAGCATATCATTACCTAAATAATCCCGAGCAATAAGGTTAGAGGCCCAAATTTTGAACTCCAAAGGGTAAGACTCTAAGGGAGTCATGAACAAGGCTCTAACCAATTGTGGATTATACTCAACCTCTATATCGCTGGTTTTAATAAAAGAGATAAGTCTAATGATTATCTCATAAGATCCATTAATTTCAAACTTGGAGAAATCTTGAAACTTGATGGTAGTAGGGAGGTTGGGAATTCGTAAGAACGAGTTGCAAATAACTTCAAAGAAATCACAATTGATTGATTTATAATCCATTATGTCATGAATTATCCTATGACTGGTGTCACCATCTAATAAGTTATATAAAGTATGAGCAATAAGGGTATCAGTTTCCTGACTCAAACCCCACCTTTCGACCCATTTTTGAACTTCAAAGAGATCAAATATTTTGTTTCGTTCAGGAAACCTGTAACACAAGACTTGGGCATTAATAAAATTTAACAAGTAGAGGTTTGTTAGGTGATCTTTTCCCAATAACATTACTACGATAATTTTTCGGAGGGTTATCCGTTTCTGGGCATCGGTGAAACAATTGTCCAAGTCAATAGTTAATCTCTTTATAAGAAAGTATATATGGGCTGTGTTCCAATAATCACCCGTATGATACTTTCTGATAAGGGTGGTAATTAACGTAAGACCCGTTTCAAATGAGAGAGTGATCGGAAATGGGTTCTCTATGAGGTCAAATGGTTCATTTTCATATCTTTTCAGGGAACTATCATTATTTATGAATTTGAATAAATTAGTCAAATCCCCCACATTTAATAGTCGAAAACATTCTAAAATCAAATTATCCAATTGAATTTCCCTCTGTAAATGAAACTCTTCTCCGGCTAACCCACGGAAAACCTCATCTATTTGGTGTCTCACCCCATTATTCGTATAAGCCAACGGGACAGCTAAAGGAATAGCTTCAACGATTTTCTCTTGATCGAATGTTGCAAGAAACTCCAAACCCTGTTGCTTTGAGGAAGACACAATACAAATCAATTCTACTGAATAGTAATCTAAAAAATCACTTACGGTGTCAAACCCAAGTAAACCAAATGGAAAAGTATTGAAACCTTTGTGATGCACCCACCAAGATTTGAAAATATCAAACTTGGAAATATTAAAGATCTTAGTAAATGTGAAATTCCAGAATTCACTTATTCGATCGAGACTTTTTTTAATCAAATCATAATACCCTGTTGTACCTAATTCTAATAGGTTGAATACCATAGAATTAACAATTTGTAAATTCTTGGTAGTTAAAGAGCCTAAAATTATACAATATTCTATGGTTTCTTCAACACTAGTGAGATTATAGAAACCTATAAGTGATTTATAGAATTCCTGTTGGATTTGTCCTGAAACCCCCAGCATGAAGGTATTGATATAAGGCACCAATCTTACTCTAATATCAGACGTAACAAATTCAAAGTAATTAAAAAAGTGCCCTTGATATTTAGGAAAATCTTGTTGCATTAAATGTAACAACATTTTAAGATAACTTAGACATGATTGGGAAGTAAGTATAAGTCTTTTAGTTCCTGTCATTAATATCCAATTAATCATATCCGATACTTCTTCTATACTATACAAATGTATGACTTTACAAACCAAGGCTATTGTTAATTCGTTCCTTTCATATAATGATTTACTTAATGGCCCTAAGCCTAGAATGTACATAAACTCTTTTGAACATGGGAGGTCTAATTGGAAGAGCTTATATAAACCATAAAGGATTTGATCCTGGCTTAAAGATTTAAACCATTCTTGAAGTTTTTCTTCCATAGAATCAGGGTTAAGAGCATACAATTTCATTATAGGAATTATCAGCCCAAGATCATCTACATTTCTCTCAAGTTCATCTACGGTTAAAGTGACCTGCACTTTATTATGTTGAATAAACTCTTCATCAAGGAAACTTCCAGAACTCTGTACCTTTTCAAAAAGCTTCGGATCATAGTAATTTGGGGGAATTAAAGTAGGATCATCTGTAACTTTCAATACCTCAGACAAATTAGATCCATCTATAATCTCAGGCATTTCACACTTTATATCATGACCAAGCTTGCACATTAGATCATTGAACCTTGTAATTTGTACAGGATCATCAAATTGATGTAACATATTCATAAACTTATTTCTAAACTTGTCAAACTCAAAGAATTTCTTGAACTGGTATTTTAATGGCACAGCTTCAACTATGGTTGGAGTCCGGCCAAATTGAAAATCTAAAAGACAGTTAAATTGTTTCATCAAATAGAAAGGCACCATGAACTTTTCATTCCCACTATCAGGAACATCATAAATACTGAGAGTCCACTTTCCAGTCTGTAACCATTGCACGAAATTAGGGAATAATTCAATACCCTCACCAAATGATGAGCCATCAAATACCAGATCCCATTTCGATTCTATCCAATAAACAATTTTGGGTCTCACATTCACATTCATACCTAGAATTGATAATAAATTAATAATGGCTACCCATGCCTTTATACCTAAATTATTTAATGAAGCAGGCCCCGAGATATCAGGTAAATCAATGATATTTTGAATGGTATTAGTTAATGAGGTATCTTGACTTAAGTTGAGATTCAGGCATTGGATTAGACTCACCACATTGTATAATATAGCCGAACTAATATCGCCCAAATAAGGGGATTTTAGTAACGGGAGAGTTATTTTCAATATATAGACCATTTGGTCTGAGGAAACCTCTTTTATGCCATATTTTAAAATGTTAGACAACAAACAGTTTAAGGTAATTAAACTCCAATGATTAAGTACTGGATCATTATTGGAAGTTAAAATGAAATTCAAATATTGAGCAATGGGTGAATGATCATCAAACAATATCGAACTATTAAGATCAAGGTCCATGAGGTCCGGACTTTTATCGTCGGAAGTTTCAATGGGGTTCAATTCTAATTGGAACATTAATAATTGTAAATTCATTATTCTTTCTTTGATACTATCTTTAGATTTGTTTATAAAATCAAGAAACGTACTGCAATTATTGAGATAAGTATCGATTTTTCTTCTTTTTGAAGTCCCATTGAATTCATCTTCGAACGGCGTTGATAATTTGAAATATGTCACTAAAAGTTTGGAAACTCCCTGAACTAATAAACAAATAGGGTCCTGTTTCTTGAAATAAACCGATGACAAATTAAACCAATTAGGAGTTCTGTTACCATTATCGATGATTCCTATGTTATTCAATGGTATTGATTTATATTGAAGTAAACCTGCAATCGTTATATTCAAGAACGACAGAATAGATGCATTCACTTGTTTATCCATACTCAATGAAGTCAAAATATCATGAACCCCATCTAAGTTCAAAAAAATCACAATCTGATCGTTCAATGCTACCATACTATTAAAGTTATATGAAAACGTAGATAAAATCGTAAATGTTAAAGCCACTAATTCTTTCACCACTTCAAAATCTCTACAGGCAAATATTATAATAAACCTGTTGGTCAATTTCATTAAAGAATTCATCAAGATCATATCATTAGACGTTTTAAACTGAGTCAATCTATGAACAAGCCTCATATAATCACTGTGATAAATCGGTAAATAATTTATAGAATTCATACATATTAAGGTTCCAAGACAGTTCAAAACCTCTATATTATTATAGGAATCCTTATTCAAACAATTGGTTAGGAATGAAAAAATTTGCACCCAATTATCGGAGTTCAAGTGATCTCGTATATACTGTTGAGATAACATCAAATTAATTGACTTTATGAAATCAACAAAAGTTGTCTCATCAATACAATTCATCATCTCCATCACATGATTGATGCATGACGAATATTTGGGAGTTTTACTAATGACTTTTTCGATTATTGTCCTTATACAGTAACTAGCTCGTTTTCTTCTGGTACCATTTTTATCGGATTTTTCACTTGATATTAATCGTAGCGTCGATTTTATTAGATCATTATATTCTTTGAATTTCAAAGACTTTATGGGCAATTGTTCAAGTAGATCTAGACCTTCATTTCTATCTTTTACTTTGGAACTTTGTAGTAGCGTTAGGATATCTAACGTCTTCATGCCGCGTATACTATCGCGATGCTAATCGGTTTTAGCTACATCGCGGTAAGCCATCTATGTATTGTGGGGTCAGTAGAAGTTTAGGATAATTTCTGGGCTAGCAATGTATGCAGAGTTAGTGTCAATCACTCAATCACTCAAGATAGACGACTAAAGAATTAAAATACTTGTATTAGAAACCACAAAAAGAATTATGTTCAATAATGATATCCCTTTTAGGACTATGCTTTAAATATAGAGATCAGTCTGTATGTATATACTATAATAATACCCAATCAGTTTTAATTTTGCCTTAGATCAGTTACCTTTAATGATATATAAGATCTGATCACCTGAAATTACTGAAAACCATCCTTGACGAACTTTACTCTATGGTTGCAAAAAATCCTATTGTAACGTCCAAATCCGGTAATTTTCTACAACTTAAAACATTTCAAAATCATTTAAATATGGAACGAGTACCACCAACCTCTTTAATCATACCACAGAATGAACTTTGAATTAGATGATACTGAATATTGCCATTGTAAATCCTGTTATTACAAGAATCGTTATTTTAATGTATTTATTGTTACTATTGTTTCCTCATTGATTTTCCCAATGTTGTGGGTATTACCTTTTAGTTATGCTTTATATGGTCAATATTTGTACTATGGTACTCAGAATAGTAACAACACCACTCGTCACAAAGCCAATTGGCAAAAGATGAGTGATTATTTAGGGTATTTGGTTATTGGTGCTATAATATATTTTATATTATTATCATTTGTGATTTTACCTTTTATTTTACCAATGGATGACAAATTATAAGAGATCTTCTAACCCTAATCTACCAAATGTTAAGGTATCAATACCAGATCAGGGCAATTAAGTTAAATACGATAAATAAAGTATAGGATAAAAAGTGACTCCAATTTGACTCTATTGCGACTCTGATCTTTTTCGCAGTCAAAACTGATACTTAACTTCTTGATAAATTATATCAAAATATCACCAATGTTAAGATCAGTCAGATTCAATTCAACTTCAGCATTATTAAAGACTCCATTATATGAAAGTCATTTGAAGTACAATGCTAAATTCGTTCCTTATGCTGGATTCGAAATGCCTATCTTATATAAAGGGTTATCCCATATCGATTCTCATAAATGGGTGAGATCAAAATGTGGATTATTTGATGTTAGTCACATGTTACAACATACTTTCCATGGAAAAGGAAGTATTGGGTTCTTACAAAAAATCACTCCAATTGATTTATCTAAATTAGCTAACAATTCCTCAAGTTTATCTGTTATGTTAAATGAAGAAGGTGGGATCATTGATGATTGTATCATCACTAAAATCAGTGAAGACGAATATTATATGGTCACCAATGCTGGATGCAGAGAGAAGGATCTTTTATTTATGGAAAAATATTTAGGAAGTTTTGATGATTTGAAGTATAAGAATTTTGAAGGAACTTTATTAGCAGTCCAAGGTCCAAAAGCTAGCGAGATCTTTGGCAAATATGTTGATTCCGATTTGAACCAATTGAAGTTTGGTAACATCTTAAGAACCAAAATCAATTCAATCATCTCTAATGAAATCCAAATATCAAGAACTGGATACACTGGAGAAGATGGATTTGAATTGAGTATCCCATCATCAAACCCTGAAGAGACCAAACAGAGTAATGAATTCTTCCAAAGTTTGATCGATGAACAACCTGATGTGGTTCAACCCATTGGATTGGCAGCCAGAGATTCTTTAAGATTAGAAGCTGGTATGTGTCTTTATGGAAATGAATTGAGTGAGGTGATCACTCCAATTGAAGCATCTTTGACGTGGTTAATTCCTAAATCAAGAAGATCTATTGAAGATAAAGACTTGAAATTCAATGGTTACGATAAGATTATTGGACAAATTAATGATAAAAAGTCTTTTAACACAAGAAGAATTGGAATCACTTCAAAAGGTCCAGCACCAAGAACTGGATCGAAAGTTTTAGATCCTGAAAATGGTGAAGTCATTGGATACGTTACTTCTGGGTTGATGTCACCAGTTTTGGGATTTAATGTAGGACAAGCATACATTGATAAGAAATTTAAGATTGGATCAAAAGTTGATATTGAAGTCAGAGGTAAGGCTAGAGAAGGTACTGTTGCTAAGTTACCTTTTGTTGAGAGTAAATTCTTTAAGTAGGTAATTAGTCAAATGGAAGAATCAGTTGGAAGAATCAGTTCTTATTCGCTTATGATCCCCACATTCTCTTTATATGTTGTCGAGTTTCCGCTCCGGTGATGGTGCCCCGGTGATGGTGGTCCGGTGATGGTGCTCAGTTCTGCGGGTTTTATCAGATTCATCAGTGTTGGTTGATGCAACTTTGACACATTCTCGAAATCAGCCTACACACAACTCACAACTTTGTCTGCCTCAGTTTGTGATGCCTTACCAATATTATGAACACTTACCAATAACTTAATACCTAAACTTCGTTAATCCCAATTAACAAATTAGTGTAGTGTAAACTTAGCTCATGTTCAGAACCGTTATTACCTTTTCCAGGGGTAAATAAGAAATAACAAATAACAATCAACAGAACACCGTCATAGTAATTCTTGGCTCGTCGCTTAAAAATGCATACACGCCTTTAAGTTGATCGGTTATAAATTGGGTTAATGGTAAAGAGCGCAACATAACCGTTATTGTTTAACAATAAAGGCATATATATGAGTATAACTTTACAACCACCTTTGAACACCGAATAAAACCAATAACCCACGTAATCATTGGGGTATACTATCGTAATAGATGGGACGCCTGTAACTATTTAAGTAACCACCTGATAAAAAGTATCAGAGGATTGTCGATTTAGGTTTGAATTTCATCCAATCAGATAAATGCCCGAGCTTCAAAACCCACACGGCAGAGGTGCCTGTATAGATGCGACTGTATACAGACAAAGAGCTTCAAATCGAAAGTTAATAAACGACGAAGAAATGAGTGGGAACTTGATGATTCAATGGGTCAGACAGCCCATATATGGATGACAAAACAACGTCAACAGTTTAAACCGTCAAGACCATAACTCTAATAAATAAAAAAAGCCCATTACCTTATCTTCTCAATCTCCTTGCATAGATTAATCTGATAATTCCACTTTTTCGTAAAAAAACCACTTGCTTTTTAAATTCCCATTTATGGCTCTATTATTGGTTGACATGCATAAAACATGGAAAATTTTTTCAATCCCATATATTGAGTTTGGCACATACATTTTTGTATAAATTGACAGGGTGAGCTATTTTTTTTACTTTCTTTAGTCAATTAGGGGATTAAAGAAAGGCTAAGATATTTTTAGTGAAAAATGAGGTCTCTTAATATTTTAATTAGTTTTCTATTACTAAACTTCGTTAAAGCCGAAACCCATGTTTGGAATTTTACCACAACTTATTTGAATGCTAACCCTGATGGAACCTTTGAAAGGAAGATTATTGGATTCGATAATGAATGGCCATTACCAACATTAAGAGTCAAGAAAGGTGACAGAGTCAATTTGTATTTAACTAACGGATTAGGTGATGCTAATACCACTTTACATTTCCACGGTATGTTCCTTCCAGGACAAAATCAAATGGATGGTCCAGAAATGATTACCCAATGTCCAATTCCTCCTGGTGAAACTTTCTTGTATAATTTTACTGTAGCTGATCAAGTTGGTACTTATTGGTACCATTCGCATACCGCAGGTCAATATGGTGATGGTATGAGAGGTGTATTCATTATTGAAGATGATGATTTCCCTTATGATTATGATGAAGAAGTTGTTCTTACTTTAAGTGAATGGTATCATGACCAAAGTGGTACCTTAATCAAATCTTTCTTGGACAGATATAACCCAACTGGAGCTGAACCAATTCCTCAAAACTTTTTACTTAATGATACAAGAAATAATACTTGGAATGTTCAACCTAACACTACTTATTTAGTAAGAATTGTTAACGTTGGTGGTTTCGTATCACAATATCTTTATTTGGAAGATCACGAATTTGAAGTGGTTGAAGTTGATGGTATTTACGTTGAGAAGAATGTTACTGATTTATTATATATCACTGTAGCTCAACGTTATTCCGTATTAATCAAGACTAAGGATAACACCGATAAGAATTACGCCCTTATGCATAAGGCCGATGATACTATGTTGGATACTATTCCTGGAGATTTGGAATTGAATGGTACTACTTACATGATGTATGATGCTGACGGAGATAAGCCAGATCAATATTATATTGATGATCTTGATGCTAGATTTGATGATTTCTACTTGCGTCCTTTGTCCAATACCACTTTATTAGATGATGCTGATTATACCATTACTGTTGATGTTCAAATGGACAATTTAGGTAATGGGGTTAATTATGCGTTCTTTAATAATATCACTTATGCTTATCCCAAAGTTCCAACTTTATTAACGGTTTTATCTGCTGGTGATGATGCTGGTAATGCTACTATTTATGGTACCAATACCAATACCTTTGTTTTACAAGATGGTGACGTTATTGACATTGTTTTGAATAATTTGGATACTGGTACTCATCCTTTCCATTTACATGGACATGCTTTCCAAGTCCTTGCTAGAGGTGAAGCTGTTGATGATGCTGATCCTCCAGTTGCCTTTGACCCTGATAACCATCCAGCTTTCCCTGAATACCCAATGATGAGAGATACTTTATACGTTAATCCTCAATCATACATTGTTCTTAGATTTAAAGCTGATAACCCTGGTGTTTGGTTCTTCCACTGTCATATTGAATGGCATTTGGAACAAGGATTGGCATTACAATTAATTGAAGCTCCTGAAGCTATTGTTTCTGATCCTGAACAACAAATTACCGATTATCATAAAGATATCTGTAACAAAGTTGGTGTTAACTGGGAAGGTAATGCTGCTGGTAATGACAAAGATTTCTTTGATTTAACTGGTCAAAATGTTCAACAAAAAGCATTACCAGCTGGATTCACTGCTAGAGGTATTGTTGCTTTGGTATTCTCATGTATTGCTGCAGTTTTAGGTTTGATTGCAATTGCCATTTATGGTATGGCTGATATCAAAAATATCGAATCTCATGTTGTTAACGACTTGGATGTCGATATTGATGATGAAGAAGATGAAATTTCTGGTGAACATGAAGCTTCATCTTCATTACTTGAAAATCATAAATGATTTAAGAGATTTTAATTTTGTTTGATAATTTAATATTTTAATTTTAGTTGATTGATAAAACCGACTTTTAAGTACTTTTTGTTAAGAATGTGTGTAATGTGAAGTATTGTACTTTTAAGATGTTATGAAAGGTTTTATCATGTATATAATTCCCCTAATTATGGCTCGACTCAATATATAACCCCGTTTTACCATTTATATTTCTTTACACATTACTATATAGAGCTAAGCAAATCCATCCAACACAACACTTATTACATAAGCAAACACCCAAAGTTTCCATGATTGTTTCAACCACTTCCAAGTCAAAGCTATACCGGGTTTCTGTGGTGGTAATTTTCCAAGAGCCTTTACCATTTCAACCTCTTGTGGTGAAAATTTCATGATTCTCGATCCCTCTTCAGAATCTGGAATTATCAATAAAGCAACGATTCCTAGTGCAAAGATCACCATACTATTTAATATGAAGATCCATTTCCAACCAGGCAAAGAACCAAAGTCGTCGAGGATTCCATAGATCCACGGTTGTAAAACACCACTTAAAAATGGTCCTAGAGACAAGGCAATAATAACATAAGGCGTTCTTTTAAAGAGACGCTCGCTATCATACCATCGAGGGTTTCTGGGAAAATACCAAACCCAAAAACAACCACTGAAAAAATTTTGGCTATATAATAACAATTTGGCATCAAGATCAGTTTTCATCCGAGTGAACATGAGTTGAGTAATAGACCATAGTACACAAACCACAAATAAATAATTACTATTTCTAAACTTCATGAGCATAAAGACATGTACTGCATAACCAACGACAATGAAAAAAGATAACCAAAGAATACTATCAACTGGAGCAATGGACAAATCAAGTTCTTTCTTGATTGCATGATCATAATTACGCCAGAAAATATTCATACAATAATAACATAGGCCTATACCAAACATAGCTACCGGAAAGACATTTCTATCCAACTTGCGTGTGATATCCTGAATGATAGGATTATTGTAAGGGTCCTCAGATTCCAAAAGCTCCTTCGCTAATAATGAAGAGTCAGTTAAATTCGACTCAAGATCCACTGCTTGCTTAGTTTCCTCTGTTTCTAATTTCATTTTGATCCCTATTTGACTTATCTGCGTTGCGCACTATCGTGAAAAATGACTTTTCTGCGGTGCGCACTATTGTAAAGCTTATAACCTCAGACTAATGTTGGAGGCAGTGTATATATCAGATACAAATAAAAACCTTGTATATGAATACCTTATAAACCTACAATCACCAAGCTTCAACTCCCTCATAACTATCATTAACCACAAATGGGATTACCTAATTGAAATCAATCAGGATTATTCAGTATACTTATATGAAACATCAAATATCATTATATATACTTTAACATCATCAAAAATAAACCCAATACTTCCCTTTGGGTTCATAAATCGTTTAATTGAAGTTATACATGATTACTTCGGTACACCTTTGGCTATACCTAAAATTGAATCCAATAATGATACTTTGACATTATTAATAAATCAAATGTTGGATGATGGTGTACCTAATATCACCGATTTCAGCAAGTTAAGAGATTTGGTGCCATTTAAAAGTTTCTTGTCATCGATACTAAGCAAGACAAATGAATTGGCAGGAACCACAAAGACTCCTAATCCTTCTACTATTGATGATTCAATACCTTGGAGAGCATCCAATGTCAAACATACAAAGAATGAAATGTATGTGGATATTTATGAAACCATTAATATCATCTTGAAATCGACATCGGGCAAGATTTTATCGAAACAATTTGATTCGGCATTTTATTCAAATGTTTCTACTCCTTCAACTAAAAGTTTAACTCCTATTACCGGAAGTATTCAGGGTAAAATTGTATTTTCAAGTCATATAAGTGGAACTCCTACGTTACAAATAAATTTCAATAACCCACTTGATAATCCTAGGTTTCATAAATGCATAGAGTTATCCAATTATCATAGAAATAAGTCACTTAATTTCATACCACCAGATGGGAAATTTGATTTATTAAACTATTCCATTGATTTGAATGAGTTTAATAAACGTCAACAATTGTCAATGATAGGTCAAGTTAATATAGAGTACAATTATGGGTTAGGAGTCAATAAAAATGAATTTGAAATCAAATTGTATATTCCAATAAAGAACGGAGTCAGTAAGATTGAGAACCTCAGTATAGACATCAATTGTAATGCAGAAAATCTTAAAAATATCAAATCCACGAGACTCACTCATGGAGATTTCCAATTCAAGGGTGGTAGTAAGGCTCAATGGAATTTAAGGACTTTATCAACAGGAATCAATCCGGTTTTATATGGAGCTATAATTACTGATGATATCGACCAAGAAGACACCTCTGACGGATCAGCCGAGCCTGTAAATACCAATGTTTTGAAACCTAATTTCATAAAGTTGACTTACAGTAATAAAGGGTGCGTTCCAAGTGGGTTAAAGGTTGAAAGTTTGAAGATTACCAATTCTAAAGGATTGAGTGATAATGTTAGACCTTATAAAGGAGTTAAATATATTACTGAAACCGGAGATTTCGTGGTACGTAGTGGATAGCATAACATATAATCATAACGTATATTAATACACAAATTCATCAACTTTATCAGTTTGATTCCATTAAAGGAACCCCATCCTCAGATCCTAAAAGTTAATAAAACTGAACAAAATAACCGATTTAATCTTTCTTACTTTTCAATTTCTTCTTATTGGCTTCCTTTATCAATACATTTGCTATGAATGAAACCACAGCAATACCCCCGACTAATAATAAAACTAAAGGAATGGTAATAGCGTATTGCCTAGGTAAGAAGAAACTATTAATGATACTGGAGTCATCAACAAATGGTAAAACAAATACCCATGTGGTATAATAAGTGAAGACGACAGTTGCTACACCAAGCATAGATAATCCAACTAATTGATCAAACTTTGGTTAGTATTTTTATATTTAGTTAGTATCAGTAGTTTAACATACCATTACGTGTCACAGTGACTTTTTCTCAAAGTGCTGCGAACGACTACCGCGCGCTAATAGTTCGCTAGTAGTGCGCTAGTACCTCAACCGTTTTATTAGTGTGTGCCATCAAGCGAGGCTATAAGATGTTTAGTAAAATTAAGAAACCACCCATTTCACTTAACTCTGTATCAAATGCCATTAAAAATAGAGATGAGTTATCTCCTCAATTACCTTCCAAACAATTGTCCATCGAAATGATCATTCAATATGGATTACCTCAAAACTCAATATTAGCAGTAGCATTTGATCCAGTTCAATCATTGCTTGCAGTTTCCACAAAAAACCATGAAATTAGAGTCCTTGGTCAAAGCACGGTAGAGGTGGTGTTTGAATTCAATTCGCCTACTCCAATCACCTTTTTAAAGTTTGTAAAAGGTATTTATCTCGTAGCTATACTGGCTAATTCTAATATTACCATTTTATCATTACATACTAAGAAGATCCTTGCAACTTTATCACCACTGGGGTCTGTTAGTTGTATTGAACTGGATCCATCTATGGATTGGTTGATTCTCGGTTTGAATAACGGAGGGTTGATGTTTCTTGATGTTGATAGGTTACACATGGCACCTTTAAGAATTGATAATTTACAGAAACGAATCCTCCCCAAAGAGAAATTATCGCCAGTTTTAAATATCGAATGGCATCCAAGAGATATAGGGACAATTTTGGTTACTTATAGCCATAGTTCTATTTTATATTCATTGGCTTCAGGTGAAATTAAAACTTCTTTTATTTACCTGATACCAAAGACAAGTAGAGCATTCGATTGGAGTTTAAATGTTGCCAATAACGGGAAGAGGAAAATGTTCTCCAATCCCAAGGAAATTATATCGGAAATGACAGAGTCACATTTCCATCCTAATGGATTACATGTCGTCACGGTTCATAGAGATAATTCGTTAGTATTCTGGGACTGTAATTCCGGAACCTTATTAGAAGCGAGAGGAATTTTTGATTTGAACTTACACAAACCTGGTCCTGAATTAACTCAGAATAATGATAATTATTTCCCTATTCAGAGTGTTTCATGGATCTGTGGACAGGATCCTGAATTAACAAAGTTAGTAGTGGTTGGAGGGTTTAATGATAAATTGAATATGGTTTTCATAATGGATTTCGGAATTACTTTGAAATATTCATTAACTTCTCATGAGAAACAAGGAGAATTCTATGCTCGTCCTAGTAATGGGCAAAAGAACTTGGTGATCCCATTCTATGCTAATAGAACTTCAGAAACCGAATATTTCCAAGAAATTATCCCATTTCCTCAAGATGGTCAACCATATTTCAATTCAGGCCATAACCCCAGTTATATACTCTTGAAGTCCAATATTAATAATATCTATATTACTCCATTAGATGATGTATTGATCGATTTGGGTAAAGTATTATTACCACCATCCATAGCATTTGTTCATCCTCCAGTGACATACTCCACAGTGGAGTCCATTAAGAGAATTGATTGGTATAGTGTTCAAAGTAGTAGAATTTCTTCTGGGGTTCAAGCCAAGACCGAACTACTTCTTAAAGGGGGAGCGGCTGTTAATGAGAATTATTTGAAGACTATTGGCCATAGTGACGCATACCGTAAAATTTTAGTCACAGGTCATGAAACTGGAATTGTAAGACTCTTGGATATTACAAGAGGTGAAGTTGGAGAACAAGAAGGATTGATACAAATCAGTCTTAAAGAGACTTTAGCTTGTAACCATCCAAAGGATCTTTATATAAGTCACGTATCATGTGGATTTGAAGACCGTGATTTGATTGTAGGATTAGGTAATGGGAATGTGGTTTTATGTAAATTCGGGAAACTCAATCCCGGTAGAACTCCTAATCCTCCTAATTATTCAGGATGTCCAGTTCAACATTCGAATAATGACGTGAAAATCTTGGATATTAAAGATAGAATTAGAGGATCATTTGCTTCTAGTTCGACATTCTTGCCCACTCATTTAATGGAACTTTCTACTCCAAATGAGATCAGTAGTTTGAAAGTATGTGACATTGGATTTGTCGCCATTGCATATAAGACTGGAAAATTAGTGGTATGTGATGTTGGTAGAGGTCCAGCTATTATTTATAACATTGACTCAATCAGTTCGTTAGTACCAACCGCATCACCAAATTGTTATATAACTTCATTGGAATTTGCTATATTGGAATATGGCCAAGAAGGGTTCTCATCTATTTTATTGATGGCTGGTACCAATGAAGGAGGTAACTTATTATATTTCAAGATCTTACCTCAATCTAATGGAGGATTTGAAGTTGTATTTGCTGATAAATCCATGAAGTTGAATCACAGATCCAATGAGGATACTTGTATTAAGCAAATAATTCCTATAAGTATAAAAGGACAATTAGCTACCCCAACTCAAGACGTTTTCCACAAATTAAGCCAAGGAATTCTAATCCCAGGTTATGTGATTTTATGTTCGGATAAAGATATAAGAATCTTAAAACCTCCTAAACAAAAGCTTTCTCATAAAGTAGTTGATGAATATTGTTGTAATACTGGAATTGTTAATGTAGGAAGAGAAGGAATTATATTGGCTACGGTCTTAAGATCAGGGTTCATAAAGATCAGTTCATTACCTTCATTAAGTGAAATTATTGATTATAAGTTATCCAAGGATTTAATAAAGAGTTTTAGTTTGAATTCGATTTCTCAAGCTAAGATCCTTCCAACTGGCGAAATCTTTGTCAAATTTGGAGATAGTGAATTTATTAACTTATCTATGTTACTTGATAAGAAGAAAAAGCAAGAAGATACTATTGATCTTTTATTTAATGAAAATTCAATAATACCTCCTAGACCTGTGCTAGGGGCCATTCAATGGGCCAAGGGATCTACAGCCATTTCGGTAGAGGATTTGAACCTTTTAATTGGTGGTCCTAATAGGAAACCACCTAAACATATTGAAAGTCAATTGGCTTATAATATAAGTCCCGAAGCTAATCCTAACAATAACTATGGATACAATTATAACCAACCTCGGGATATGGGTAAAGAAGAAAAACCATACAAGGATCCAGTAAGGAAAGCTGGTAATCCTAGAGGGAATTTTGGTACTGCTGGATTTATGAGATCATTAAGAGACGGAATTGATTCCGTTGAAGAATCAGTTAATGGGTATGCTAATTCTATGAGTGAAGTGATGAATGAAGGAATTGAAGGACAAAAGAGGGAGATGTATAGTTCAGCTTTCAAGAGTAAATTTGGATTTTAACCTTTTGGTTTATTTTTCTAGCCTTTAATTGAGTCTTATCGGCTTAAGCTTTAGGTGATGTGTCTTCAGATCGCACTGTTTATAAAACGCTAAAACGCGACTTGGTATAGATAAATAAATATGGAAAAAGAGAACGTTTTAAAAACGGTTTCCCCTAATAAAGGAAAACTCAGTTTCCTCCAAAGCGATAACATTGATGAAAACTTCAAACAAGTGTATAATCAATTATATAATATCGAAGTATCCACCAAACAAAGTCAAGTGGATTTATCTCAATTAATAGACAGACTGAAAAATAATAATCAGAATTTAAATAAGTTATTAGAGAGTTTAGTCAATTCTAATATAAATGCAAGAGATATAATTGATCCTATAGTGGATGAATTGAAAGAGTTACATCTTGACCCTAAGTCTCAACAATTATTAACCGATATTTTACATAGCTTGAATAAGGAATCAAATGACCAGTCAACACAACAATCAAAGGACAATTCTGTAGATGAGGTCAAACAAGTATTGAATGAAATACGTGATAATCAAAATGTAATAATAAAAACTTATGAAATGGAAAATAAATTGGATAAGCTTAGTTCAAAGTATAATGAATTATGTAGACTCTATGAATCCAAATATGAGAATCTACAAACATTACAAAGTCAATATGATGAATTGTTACAAAGGTCAAAGACAGAGATTGATAATGGGATTAATAATGTTCAACATTTAACTAATGTTCAACAATTACATGACTTAAAATTGAGACTGATTCCAAGGAAGGGAGACAAAGATGAAAAAAAGAGAGTAGTTAGTACTGCTATTTAACGTTTCCAACGTTTCCAATACAAGTTGTGTACAAGAAGGACTTGAGATATTTCAAATAGATTTAATGAATATTTACAATGACTATATACATGTTAATTCTAGATATTTCTCTACGTTCTTATGACTCTATTAAAAATAACTCTTACCCATATAATCTCTCAAAACTTCCGGAATTATAACTCGATTACTATGTTCATCATAAAACTGCTCAATTATAGCTACAATGACTCGAGGAATTGCCATAGCTGTTCCATTCAATGTATGTACATAATGTGACTTCTTCGCCTCATCTGTATACTTAATAGACAATCGCCTAGATTGATAATCCGTACAATTGGAAGTACTGGTTAATTCCCCCCAACTTTGTCTTCCTGGCATCCAAGCTTCGATATCGAATTTCTTAAAGGCTGGGGCACCTAAATCATTATAAGGGATGTTGATGATCTTTGCCTTCAATCCCAAACCTTTAATAATTTGTCTTTCTAGAGACAAAATGTCATTGAGTTCAGTTGAAGATAATTCAGGTTTAGTGAAATGGAATAATTCAACTTTAGTAAATTCATGGACTCTATATAAGCCTTTTGTATCTTTACCTCTAGCCCCGGCTTCAGCTCTAAAAGCCCTTGATAAACCAACATATTTGATAGGTAAATCCTTATAAGAGATCGAGGAGTTAACGTGAAGTCCCGCCAAAGGGATTTCACTGGTCCCAATCAATGATAATTCACTATTAGATATTTGATAGATTTGTTGTTCATTATTCTGATCATTCGGTTTGAATCCACACCCATCTATGATATCATTCTTCACTATGGTTGGAGGAATCACAAACTGATATCCATTTTCTCTTGCTAATTTTATAGCATATTGAATTAATGCTTGTTCTAACATCGCACCATCATTAATCAAATAGTACCATGAAGATCCTGAAACTTTGGACCCCGATTCAAAATCCATAATCTTCTTGAGTTCTCCTATGGTTTTGTGGTCATGCATTGTTTTAGGCATTACCTCATTAGCTTCACAATTTATATATTCAATGACTTCTTCTGAGGATTTAACTGATTCATCTATTAAGTTTGGTAGAGATTCAGCTTTGATGAATATTTCATTGGATAATTTGGATGATTCAGCTTCAAGATCCTTAACACGGGACTTTATTTCACCTAGTTGATTTATAATTTCCTGTTTGTTTTCTTTGGTTATAGTCTTGGATAAGGAATTTCTTTGATGTTTTAACTGGTTTAATTCATTGGCGATACTTAACTCTAGAGGTCTAATAGTTTTTATGGACTCTAAGTTTTGGAGCATTACGGGACCCAATTCCCTCTTCTGTATAGAATCATAGTATTGACTGTAATTGGATATTATTGATTTGACATCGAGATTAGGTCGTGGTAGTTTAGAGTAGTATCGTAATTGTCTCATACCAGAACCGCGATGAAGTGATAAACTGCGAGTTAAGTATTAGAGAACTTTGCAAAAAAAAAGTATAATATACTATATATGCAGTACATATGCAAATTATGATTAATTTATGTTAGTTAAAGCTTTGAAGTAATATCCTTATGAAAAGGAACCAAACTCCAAAGATTTCCAAAATCTTCAGTGACCTCGTACTTAATAGGATCAAAATACTTTAGTATTAAATCCACTGGTAGAATGAATGATAATTTAGTTAACTTCTCCAGTTTTTCTTTATTAGTATCTAAATCCATATATTTCACTTGAGCATTAGAACATATGATTCCTATCAATTTTTTATCTTTGAATAACCCTCCACCAGAGGATCCGTTCCAACAAGATGATGAACTAATTATTAACGAGTTAACCGTATCATTTACTTCAGTAGTAGAAGACAGCTTCAATGCTAATTTCTTGATTGCTTGAATTTTTCCAAAAGTTATGATAGGATCTGCACCACAAAACAATCCATAACTCGTAGAGTAAACATCATCTCCTATTGTATAGTTAGTGGTATATTCTATTGGGAGATTCTCAGAATTGACCAACTTGATTTGATTCTCAACTGATAATCGTATAAACGATAAATCTGCATTGAACGGAGTAATAATTTCATCATCTTCACTCAAGGTTATGGTACTGTTACTAAGACGAATCGTCACAGTAGATGTGGTTTTAAATGTTGGTTTAAGTACATGGTGGTTGGTTATAAGATAATGAGAATTGAATATTATACAGGATCCCCAAGTTTGGTTGGAACTATTTATAAATATTGGCACCACAGAATTGTTAACTATTGGTTTAGGTTGAATTGAATACAATCCCGATAATTTATTGGGTCTTACATTAGCATTAGGCAAGTTTTTATTTATTACAGCCCAAATGCATTTCCATGATATAATGAATATTAAATCTCCATCACCATTGAATTTCCTTAGATTTGTCATCACCAATCCTATACTTTCATCCGTTGCGCTATTTGTGGTTGCAAAATTTACTATAGCACCTAAAGTATTCTCTAAATATTTTGCATCTGTCAAATACCCCAGATCAGTACAATAATTAATATGACCATTGATTCTAAACCTTGAAAACACAAGAGGATTAGTGAATGAAAACGGATATGCTAAAATTTCTATAGGTATATGCTGTTTAGGATTCACAAAGCCGATTGGCCTATATCCTCTTAATTGCTTACTTAGAAGAGTATTACCAGATAAGTTAATTAATGAGGTAATGTCATTATAAGGATGGTCTTGTGGGACGAATTTGAATCCATAATTTCTGAAAGCCTGTAGATCATCTGTCACTAAGGGAAAATTGAAATTAATCTTAGCATCATACCATAAAAGTTGTTCTTGATGATGTTGAGCTAACGAATCATTAGTTATATGAATTTGGGAATTATTCAATACCGATTTCGGAAGAGTACTCAATGTCAAATTGTACTCTAAAACTACATGGTCACCTTCTGTTAGTATCAAACTAACTCCTGAACAGGCGAAGGATTCTCCACTTAAGAATCTAACGGAAATTGGTGTATATTTCCATTGCATTACTCCAGACTTCACACTCCTTCTAATTCGCGATCCCACAATTTACAGGTGAAAAATTCTCAGTTATTCAATATGTTCAAATCATTAATAGGCACCAAGATAACGGCCACAAAGGCTATGACTGCTAAACCTGTAAATAATATGGTATTCTTACAAACCAGGACTAAGATGAAAACACACAAAGCCGCTGCTAAAAGGTTTATTAAGACGGGAAATGGATATAAGAGAAAACAGGCAGGAAGAAACCATGGAAATGGAGGATTCAGTACCAATAGCATCAGTCATTTAGACTCTTTCGTACCGGTGACAGCCAAAGGAGGTCATTTAAAGAAGTTGAAGCAGTTCTTGCCTAAGTAAACTCTTCAATAAGTAAAGGACGAGATTTTAGAGGTGTAGATTGTAAATAGAAAATACATATAGGGAAAACCATAAACTGAAACATATTTGGTTGATCTATTGTCGATAGAATTGGTGTGAAACATTCCAAGGCGATGTAACTCTGATACGTTTCACCACGACTTGTGAGTTGTATGCCACGAACTTCTTTTTTAGGCTAATCATTGTTCTCCTTTGATAAACAAAATATTGAACAATGAGGAACGTCGATTAAAATGGCAAAAATCATTGCTGAGGAGAACCACGATAGAGAAAAAGGTCAAATCTATAGTTTAATATCCCCTTATAATGGGCCAGGGTGTCCTGAATATGCGGCGCCATACCGTAGTCAATGATAATAATAAGGTAAGGTCGATAAAACTGCAGCACATCCCCAAATAGTTAAAACCAAGAGAAACGTGAATGTATTCATCCAGCGAACCACATAACGTACTAAAACACATTAATAGGATTAAAAGAATGAATCATTAATCTCCTTCTAGCCATTTGTGCTTGACTAAATCATTTCACTTAGTTTTGCTGGTAATCCAGAAGTTAAAATATGTTAATTTTTTTCAATGCTTATTTTTTTTTTTTCGAGATGGGAGAGCCGAAGTGATGGGTTACACGACTCTGGGTAAAGTTGCAAACATTAGAGAAATGCCTTGTGACATAAGAAATAGTGAGAATAGATCGATTTAGGGGTTCATACATGAATACCTTAAGGTAGTAGTTTATTAATAAACCTTATACTGATAAGCAAAAGGGGTAGTGGGAAATTGCCCAATATCAAAAAGTATAGGGGGGGTAATTACGGCGATTGAACTAAGGTTAGTGGACAACGTAAACAAGGGGTATGTAAGTATAATCCTCAAACCTTGTTTAAATACGATAGTTAATTTAAGAAAAGTAGTTCATGGCTGAAGGCAGCGTAAATGTAAGTGCAACAAAAAAAAAATAAGGCGATGGGTCGACAATAGAAAATGTGAACATACCGAGAAATGGATTCACATGCCCTACACTACTGCTTACTTTAATACAACCAATTATTACTACTATAGTAGGTTAACAATATGTCTAAAATTAGAATAATTATTATAATAACAATCAAAGATTAAGTTCATTGAGAGCACCGATCTTTTTACGTAATGCTTATAATATTAAGTTACACCGATGGTGTTAAACCTCAATAGTTTTTGACCGTTTTGGGACATAAAATAAGGTCCGTAACCTCTTTTAGTCTTTTGTGCATGATAAAAAAAAAACAACCTACATTCCGTAACCGACTCCTCGATAAAACAATACCTATTATCTACACAACCTATTATAGTAACTCAACATTGATATCAATTTTTCAAAATTTTTCAGGTTCAATCAACGATTTAATTGCCTTTGAATCAGATTTCGACAAGTGATTTTCAAATTACTTCAACCTTAACTCGAGCTTAATTAGGAGTGAAAATAGCTAGAAAGGTAATCGCAACCCATAGTTTGGAGCACCATACATAATTTTCGACACAATCCTCCCAAAAATCAGCGGAATTAAAAATTTTCACACATTTATTTTTTAACACACATTTTTATATAAAGGGGTTTAAAAGAAGTCCTAGTCGTTCATTTATAGGGTTTTGTGGTATACTTTCATTTATACGTAGTAATAGGTCGTTTAAGTAATCATCTAATTGATTACGTTGGTTTTTTATAGGTGTCTTTGCAAAAAAAAAAAAAAGAATACCTTAATTTTGTTCAGTAAGTCCCACTCATTTATAACTTACAAAAACCTTCAAATAATATGGACCATTACTCTCCTAGTAGTACAGTTGAAACAATTGATGAAGACCAAAATTACTATGAATTAAACAGCTTTATGCCTCCACCACCAATTCTTGATACAGCTCAGCCTTATCACCCCCATCCTCAGCCACCCCAATCAGTAACGGCACAAATTAATGTCATCAATGTCAATGGGGTTTATGCCAATGTAAATCAATTCAACAGTCATGGGCTTGGTATTTCCAATAGTCCAATTTCCAATCGTCAAAATTCAGTTCAATCCAATAACTCGTTTCATTTGGATAATGATTCCAATAATAATCCACTGATATTCTCCCATTCCAATGCATCTTATACTTCATTTCAAGATTACAATTCTTTTGATAACTCTTCAGAGTTGTACAACTTGACGGATTATGATGTGGGGTCCTTGGATTCAATCAATGATAGTTTTAATACCTCTCAAAATACTAGCAATTATCAAATGTTGCAAAATCAGTATTTTGATTTCCACAATTCCAATCATTTTTTAGATTATTCATTGACTCCAGAATCTCATAATGTTTATCAAAATCATCATCCCCTTGCATCTTCATCGTCATCAAAACCTAAGAAAAATATTATGTTAAAGACTAATTTATCAACTCATTCCTTTTCTGATATTAGTCCTTTGAACAATAAATATAAATTTGAAAATTCAACTCCAAAATCAAGTCACATTCCTCAATTGACCACTTTCCATCATCATCCGTCTTTACCAAACTTAAGGTTGTCAAACGGAGACTACGATAGTCATTCGGCATCCTCAACTCCTATTGATTCTCCAATTAAAACTCCTGATTTCAACTTCAGTAAACGTAAAAAGAGTTTCAAGATTGAAGATGAACGTAATCCAAGTATAACCAGTACCAGTACTAGCGGTTCAGTTAGTGGAACCCCTGGAGCTAAAAAGCATACTAGACGAAGATTATTACCAAGATCTAAGAATGGATGTTGGATATGTAGAATTAAACATTTGAAGTGTGACGAGTCCAGACCAACTTGTTCTAGTTGTGAAAAGTATGGAATTGGGTGTGATTATTCAATGGAAAAGCCAGATTATGTCACTGATAAAGATTTACGAAATGAAAAATTGGTTGAAATTAGTCAAATTAGGAAATCCAGTCAAAAATTGAAATTGAAGAAATCTAAAAAGACATTAAGGCCAAGGGATGTTTAAGTGTCATTGTCCTTATATGTAGTTTCTGGATGGATGTCAATTCGAATTAAGAAAGGGGAATCTTTTAAACCATATCATTCTTTTTATATAGTCATTTATTTCTTCATGGTGGTATCACTCATGTTTCATTAAGGTTCTAGGGTAGTGTTATAAATAAGTTAATTGTGTTTTGCAAGTGTTTTTTTTTCTTTTCTTTTCTAGTCCTCTTATTTTGTGGATTGTGTTTATACCAGGGCTTGGGGATTCCGTACCTTAAATGTTAGATTATTTTTCGCTTATTTATCTCGTCAATTTTTGCAGCTTCTTATCGTCTGCGTCGTATATTGTGAGGTACTGAAATAAATTAGTCACTACAATTGTGTAATTTTCGGCTATTGTTTATGTAGAAGATGTTCTTTAGGATTTCGAGGTTGTCAGGGCGAACTTGGTGTGGTCTACAGGTTTCAAGTGTATATACAACTATTAATTTTAACTATTAATTTTAACTATAAATTTTTTATTCCCATTCTGATACAATTAAATTCTTATTCATTAATTCCATATCCTCATTAATTAAAGTAACATTATCTCCAACAAATTCAATCCATGGCCCATCCAATTCTAATGCTAAATTTGGATACGTATAGTTCAAAAATTGTTCGCGTTCTTCATCAATTGTGCTTATCCTTCTTTTTCTAACCATATTACCATAATCAATAGAGAAATCACCATTCACAAGCATGGAACTTTCGTTAGCACTTGTTCCATTACCCAAGGCACTTCCTATCATGTTTACTACTGAATTACCTGTATTGGAACCCGAATTACCTGGACTCGATTGAGTATTCGAGGACTCAACATGAGGCGTTCTTCTTGGATGATCTTGTAATCCCAATAATGAACTCTGATCTAATATCGAGATCAAATCATTATTCATGTTATCAACGGTTTCATCATCGTCAAATTCTTTATCAAATTCGAAAGGACTCTGAATAGCTCTTAATGCTATAAAGTTATTCAAAGGTAAATAGTATCTTTCATAATTTAACGTCATAACTAAGGTAACTACCATCAATGGCAAAATTAAGATAGCTAATAATAAAGTCCCTTCCAACGCCAAAGTTCCAAACATAAATAATTGGAATAGCAAAATCCCCAACATTAATCTCCGGAAAATAATTGGCCATACTTTACCAGTGGAATGTGGAGGATGAACATAGTTATAAATCAATTGGTACTTATATACCAAATATCCTAATATAAAATAAACCAACCCACTGGCGACAATCTTCGTCAGTACAACACTATAGATAAGAATGATAATGAATATTAAAATATGTTGAGGTAATTGTATACCGAAGTCGAACACTGGTGGAGTGAAATAATAGAACCTATAATCACGTGGAGTCTTAAGAATAAAGTCCTTAAGGAAAAACACTTTCCCAAGTAAGTTTAGTAATACTACATCACCAATTTGTAATAACCTAATAGGAAACATTCCTAAACCTTGTAATAGAATCAAATCAATATAAAATAAAGATTTCTTCTTTAAAGATCTTGCTAATTCATATGGGATCTTGGTGGTATCCCTTATAAACGAAAAGTAATCCCAGATTGTACCGGTAATAATGAACACCAAGAAGAAATTGAAAAATATATAGAAGAAATTCTTCAGGAGGGTTGATAATTCGATATCACTATTAGAAGGATATCCTTGCAATTTACTAAGGTAACGATAAAAGTAAGGAATTACCAAGTTTAATAAGGAATATAATAATGGTGGTAAGATCCCTGTTACTATGGTGGTTAACCAAGTAGATTGCTTTATAAAGTCACCTAATTCGGGCCAAAACTTCGAGATAGACTTAAGATCTAATAATGTCGATAATGATGATACAAGGAAGAAGATGGGGAAATAACTCAATACTATAATAAATGTTATCATGTAAGATTTGACCAATTTCTCATAATAGGTTAATTTCAAATTTGACCATTTTATATCAGTTGGAGCTGGGGCCAAATTCACCATCAACTTATATACTCTTGGATCTAGAACTGTTTGAGCTGCCATTTGAGCTGATGCCACACTATCCATAGTAATGAAAGCACTAGGCAATTGTTTGAAAATTGGATCATCATGAAGTATAAGGTCATTCTCAAAATGGTCTTTATACTTATTCTGAATATCTCTAATTTGTTGGTTCATTTCGTGTAATTGGGCCATATATTTGCCAAGCTTAAGATCGTTGCTATCTATGGAGTTCATTAATTTCACCAGAGGTAAATCGCCTTTATAAATGTCAACATTCAACTTATAAGTTCTTGAGATATAATGTTCGATCTTTGCCATTAATTTCTTTCTTTGTTCCACAAACTCATCCAATGACGAACAGTCGTAAATGATTTTAATTTCGTCAACTTTACCTATTCCTAAATCTTCAATAAAGTCTTTAAGGACTTCAGTGGTTTTCTGTTTTAAAAGTCTCCTTGGAATTCCATCAAGGCGAATGGTTCTGTCAGTTATGGAATCTTGGGAAGCAAGATATTTCTGTCTGGCTTTTATAATGGTTTTGGTATAATCATGGATATGTATATAACTTAAGAACGAGAAAATATAGGCAAAGACAGGATATACCCATAAGAATTGGGGGAAATCTTCATTTAAATCTGGAAGGTTATCTTGGGGTTTTAACCCAGTGGATTTCAATAACCATGGAATAGGTAGTGTCCATGGTACTTCATCTTTATCATAATGTCCCGTATAATAATATCTAACTGGACTTAATACAATTACTGCCAATACTGAGAATTGGAAAAATATCTTTATCCCCAATTTGAAGAACATCAAAAACACATAAGTATCAAGACCGGAATATTGTAAAACCTCTTCATCACTTATTTGCAAAACTACTTTAACCCATCCAAAGTAATTATTAGGTAATATCCTCATTATACTATTACTCTTTCTTAACGTCCTGATAGCATAGATATGAGGCCATTTATAACGCAAAAGACAAAATAAGATAAACGAGGAAATTCCTATCCAAAGACATAATAACAACTGGGTTGTAAACACTCGTTGTTGACCTCTTAATGGGTCATATTCTGGTTCACCATCCTTCATCGTCTAAACTTAAACTGCGCGTGTTGGTGCGGCGAAAAATAGATAAATTGTGAGTTGCAAATTCTCAAATTATAAGTAACAAATGATTGGTACATCTGAAGATATTTTGACTTTGTGTAAGTCTTTAGGCAAAGAGTCCCAGGGATATGATAGTCACTTGCAACTGTTTAATATTGCTCTTGAAACTACACTATTTGAACCTTCAATGACTTCATCAATATTAGAATTATTCAATGATATAGATCGCATTGGTTGTAAATCATGGATGATCCTATTATATATAAAATGGTACAAATACATTCCAGAGATGTTCAACTATTGGAAAGCCCTCATTGATATTAAGAATTTGCCTTTTACAATTCTTGCAGAATGCTTGAAAGATACTTTGAATCATACATTCACCAGTTGGTTCTCAAGTACTATTCTTATTAGTAGTGATATCAAGAAAGAAGATGTTAGTTCATTGAAGCAATGGTTTTGTGATATGAATGGAACAGTAAAAGTAGTTGAAATGTTACACCTCAATAATGATTTGACGTCTTGTATTAATATTTTGAAATTCCTTAAACAGTATGATATTGAATTTAATAATTTCCAAACCGATCGTATTTTGAATTTCATAAATTCGTTTAATTCCACGTTCACAAACCTTTATCAAGTCATTGAAATAGGTTGTAAAGAAATCAAGGAGTTTAACCTTCATCCTCCAAACCTTATATTCCTCCAAATTATCAATAGCGTTCTTATTGTTTGGGTTAATTCTACAACTAATTGGATAATAAACTTATGTAATTTAAAAGAGTATACAATAACAAAAACTACTTTTAAATTGGTATTCAAGAAGTTGAAGACCGACGTGTTTAACACAGTGAATTTCAGGATGAACACTTTCACTTTAGAAGTGAATTTGAAGAATCCTTCCCAAGTGAGTTCGTTTAATAATAAGTTAAAAAATTCAACTGTTCTAAAACCTAGAAAAGTTTCTATTTATTTATTAGATTACACTAATCCTGAAGATTTTGCACTTAATCAAAACAATTCAAAGTTTTCACTATCAAGTAGTCAGTCAAAAATAGAGCCTCTGACATTAAAACTTGTTACTTCTGAGTTTCAAAGAGAGAGGAAGGAGAAGAGAGAGAACAACAAGGCTTTAGAGAATATTGCCTTAAAGAAGAATAATACCATTGAAGCTCCAGAAATTATTTCGAAGGATATCAAGCAAAACCATGAACAGATTCAAGAACATGAAAAATCAGATATAGAACAAACCCATGAATCAGAAATGGCCTTATGTCTGGAAAGTGACGAAAACAATATCCTTGATGCTGTTAACAACCCCGAGATTAAGAAGGGTCATAAAAGGATAACATTAAATGAAGAGTCAGATCTTGTAAAGAAATTAGAAATGACGAAAAAGGAATTTGGCTATCCAGAATCATCACCTTCTAAAGGAGATTCTTTATTTCCTTCACCTCGTAAAAGATCTTTACCACAAGATCATATAAACTTTAAAAGACTCCGTAGCCAAAGCATCGAAGATTCCTTGAAGACTGAAGCGGTAACCAAACCTAAAATTCAAGTGCCTGATTCAGGGGAATACCAAAAAAATGTACAGAAGACTTCAAGTCCCAAAGCTCCAGAGTTAGAGAATTCCCCATTATTCGTGCAATCGTCTGAAAAAGATCACACCAATTCTGAAGAATGGGCAAACTTCAAATCACCTCTTGATCAAGGAACTCCAAATTTTCCTCAATCTAATCTTGTGTCAACTCAGAATCCAAAATACGATTTGATCTATGGCAATTTGAATACTTTCAATAATCAATTGATTCACAGAATGAAGAATTTTGAAGAACAAATACTCACAAAACAGGTTGAACTAAATAGCCAATTGAATGACTCGTTTGAAAAGTTATTAGACGAACATAATAGTAATTTAGATAAGTTAAGTGATTATATTAATTTAAAGAAGAAGGAAATATTCAGAATTGATTTTGATTAATAAGAGGTTGACTTAATGGTGCAATACCAGAAGTATTAGAATCACAAATTGTTATAGTTGCTTTTTCTTGATGTAGAAAATTGTAAGAAAATCAAAATGAAATCCCCTATCTATAGACATTTTACTATTTACAAACTATATTAAATATCCTAAAAATTTGAAAATTTGTTTCTTAAAATCAGTTGGATTATCCATATAAAGATGATGACCAGCATTGGATATAACTGTGAAACTAGCAATTTTTCCTAACCCTTGACTTTTGGCTAATTGATTAGTTTCGACTGTTAATTCTTTACCAGCAGGAACGTTCATCCAATCTTTATCTCCATATATCCAAAATGTCGGCAAGTTTTGTGCTGCAAGAAATTGAGGTACTCTGTCAATTAATGGCAATCTTGGTAATGCACCCATTGCAAGAACTCTTGTAATTGCAAACTCTCCTGATCCTTTATTGAAAAATGTTCTATAACAATAATCTTGAACATAACCATAGTGCTTTTCATTTGATTCATATATTTCTTTGAACCTACTAGAAGTCCATCCACTTAATAATTTGGATCTAAATGGCCCTAAAATTCGAAGAAATGTAAATGGGCTGCTATTTCTTTGCCAAAGATAACTAAGAATCTTCATCCTTCTTGTCACCTCTTCCTTATTATCCTCACCCATATCAATATCTTTATATTTTGGATGAATTTGAGCATCCACATCAGTATCAGTCTTAGATTGGATGACTTGTGGTGTATCTAATTCACGTTCAATATGAATCTTATGATCATTGGCATTTTGCTTTTTGATGTCTTCATCATTAAACCAAGGGTTTGGAATATTTCTTAGAAGACTATATTTGTTTCTCTCAACTCCTACAGGACTTAACAAAATCAATTTATCTAATAATTTATTCTCCTTCGTATGATACTTCATGGCGTAACAACTACTTAAATAACCACCAAATGAATGCCCTATTAAGACGAAATTATTAATTCCTCTTTTAACTCTCCATTTTTCAAGTGAATCGATAAACCAATCCTCCGATTTCTTAATATCTTCAACAGTATCACGACCAAAATTTGGGAAAGAAGGTCTTGAACTAAACCCAAATCCTAATAAGTCAATGGCATGGATTCTAATCCCTGGAATACTTGAGAGATCATCATAATTGCTCAAAAATAACCCTAAACTAGCCCCATATCCATGAACTAAAACAATATCTTTAGTTTGTTTGTTAGAAACTTGATCGTTAGATTCAGTGTTCTCGATAAAAAATTCATGAATGAAATTCTTGTCATCAATATACGTATTAAGTAATTTGGCATTCCTCTTTCCATCGGATTCGGGGAAAAATGGTAAAAGCGATAACAAATTCAGCTCAACTGATGAATCGCTCTTTACTGTCATGTGCTTCACCCAGTCGCCAAAAGACTCACCATAAGTTCTTGGGAACCTCACCTTACGAGGAGGTCTCCCAGCATTTTTATCATATTCAGGAGTGATGGTTGGGATCTTTTCATCAATATCAACTTCCACTTCAGTAGTCATTAGTGGCGGCTAAAAATATGACCAGCGAGATACGCCTATAAATAGGGAAACAAAAAGAAATATGCGGAACTTACTAACTTCCGGACCGCTAGTGTTTTGTCGGAAGACAATAAGATTAAATGGAAGATGGGGCTGGGAAGTTATAATTTCCGGGACCTTGAAATTCTTTTACCGAAGCTACCTTAGGTCACCTCTGCTAAACCATGCACTTCCGTGTCAAATATACGATTAGCTTTATTATGCCGGCGAAGGGTGGTTTTGGGGGTTCGCTCGTTTAAGTATTTCCGTGCTTATGTGTCTGACACTACAAATCACTTTTTCTACATGAAATTGAAGTTGATGAAGTGAAAGCTGAAGCTGAGTTCGAGGTAGTGCGAGGTTACCAATTTTCACTTTCTCAAAATGAAAAAATTTTGTCTCTGAAAAATTTTCATTTATATCAAATTAAATATTAAATATGGTATGTAAAACATCAATCAAATTCTATAATCCAACACGTTATGATGATCCCCAAATCCAAGTAATGATATGAATGGTGAATATTAATATTCTATGTAGTTACAAAGACTTGTCATGTGTTGAAGGAGAACAACAAAAGAGAACAGCCAAGGAGTAAATCATGATCCTTCTATTTAAGAGTATCCAAATTACCACTAAAAGATCTCATTAATTGTCATATAGAACTATAAGAGAACAATTACTAACAAATTTAGGATACTAAAACTCCAGTTACTTTAGCTAAAGTCATTAAAGTCTTAGGTAGAACCGGTTCAAGAGGTGGTGTCACCCAAGTTAGAGTCGAATTCTTAGAAGATACTTCAAGAACCATTGTCAGAAACGTTAAAGGTCCAGTCAGAGAAAACGATATCTTATGCTTAATGGAATCTGAAAGAGAAGCTAGAAGATTACGTTAAGGTGCTTGTTTTCCAAAAAGTCTGGTTATTTTATTCCATAGTTATCTATCACGTTTATCAATAATGAAGGATACATAAGAATGAATTAGACTTTCTTGGTCATCAACTTTGTCATACTAAAAAGATTATATATCATATATTGAATAAATTATAATATCGATTTTTTTCATTTTTTTCGCAGTCACGTAATCACGTGAGAATCTTTAAATTTTTATCATCATTCAACTCTGATTCTCTTCTCTGTAAATAAAGTAGTATACAAGTGTCAGTTAGATTATCAAGTATCTGAGGGGATGCTCATAGTAATCTTAGTATGGTTCGAAAGAGTAAACGCTAATAAGTAATCGTTTGACGGTATTGTGGAGGGTGCGAAGATAAGTGAGAGCCAGACAGCCAGGTGCGAATAACTCATTAACATGTCGGATATTGATGATGATTTATTAGCATTAGCAGGGGTTACAGATTCAGAAGATGAATCACCAAAACGTAAACTTGAAGATGTAGAAGCAGACGACGATGATGCAGGGTATTCACCTGAAGATGAATTGATTAATCCTTACCCACTTGAAGGCAAATATAAGAATGAACAGGATCGTATACAATTGGAAGAAATGGATGAAATCACAAGAGAAGAGATTCTTTTTGAAAGATCTCAAGAAATGGAAAGATACAATGAAAAGAAATATCTTGCTGATAGATTGAATAAAGGGACCAGAACCAGTAAAAGAGTCAAAAGTGGTGGTAAGGATGAGAAGTCCAATAAATTGAGTGAATTAAGAAAGCAAAGAGAAAGGAAACAAAGAAGACAGTATTCTGATGATGAAGATGATGATGATGATGAAGAAGAGGAGGAAGATGAAGAATTGGATGATGATGATTTAGATTTAGGTGATGATTATGGAGAAGATGAAGTAGTTTGGGGGAAGAAAAGTAATGTCAGTAGGAAAAAGACCTATGTTCGTGCCGAATATAAGGATGTTAATAGTATACATGTTGGTAGAAGTGTATTGTTGAAATACTGTTTTTATCCTGGGTTTGAAGAAATCATACTTGATTGTTATGGAAGAATTAATCTTGGAGTTAACCCTACTACTAGACAACCAAATTATAGAATGGTTAAGATAATTGATGTCGAACATAAACCTGATAAAAAATATAAAGTTCCAAATTTCCAAAGTGACTTGTATTTGGTTGTGAGTCAAAACAAGAAGCAGACCAGAAGTTTCCCCATAAATATCTTTTCAGACAATAAGATCGAAGAATCAGAGTTTGATAAATATTTACAAGAATTATCAAAGACTAACGAGGAGATTGATTACGTTGATGATATAAATGACAAATACGAACAACTTAAAACTGAATTCTATGAAAAATCTTTGACTGATCATGAAATCAATGAAATGATTGAAAACAAACAAAAATTATTCAAGACCTTGAATGGATACGATGCAGTATTCCAAAAGGCAAAACTTATGGATCAATTAAAAATTGCCAGACAACAGAATGATAATGCAAAGGTTGAACGGTTTACTGAAGAATTAAAGAACTTGGATGCAATGTTAATTAGTTCAGTTTCTAAAAGAGAGCAAACCAACAACACCTCCATGGCCAAAGTTAATGAGCGTAACCGTAAATTAAACCTGGAAAATATTAAAAAGGCTGAATTGAAATCTTCTATGATGAGGAAAATGAATGAAGAAGATCAAGGCGGTAATCCATTTTTGAGATTGAAAACTGTGACCAGAGTTTTCTATCAAGATTTAATCAATTTAGAGAATGAAAAGGCTAATAAAGATGCTAAATTAAATTTAAAGAAAATGATTGCCCAAAAAGAAACTAATGAGCTGAAAATTGCCCATAGTAGTTATAGAGTCTTAGGAGTAATGGATGACATAATTAAAGATATTGAGTTTGACGATATAGTTGTGTAGTATTAATGTAGGTTAAGATAACTGGAACGGCTTTTATCCCCGTGTAGAAAGCCGTTTTAGAAAGCCGTTTTAGATAGGGGAGAACTTTATCATTTGATCTCATAAGCCTTGAGGGTCATCGCGCATATAGTCGGCTTCCGCATACGTTAACACCGTATATTTGTAACCCGAATGCGATTTATAATCGCTTTTTTACTCCCGAGCCGTATTACAAATTTATTGCAAAAAAAAAAAAGCGGCGGTAGTTAAATGCCTTCCGTTGCTTATATATAAATATAGGGTGAACCCAGGAACTGGAAATTAAATTAAAATACACAGCCATGTCAAAAGATTGGAAGCTACAATACGATGAGATATTACAACAATATTATTATATTAATACTAAGACTAATGTAATAACATTTAATTCTCCTAATGAAGTTAAAAAGAGATCATTATTATCTAAATTCACCATGAGGAAGAAGACGCCACCAACTTGTTTCCAAACGTTGTCTAATAAATCAAACAAATCCACTAAATCTAATAAATCATCAGCATCCGATATTAGTAAGAGTAGTTCTATCAATAGTTCTACTCTTTTCAATAATTCTAACAACAACAACAATAATGATAATGACCAAAAACAAGAAATCCTTTATGATGATGAATACCTTTTAGTTAACAACAATAACTTTAAAAATTTTGCTGGTACAGCTTTAGATGATGCATATTCCATTGATTCCGATTCTGAAAGTATAATAACTTATTATTCGAATTTAAATAATGATTATTATAACGATTATGAAAATGATAATTCTACAAAAGCATCTAGTGCTGTAGACAATTACACATTTGATAAAGAAAAGGAAAGAGTTGAATTAAGGTTACAACTCCTAAAGCAATTAGAAGTATAGATACGGAGGGTCTTGTAAATAGTATACATAGTTAATAATGATAATAATATTATATTGGTGATCATAAGGTCATATGCTTTCTCTATTTCTCTTAGTTATAGTTTTGTGGTGTTATGCAGTCCCGGGTTCCTTGTGATAACTACTTTGGTGACATATTCTAATTACTAAAAACGACTATTTTTTGTCATTCCGATTTAGATGACTTCGGATGCGGGTTGTAGTTTTGTTTCCTGTTCCTAACCCCGTATTATTTCCGTTCGCCGATCTTTTCCGTATATAGTTAAAACCATTGCAAGAATGAATTTCTTTGTTGAGGAACTCATCCCCTATTGTACTTATCTTCTTCCGTAGATTACCTAAGGCTCATATTTAAACTCAAACCATATTTTATATCGTAGTATAATTCAATTTGTGGAAGTATGCCTCATTCATCTTGTATTCTCATTTATACACGTGATGCATTATTCCTTAGAGAATGGAATGGAATGTAGTGTAATGGAATAGAATCGAATAAAACTACCATATAGATATCTATATCTTACTTCTCAAGGGGCCACTGATTACGTCTACTACGTATAATCTATTCATGTAGCTCGGTAATATGTTCCTTCTAATACCGAAACCTAATGCCACATCGCACCGGATATACCACCAGTAGTGGCACGACACTTGGGCAACCAAAAATGGGCATTCGCGTTCCCCAACATTTTATTATACGTAACAAAGATGGTTTCCCAATTATTTAATGACAAAGTATGTTACATTGTGGCCAAGTCCCCCAATTGATATAAATTACTAACAAATTAGGCTGATGCTGTTAAGGACTTAACAAAACGTCCAAATGATGATGAATTATTGAAATTATATGGTCTTTTCAAGCAAGCTACTACAGGGGATAATGAAACCAAAAAACCAGGATTCTTAGATTTAAAGGGCAAATATAAATGGGAAGCCTGGAACGACTTGAAAGGTACTTCTCAAGATGATGCTGAACAACAATACATTGAATTTGCCGATGAATTGCTTGCTAAATATGCTTAGATATGAATCAATGAACCGAGGAACTGAAATAGATTTGAAGGTTTAAGAGAAGTAAATATTAGATAGTTAATAAATTTTTATTTTATTTAGAGTGTTGTGATTCTATTTAGACTGTTTTGATTCAATTGATGATGTTTTGATTCAATTGATAATGTTGGGTTTGATGTCTCCACTTGGAGTCTTTTCTTCCGACTTCGATGATAATAATTTCAGTGCCTGGAAAATACTATGACCCATAATAACTAATGGTATTAAAAAATATGGCACATAAATCCCTATGAGTTTATAAATTTGTGGATCTGATAAGTACTTAGGTCCTTCAAGTATCGTATACACAATACATACCAAAGTAGTTAAACTTGCATTAAATCCATATATTATATTCCATATGAATCGTTGAGGGTTTTTGGAACTAATTAGCCATAAAGCAATAAAGAAATAAGGTAACTGAAATAATAACTCTGTAAAAATAAAAGTCTTAAACCAAATTGGTTTAGTTATCATTAAAAAATCTTTATTAGTACTAATGTGGAAATTTACTATGTATTGTTGGAAGTTCCATAATGGGGGTATCACTACAGTTGAATCTATAAGGATAGTAATTGGGATATGGATCAAGTAATAATAATAATTGAAGGTATCCATCGTAACAGTAAAACCCGACTAGTAAGTGAATGGAACGCGATCGAGAGCTAGACCATTTTGGCTGCGAAATTGGTCATAATACATTCCTATTAACTCCTACTAACTCCAACTTGAATGTATGCCTATGGCATTGAAATCTTGGTTAAGTTCATCATTATTAACTGGTTGTGGGCCCACAAAATGCTTAGAAATTTTAGCTAACAAATAGCTTTCTGAATGTAAACTCTCTTCACTAACTTCCAAACTTCTTCTTCCTCTTCTTTTCAAACCTACATCACTTGCTTCTCCATTTATACCACTGGTACTATATGAATTTGTATCTGAACCACTGGTTTCATATAAAGGGTTCTTGAAGATCTGATGTTTGATATTATTGAACTTATTATCCTTTTTGAACCGAAGGTTATTTCCTGTGATCAAGTCAAAATCTTTGGAGCTGGTCAACGTCAGGAAATCAGTTATATCTTCAACGTAATTATTAGCAAACTTCTTATTTTTGCTATCATTTTGAGGGGAATCTGTAGTTTTACTTACGGGTTCAGGGGTCGAAGAATGTGATGAATTGAACTCATTGTACTTCAATGATTCCAATATACTGGAATTATCGATATCACTTAACGAATTTTTTAATAAGAGTTTTAACTCCTTATTATAATCTCTTTTCGAAGTTTCTTTAAAGATCTTATTCACATCTCTATTGGTCAAATCTACCAAATCATCTAATGCCTTACCGTTGCTTAAAATCTTCTCAAATTGATCCTTTTGGTATTGGAAATAATTCTTCAACTTGAGTAACCTATTCAAGGTGGTGTTATTGAACTTCTTATAGGTTTTGTTAGAATCATTATAAAAGTTTGATGATAACTTCAAATACTCATAATTATTCCAAATTCTCAATTTCATTAATTCGAGATCTTTATCAATTTCTAACTCTTCATTAAATGCCATGAGATCTGGGTCCCTTATATCACTTCCTCTGAATGATATTGTCAGGTTTCTTAAATTTTGAATTTTTTCGAGTAATTCCCTCTTTCTGTGTTGATATATTTCATCCCTATTGGTTTCCAAGTATTTTTCGATCTTATTGACAGATTTCACAATCTCTATTCTTTTTCTTTCTTTGGTAGCTAAACTGAAATCTTTATTACTCAAATTGGAATTGACAATATCAGTTAATTTGGATGGTTCAAAATCCCCTTCTTCAACTTGGCCCTTAACTATCTCTTTCTCAGAAATAAGACCCTTTATTTTACGCCTCATTAGAGTATCTGGTTGATTATTAACATCACTCAAAATTGCATCAACTCTAGGATAACTTGCACTAGTTCCCAAATCATTTATGGGCCCTAAATTATAATTATCAACTTTATTAGAAGTATTGATATTTTCATAGTAATTATTGATATCAGTAGTATACAGTTCACCACTTATGCTCTGAAGACGATCATACTCTGAAGTTGAGAATTTCTCTTGAAGTGATTGGCACTTCAAATCATTTAAAGTCCCTGCTGCACTAGCAACTACCATATCGATTCTAGGGATTAAATCCACTGCTTCCAAGAAATCCGTAAATACATCATGTGGTGTTAATGTTGATAGTTGAGCATTTAATGGGAATGGCATATAATTTTTAGGAGGGAAAGGTAAAGGAGCCAATTCAATCATTTCTTCAATTCTTTCGGCATCATCACCTTCTTCATCTTCAGTACTTGACCGTGTGGCATCTTCATATTGCTCATCATTAAATTCTTGTTTTACGTCATTAATTAAATTTTCCTTATCGATACTTTCCCTTGTATCTTTTCTAGGTCTACCTCTTTTTGCGGGCCTTTTTGAAACTTCTTCAACGATTTCTTTCTTATGAATGATTTTCGAGGCGGCTGTATCAACTAAAGGATCATGTTTTATGATAGGTGGTAGAGGGTATATGAAAGGAATCATTATACCGTTCGGTAATCTGCCTTCGTCATCATTATAATTATTGGGAATATGAGGTGGTAATGGGGGTGGGAACATATTTGTAATTTTTCCAGCTTTATCATTTAACTTCTTAAGTTTGTTAGCACTATAATTCAAGTCGGTGAAAAAGTCATCGACTTCATATGGATGTTGGATTATTGGCAATATGTCTTTGGGAATATTATGCAATGAAGGACTATTAAATTGTAAACCTACTCCGTTGGAGTTCATACTCATGGAATTCACACCCAAAGGTTTATTTCTTGCATGGGATTTTAGTATATCATTTAATTGCAGTAATTTTTGCCTCTTTGCTGGATTTTCTAGAATGTCATCATCATGACGTTTTAAATTCATTATCTTTATATGCTAAATAATTTAAGATCTTGCCTTACGAATTCTTTTAAGAATTACTGTTTATTTTCTGGGTTGTACTGGAATTATTTTTTGATATTTTTGTTAGTAATTAACTTTAAAAGATTCTAGATCGGTTTATGGTGAATTTTGAGTAAAAGCTATTATAATAGTCAATCGGATTAACTCCTATTGCAAATACTTTATAAAATATTTTCAGTGGTCGCAAAATGAAAATGGTCGCAGATTGAAAGGTCGCAAATTGGGAATAGCCGCAAATTACGATAATAAGTGATGCAGATGTATAAGTCAGAATTTGGGCTTTTCCAAGACTTTGTTTAACTATCTATACTTATATGGCTCTTAGATTAATGTTAGTAATTATGTGTTTTATTTTATATATCATATTGAATGATAATTAATCTTTTAATCTATGTTATTACTTAGAATATTACTGTAGTATAGATATAATTATTTTTTTGAATAATTTTTTGTAATAAAAAAGTTCACTTTCTACTTCGTTCATAATGTTTTTTTCACTTCTGTGGATGGTTAAATAGCTTAAAATTTTATAAAATCATTCAAACATTATTAGTCTCCTATTGCAAAACCAACAATCATTGAAAATATAAATTTTGCAGCAATTATTAACTTAATCAAAAAAAAAAAAACCTGAAAAAAATTCCTTGCACTTTAACTAAACAAATCAATCAGCTTCATCATAATATCCAAGTCACTTCCTAAAAGAATCAAAGAATCTCTAAAATTCCTACCACTTCCTATTAAAACTACATTCTATTGTATTAATTTGAGTTGCACACTACTACTCCCCTAAAAACTGAGAAAATTCTCATTGAACGAAATTGTGTTGATACGGGTTGTTTATACGTTACAATTAAGTTCTAACAATCGCTAAAGGTTTAAGGAAGTACAAACAAGATCACAATTACGAATTTAAATTTGTAATTGAAAATAATATTTGAACCGTCGTTGTTATTCCTTTTGATATTTAACGTACTAAACAGGTGTTAGTTTTGAATATTGCTGTTTGAGTATTCAAACTTTTAAGAGATTAAACCTGCAAAAGTCATTGAAACAAGAACAGATATATATCCATAATAGTGCTTAATTACAATGACATCTAAAATTAAACCTCGTGATTTGGTTTTATCGAAGATGCCATCATATCCTCCGTGGCCATCATTCTTAATGCCGAAGGAAATGATACCGGAGGGAATATTTGGCCAGAGACGAAAAATGGATACTTGTGTAATATTCATACCAGAAGGAGATTACATCTGGTTGGATGAAAAAGATCTAAAACCATTGTCACAAGAGTTACTTACGAAAACTATTGGTTCCACTAAAAGTGCAGGTAAAACCAAAAAATTAAAGAGTGCTTTGAAATTGGCGCAAGGATTGCAATTCGACATGTTTATGACCTATTTGGAGAGGAAAGAGGCAGGGTATAAAGGTGATTTGCAAGATTTCTTAGATGAAGTAGCAATTACCCCCGAACCAGACTTGGAACAAGACGTAGTTGAAGCAGCAGATGATGAATTAGATGAAAAGGAAGAAGAAGAACAAATTGTAAAAGAAATCACTGAAGATTTTAAAGATGAAATACAGGATATGGATTTAAAACCCAATGGTAGACGTAGCACAAGGAATGGAGTCAAGATTAAAAATGGTGAAACCAATGGAGATAGCATCAAACAAGAAGTAGATAAGAAATCTGATGACGAAGTCACTAGGAAACGAAAGAATTCTGAAGTTAATGGTAATAAAAGGTTTAAAACCGTATCACCAGGACCTATGAGTGAGGGTCAAGATAGTGAAATTAAGACAGAAGAAACTCCTAAAGGTAAAGGGTTAAGTGAAGATCAAAAATTGCAACAACTATGGTTATGTAGAATCAAATTACAAAAGTCATTGATTCAAAGAACCAAGAATAAAACTCCAACGATTGATGAATTACTGATTTCAAGATTAATACTACACAAGTTGGCTGATTTCCCAATTGATTTACATTTATTAAAAACTACAAAGATTCATAAAGTATTGAAATGTATTTTGAAAGATCCCGAATTTGAATTGAATGAAAGTTTCAAATTACATGATAAATGTAATGAATTATTAGATAAGTGGGCTAATTTAATTGATACAATTAAGAGGGAAAAGAATGGCAAATTTGATGAATCAGAAGTAAGTGATATAAAGGAAAAATCCATAAAACCTATTGCATCCGAAAGTTGAGATATATATGAATAATGATTAATGGTATAGATTTATCTATCAATGTATTATATAAGAAATCTCTTGAATTTTAGCTGTAGGCAGGTAGTGCGTTAATTACCAGGGTTTATAGAAGGTTATACACTATAACTGTAAATAGGTTATTAAAAGGGACAGTTAAAAATAGAAATACATAGTATGGAACTTGGCTCTCGTGTCTAAACATGTCATAGACAAACACATATGGCGTATTTGCAAGAAAACGACTTACGTTTGCACCCATGTCTACGTATTCAGACATAGACACCCAATTAAAATCAGGGTAACCTAAGCAGGATGAAATTAACTGCGAAAAAACCAGCAGTCTCAAAATTACCGTAGTTCTCACCCCTGCGATGGATTCCTCCAATCGCTAAAATTGGGCAGAGTTTTTTTGGAGAGGGCGACATTGTGAGAAGACTGGAAAAAAAAATTTTCATTCTTTTCTTTTCGACGAATCTAAAAGTATTTACAATATGTCTGAAGATAATCACGTATGTTTAATTTAATAAGTCACCAAATGACCATAGAAGGGAGTAGAAGTGAATTGGAGTTTTGTGGAACTTTCACTATAGTGTAGAATGTATTAATGAAAAGTTTGTAGGAATTTGATCTCCGTATATCAAGAAATGTGAGAGAAGGGCTGATCGGGCATCAATACATTAAATTTTGAACCAACCACCAAAACCTTGATGAATTCACTTGAATATCTTTATCCCTACCTAAATATTTTAAGAACCAATTACTAACAAAATAGGAATTCGCTGAAGTTTCTGCCGGTGCAGCTTTAACTTACCCATTACAATGTTCCGCTTTAAGAAAGAACGGTCACGTTGTTATTAAAGGTAGACCATGTAAGATTGTTGATATGTCAACTTCTAAAACTGGTAAGCACGGTCACGCTAAAGTCCATTTAGTCGCTATTGATATCTTCACTGGTAAAAAATTAGAAGATTTATCCCCATCTACCCATAATATGGAAGTTCCAAACGTTATTAGAAATGAATATCAATTAATTGATATTGATGATGGATTCTTATCCTTAATGACTTCTGAAGGTGACACTAAAGATGATGTCAAAGTCCCAGAAGGTGAGTTAGGTTCAAAAATTCAAGAAGATTTCGATGCTGGTAAAGATTTAGTTGTTACTATCTTATCTGCTATGGGTGAAGAAGCTGCTATCTCTTACAAGGAATCTCCAAACTCATCATAAACTGATTAAAGGTTTATTTATTATTAATAAAGATTCATTTTTTCTGTATAGCATAAATCTTTTTTAATGGATATTATACAGTTTTAGCTTCTAAATATATATTTGATAAATTCAAGCCATATCTCTAATGAAAGTGTAGATGACGTAGGTCGGTTATAAAATTACGGTCAAGATCTATAATTTACGACCTATCGGTCATATATAGTAAAAGGCTTGAGAGTTTTGGGGTACCCCATGGTGATAGAAGGCATTGCAAAAAAAAAAAATTCCATATACAATAGGATCGGCTTCAAAAAGAGGCTTTGACAATGGAATTACTATTAGTAATACGTAATTAAAGGACCGTTAAATTACCGTTATTTATTCCATCCAAGCCCCCGTTTGCTCTTTTGAACATCTTATTTTGCTCACAATTACCTTAAATTTTACTTATGTTGTAATTACTCTATACTTTACCTTCTAGAATTCCTTATCGTGCGAAAAAAAACCCCTCCACAATTCAAGATCATTTGAAAATTTATTAATTCAGTCAGGTTTTTACAAGCCTCATAATTGATAGGTTTAAATTTTTTTTTGCAGCCGGTAAGTTATCAATCCTCCGTAGTTATACATATATATATAAGGACCAATATATTCACCACAGTTGTAAATTGGAAATTTAATCAAGTGCCCGAAACTGTTACCTTAATTATTTCGAGAAGGTAGAACCGGGAAAAGTTAACGCACCCTTAGACTTGGTAACTAGCAGGTCCTAGTTACATTTAGTAAAATTATATCTAACAAATGAGTGATACCACCACAGCTACCGTCACTGCCACTAGAGCATCTTCTTCTGTATCGGTGACTTCAGGTACGGAAAGTAGTAGCTCAAGCACTTCATCCAATGTAATAAATACATCAACTTCATTTGTAGGGAATACTCCATCAACGGTGTTATTCTTCTTAGCTTTAGGAGTGGGTGTTTTCATTGCATCATTGTTTATATTTTTCACTGTTCGATATTTCATTAGATCCAAATATGGTCTCCACGTATATCCTATCGCTCAACGTAATTCGTTGAATGGAGTGCCAAATTTAAACCACAACGTGGCATCGATGTACCATACCAATGCCGAACTAAGAGAGCAATTGAACTACATTCGTGAACATCACTTTGTTAGAAGTGATTTAATAAATAGAAGATTACGACAAAGAGCAAGATCAAGAAGGAGAAGAAGAAGAGACCGGTTTTCCAAGATGAAGAAGATATCAGAAGCACAAGTTGAGAAGTTGTTCCCTAAAAAGACGTATTACGAGTGGTTACATGGTGGAAAGGAAAACGATATAAATATCAGAGATGGGGTTTTACGGGAAGAGAGAGAAGGTGAAGAAACCAATGAACAACCTCAAACCGGAACAGTTGAGGTTATCGCTGAGGATAAGTCCAAAGATGCTGTTGAATATGAAGAAATTGAATTACAAGATGTTGGAACTAGCAGCAATTCCCAACAACCAGAAACCACCGACATTAATAACGAAGATGATATTTTACATTTCACTTCTGGTTCATGTGCCATTTGTTTAGAAGTCCTCGAAGACGATGAATCAGTGAGAGGATTACTTTGTGGTCATGTTTTCCATGCTCTGTGTTTGGATCCATGGTTAACCAAAAGAAGAGCTTGTTGTCCTATGTGTAAAAGAGATTATTACTATAAGGACCATCCCAATGATACTTCCGCTAGTGTCAGTGAACAGGGAAATGCAACAAACAATGGCGAAAGCAATGGGGACGAAGCTACTAGTAATGGTGATGACATCAATCGTAATAGTGACGAAGCTGATAATGATGAAAATGATTCAGATTCCGAAAGTCTTGATCTTGATGCATTTAGAACGGATCCAACGTTAAGAGCTATGTTGCATGAACTTATTCCACTTCAGGAGAAGGTTCAAATGATTTTATCGGATCAATCGTTAACCGAGCATAATTTCGAAGGTCAAGGAAATGCATTAGCTAATGAGAAGTACAATGGTATATTTAAGATCATTTTCTGGAAAGTGATGGGAATATCAAGAAAAGATTTATTCAATTATGGTGTGATTACTGCTTATCACGAGTTTAGATTAGATGAAGAGAGAAGACTTCATTCTAATGAACCATTACCTGATTTAAGTTCCTCTGCAGTTTCGCAACATGTTGATGGGTTAACTCCTGAGGATACTACAAATGCTACTAGAGCCTCAGGAGAACATAGCTCACATGAACGTGATTTAGGAGAACGAGACGGAACTGGTAGTAGGTTATCAAGCACTCAAAGTGTGCACACTGCAGATGAGCAGTTATCCAGTGTTCCACTTGAGAGAGACATGGTTGAGAACAGAGTTTAACACTTTTGTATTAATAGAGTTGAGGACATTTTAATTTAGTAATAATATGAAATTTAATTTTGACACCTATTCTCTTGTAAATTTCTTTCGTACTTTCCTTTTGTACTTACCAATCATTGGGCTTTTTCTTAGATTTTATTTAGTCTTAGGTTCGTCACCCTGTTAATGCTACAATGCGAAAAAAAAAATTTTCCACAGAGAAATTTTTCATACTTAAATAATTATTCAAGTTATGGGTATGTAACTATAGATTTGGGTAATCGTTAATAAACGGTTACCATTGGACGTGTATAACTATGATACTAACAAACTAAGCACCTAAAAAAAGTATTAAAATGGACTTAGGTTCGTTTTTGGCTGATGATTCCATCGGTGGTGGATCATGGGCTGATGAGGAAGTTGATATGACATCTATTGGAGTACCAACCACTACTGCAGCTGTACCAGAAAGACAACAAGCATTTAGCGAAGCACCATCTTATTCTAACGAGGACTCAAGACGTGAAAGAATCGAATATCCCGTTCCAGATGCTCCACCATTTAGAGCTAAAGTTAGTAACTTACCATGGGATATTGTTGAAAATGACGTTGCCCAATTTTTTGAAAAAAGAATGCAATTAAGTAATATCATCAGTGACGTTAAGTTACCTCAAGAAAACGGTAGATTGAAAGGGTTTGGATTCGTAACATTTAATGAAAGAAACGTTTTAGAAGAAGCCTTATTATTAAGTACTGCTGATTTCAATGGTAGAAGAATTTTCGTGAATGTAGCAGCTCCACAAAAACAAGATGTATTTGATTTAGATTGGAGATCAAGTAGAACCGGACCATTAGGGGGTAGAAGCGGTTCAAGAAGAGAAGAACCTGATTTAGATTGGGGTGCGGCCAGATCTGAACAAGGATCAGCAAGAGGTGGAAATGGAAATGGTAGAAGGCCCTCAAGAAGACAAGAAGCTGAATTCGACTGGGGTACTGCCAGAACTGAGGAAAGCAATTTACCACCAAGAGAAAGAAGTAATAGAGGACCAAGAAAACAAGAACCAGAATTAGACTGGGGTTCAGCTAGAACTGATGAAGTCAAATTACCTCCAAGACAACAAAGCAATAGAAGACAAGTTTCAAGAAAGGAAGAACCACAATTAGATTGGGGATCGGCAAGATCAGAAGAAACCAAACTCCCACCAAGACAACCAAGTAATAGAAGAGTATCATCTAAGAGAAGTGAACCAGAATTGGACTGGGGTTCGGCTAGAACTGATGAAGCTAAATTACCACCAAGATCAAGAAATGTATCGTCAAGAGGAAAAACCACCAACACAGATAAGGAAGAACAAGGCCCACAAAAATCATCTTATGATGTTTTGGCGATTGAAGGAGAATCTGATGATGATAAAGAAGTATCAGTAGCTACTCCAAAAGAAGATAAAGCACAAGATATTGTTGACAAAACTGCTAAATTATCAATTGGTGGTAAAGCTGGTGAACCAGAAGAAGGTTGGGAAGTTGTTGGTAAATAGAAAGTAACAAAGAATCCATTCGTAACTAGAAATATTTAATTGTTTAATCTGTAAAATATATAAAATTTTCAGTGATGTATTGTTCTTGTATGATCTCATATAAAATTCAAAGTCAAAGAAGATGCAACAGATTTAGAATCCACAGCCTCTTTGAATTCTTCAAAACTTAACCTTCCATCACCATCCTTATCAGCTTCCATCATAGTTTTATCAACTATCTGTTGTAAATCTTCATCTTGTAAATTCTTACCTACCATCATTTTCATTACTATAAATAACTCTCCATTACCTATAAATCCATCTCTATCAATATCGTAAATTTTGAAAGCGAATTTCAACTTATCGGTCTTTGATGTTTTGCCACTAAATGCAGATAATCCAGAAATGAATTCTTGGAAATCTATAGTTCCACTACCATCTTCATCAAACACGTCCATTAACCTACTGGCTAAAGGATTGCTCGATATCCCGGGTATGGCTAAGAATTCATTCTTATCGATAGTCCCACTACCATCTTTATCTAATTTCATGAATCTCTTCCTCATTCTATCGATTTCACCTTTATCAAAGTTTGTCCCCTCCATCAAGGAGTCAAGTAAAGTTGAAGAACTAGCACCCATTGGTAGTATGTAGGATCAAAGAAAAATGAGAGTGGTGCGCCCTAAAATCAAATTTAACTACGATCAACTATAAACTACAAGTCCTAAAAAATGATCAAAAACCTATAAATGAGCACCACCTGGGTTCAAGTGAGCACCACCATCTAATGGTAACACAATTCCATTAATATAACCTGATTGTTTTGCACAAAGGAATAAAATAGCTGCCTCAATATCTTCTTTGTTCCCCAATCTCTTTCTTGGATTACTTTCAGTCATAAGTTCACCTCCTACTTCAATTAATCCTTGGGACATCTTAGAAGGAATATAACCGGGAGCAAGGGAGTTAACTGTAACATTCTTAGGACCTAAAGATGTTGCTAAGGATTTACCTAAATGAGATACACCGGCTTTTGATGCTGAGTATCCATAGATTCCAACTGGATCGATTGATACTAATGAGACAATTGATGACATAATTACCACTCTAGATGGATCTTCAGGTTTTCCGGCAGCAATTAACATATCTGAAAATAATTGAATACAATTGAATACTCCAATAATGTTAAGATTCAATACTTTTTGCATGGCACTGATTGGATGTTCACCTAATGGTGCACCCCAAGTTGCTCCAGCATTAGCAATTAAAATATCAACTTTATCGACTTGTTTCTTAGTTTCTTCATAAAATCTGTTACATTCACTTTCAACTGACATATCAGCAGGAATTGATATAATTTTACAACTTTTGCCATTATCTTTAGCAAGTTTCTCTAAAGAAGCCTTAGCCTCTTCACAAGCTTTGGCTTTACGTGAAGTGATTACGACGGCTGCTGCTCCATTTAAAACGAAGGTTTCAGCACAATAGTACCCTAATCCTCTTGATCCACCAGTAATTACTGCAACTTTTCCATTAACATTGAAATCTACCATTTTCTACTTAGATTGAAAATTAGAAATTATTTTGGGGTATAAACGCTCGCTCTAGAGGTTCCACCTCGGAGTGGCATCTGCGACCCCACACAAACTTTCAGATGCGTTATATATACATATGTTACATAATACACTACACTATATACTATGGTACACTTTACATTATTGGTATTAGCATCAGGAGTCTCCGACATTACCAGTTTCGAAGAGCAAAGAGGGGAATCGATTCAATAACTAAGACGGAAATCCATTCATTTGCCTGGTTCCGTATGTTTCTCACTTAATGAGAAAACTAATTGTAGTCCCATAATTACCGGATTAGCCATTACTACCATCAACTCATCGTCATTGATAACTCGGATATCCTTTCCAACTAACACTTGCATTAACCTATTAGTACCTTTCACAAAATCACTAATCAACCATATCTCAATTGCCTCATCACAGATAATAAATAAGTGATTATTAAAGAACCTTATGGATTTTGCTCTGTAACCAAATCTTAGCATGGTAAACCGTGATAATTTCCCATGCTTATTAACGAATATAGCACATTCATTATACACCAATAAGAACTCATTATTGTTATTTAATTTGAACATACCTAAAGGTTTCGAACCAGTAGAATAAATGCTCTTACGGATAATTTCAATTTCCGTGGTATTATCGCCAGAAATTCGTCTACTGTATCCATCAATCTTCTTATCAGAGAACGGGATTTCAGGGATTGATCTTGGTAACAATTTATCTAATTCAAGGATCTCGAATCCTTTACTTGTATGAACTGCAAACGATGAATTGAAGACGGAAATCCCATAACATTCAGCTTGAACGTAGAATTTCTTAGCAATTTTGAAACAACTAAAAATCCCATCATTATCAGTTTCTGGTATACATACATGGAAATTAGTTGATCCTGAATTGCCCTTCTTTTTAGCATAGAATAACATTACCATTTCTCTATGAGTTCCCACTTCGAAAAATGATACCGTTTCGTTGGATAATGCTAAGCTACTGACAGAATCTTTCTTACCATAATAATATTTGATCAACATATCTAATGGATAGTATCTTAAATAACCTCCACTTAATATAACAACCAAATTAATTGTTGGCAAAACTGATATCTTGGTGGTATCGTGGACCAGGATGATTCTTTTCCATTCATGGTTCATATCTGTGCAATAAACTCCCGATACAGTTCCAATCAAGAAGAATTTCGTAGTTTGATAAATAAACTTGGTTCCTGATAAAATGGTACTGAAAACTATATGATTACTAGAATTGAATCCATAAATATCACCACCGCTGTATCCTAAATTCTCCAACACTTTCACAGAATCATTAGCAATCGAATCAATAGGATCATATTCACTTAAACATTGCAATTTACTGATTTTGTTGGATTCTTCATATCCAAAACAAGTATTGGAAATTAATTTCACTTTATAAGGTTCCACTTTAGTCAACCTCGAACATAAGTTCGACCTTGCTTGCATTAAATGTTCAATCCAAACACTTCTCTCTCTATCAGTCTTGGTTGAAAATGTGAACGAATTACTCTTTCCACGACCAGAATATCTAATCTTGAATGGGTAAATAGAAGGATCTTCTTGAACTTCCTGTTGAGGCAGCAGTTGCCCTATATTAGCAATATTTTTCAATTCTATAGGCGTTTCTTTGTCTTTAAGTTCAACTAATAAAAATTCTATGGGTATAGGATTTTCCACTATTCGATAGTTTACCATATGACTTCGATTACTTTTGATTCTTTCTGTGATAAGTAAATAATTATCCAATAAGATCACATGGTTCACTGAGGAATTAATTTTCAAGTCCCCCTTCTTAGTCAAGTCACCTCTAAAGAAGAATTTCCTATTTTCAGACTCGAAATTGATGTTAGTTTTCGGAATACTATTTTTCCATACTAATTGTTTATGAATACGCTTCAAGTTATGGACATTATCAGCATGGTGTTTCATTTCATTTACTTTATTACTAGTGTGCTTTATACCTTCAATGGCTTTAGTTAGAGATACATATTCCGAATCTTCAGCATCATACAGGGCACGAATATCAGCCAATTGTAGTGGTAACAGTTGATACCTACTATTGAAAGTACTCAAGAATAATAAAGAACCATTTACTCTTAAATGCTTTACTTTAGGTAAATCTCTAACCTTGGTATCTATCCATGCCTTAACATGGGGAATCCTTAATAATTCTTCAATCATAGGAATAGTGGCAATGTACTTCAATAACGCAGGTCTAACCATCTGAGACCAATTATAATAGATTTGAGCTATATCAACAATATCCTTAATGAACTTCCCATTAGATATTAATATTTTAAGTAATGGCTCAAACAATGTCTTTTGGTGTATAGTCAATAGTTCTTTACCAGGGTTTACTATATCGTCATCAAACTTAGTAACCAGAATAATATCCAGTGACCCAATTATCATTTTTACGGTTTTAACGAATTCAGGTGCAACTACTTCCACGAATACTTTAGCTCTTTGTATAAAAGTTTGTTCATATCTTAGTAAGTCAAATATAAGCGATTGTCGTTTAGCCATAGACTTTTCCAAACTCTTAATATCCTCGGCCGTCAATTTCCAATGACTAGCCCAGTCTTCCCCTAATACAATTTCACTTATGTCACTATTCTTGAACTTTATCTCATTATCAAGTATTCTGTTAACATAACATCTCGATGAAAGACATCTTAATTTAGTACCACCAATCTTTAATTCATTATGATGCTCATTAAATTTATGATGGTCTCCCTCATAACAATAACATTTAGTCAAATCAATTAGAACCCCACTAACTTCGGCTTTTTCATTCAATTCAACCCCTGGATTTCCTTTAGATGCCCTTCCTTCTGAAGACCTTTCTTGAGGCGACCTTTCCCCAGGTTCAGGTAAAGCTTTGACCCCATCTTCATCAGGTAACGTACCATAATTATACGAGATGGCACCAGATCTAAGTAAAGTACTAATGATTTGATCCACATTAGGAGATAATGTTTCTAACAGCACATCTCTTCGATGATACACTATTAATTTTATTAATGCTTTTTTGAACTCTTTTTTCAGGATGAATTGATTATGAAGCCATGCCTTTAATTTCAAACACCAATCAAAGATTTTACTCAATGACCATACATTTTCACATACGGCAAAATGTTTACTTACTAAAGATGATGATGTGAATGGTAAGTTGGGTAAATCAAGTGGCACAGGGGGCAATTCATCATTCTTCTTTTTCATACTTGGTCTAGTAAGGTATTCGGTTCCTTTGACAAAGGAAATAGCTGAATTTAATGTCATTCTCTTAGAAGGAGAATTATTGAACGTATCATCTGGAGAAGTATCTGAGACGGAGGGTAAATCAGGCAACATTGAAAAATCGAATAATTTAGAAGTTGGGGAATCATTAATTTCATCATCATAATACTCTTCAAAAAATCCACCATATTTATCATCATTGAAGATCCTTTCACCTCGAGATGGCGTGTCTCCAAATGGTGTCTCATACGAAGGTCTTGATCCGAATGGTCGATCTTCAGATGTTTCTTCAACCTCATAGTCATCGTAATCCTCTGTATAAGAATCCTTATGACTATTACCAGTGCCTTCAAAGTCTCCGTAAATTAGAGACGGCGATCTTCCATAAATTTTCTTAGGAGACGGCGATCGACTAGTCGTTGGTCTTCTACTAGGGCTGGTTCTAGTTCTATGTGGTATAGATGAGGGGGGTGATCTCGTAAACGAATTATCTCTTGTAGTTCCTAGGGTATTGTGTCTGGTGGGGGAAGGAGAGTTTGATCTTGATTCGTAGCCATTATGGGAAGTTCTTTGATTCTGAGGTGATCTATGATTAGAAATCGGAGTTTGATATTTTTGATCTAGACCCAAGGAAGCTCCATACCCTAAGGACGGGATTTTGGAAGGTGTGGTTAATGATTGGTTGATTATCTCGGTGGTAGTTCTAGGCTTAGTGTCAGGATCCAGGAATGGATCATAATCATCGAATTCCTGTAAAGGATCCGTTACAGGATATGGGGGAGCGTCGGTATCTTCATAGTCAGGGAGGTATTTTGGCCCCATCGGTTTCGGAGTCTCAATGTTTAAAATTTGTTCTTCATCAATAATTGGTTCATAAAATTGGGAACTGTGGAAAGCCGTATTAAGCCTAGGGGGTAGGATTGGTTTTTGAACTGGGGGACTTAATTGAGGATCGTATATGTGAGAAGTAGTAGAAAACCCCAGATAATTGGTGGATGTTTCACTATTTCCGTTCATGTCACTAGTTGGAATATCACCCACTGGGGGTGGAGGTTTCCGTCTTAACGATTTTTTGGGTGTAGTATTCATAATATCGTCAATTATAAATACTACTGCAAAAGTTCTCAAGATCTTTGCTCGATAAACAAGACCGTTGGGTCGTGGATTCCGAACTTGGTCAGGGAATACATAATTATGGCCAGAGTTAGAAGTAAAGAGAGAAATAATGTAGTGACAATTTCCGGAAATGATCCAAGAGGTTGGAAGAGTGAATAATTGGTTAAACCATATTTTAGGTCATCCCCCCCATATATAAAAAAGAGTGATGATACTGCACAAAGTGTTAATAAGGAAGTACGCGTTTTGATTTTTCAGTTTGACTTTTTCAGTTTTCAAACATAATGGCATATTCCGAAGAAGTTTCAACCTTACTTAGACAAGGAGCTAAGGGATTAGGAGAGAAAGATTACGAAAAGGCAGTTGAAGCTTATGGACAAGCATGTGGTTTAAATCAAGAAGAAACAGGAGAAATTGATCCTGATCTATTCTTATTATATGGTAGAGCCTTATATGAAAGTGGAGTTAGTCAATCTGATGTTTTAGGAGGTCAAGAGATTACTAGCGAGAAGATCGAGGAAGCTAAAGGGTCTGAAGAGGATGCTGATGGAAATTTCCAATTTAATGATTTAGCTGCTGAAGAAGCTCAAGCTGCTGAAGAGGACGACGAAGACGAAGATGGAGAAGATGGACCTCAAGCAGAAGACGAAGAAGAAGAATCCAAACAAGCAGATGGAGACGAATCACAAGATGATGAAGAAGAAGATAATAGAACTGATATGGAATTGGCATGGGAGATGTTGGAAGTTGCAAGAGGACTTTTTGAACAGAGATTAAAAGATAATGAAAAAGAAAAAACATCTCTAACAGTTCCATATTTGAAAACAGATAAAGAAGAAAGTGAAAATGTCTATATCAAAACATTGAAACTGTTATCTGAAGTGTATGACTTATTGGGAGAAGTGTCATTAGAATCCGAGCATTTCCAGCAAGCTGCTAATGATTTAGAACAATGTTTAGAATTAAGAAAACAATTATATGACGCCAAATATTCCTCATTGGTAGGAGAATCACATTTCAAACTTTCGTTGGCGCTAGAATTTTGTTTAGAAGATGACGAAGCTAAAGAAAAAGCTCGTAACCATATAAAAGAAGCTATTCAGATTCTCAAGAATGATAGTGAAAAGAACCCCGATAAGAAAAAGGAAAATGGAGAAATAATCCAAAGCTTACAAGAAAGATATGAAGAAATAGAAAGTAATGCTGAACAGGTTATTGATCAACAAAAGCAAGATATGTTGGAAGGAATATTAGGTAGTTCTAAAGGAAGTGAATTACTCAATAAACTCTCAAACGGTGGTGGTAGTGCTGCTCCAGTTAATGATTTAACATCAATGGTTAAAAAGAGGAAGCCTTCATCTAAAGAAGGTTCTAGTAAACGTCAAAAACACTAAGTAGACCCCTTAATATATAACACGAATCGAAAGGAAAAGAACAATAGGCAGCCGGAAATAACAAGATAATTGCGGTGTTCAGCACTCGCAGGAAAATTTTTTGTATCTGACACTTAGGGGCCCATCGATTAAGGACCCCATAACTATTTAATTGTAATGGGTATAACAAAGCAGGACGAACGAGTTAATAATAACAGCAAGACTTCAAGAAGACGAAAGAAGAGAAGGACAGATGTGTCTTCAGATTCAGAATCCTCGTCATCTTCGTCATCTTCAAGTGAGGATGAAGCTGGTGATGAGATAGGAAATAATAATGATATGAATGATGGAACCACTAATAACCATACAAATGGCATTGACACAATTGAAACCAGTGGCGTATTAGGTGAGACTTTGACTGAAAAGATACGAAATATAAGTAATAAAGGAGAAGCTGAAGAATTAGATGCGGCCATTCAAGCTAGATTAAGACAAGTACCATTCAATACTCAAGACTCAACAACAACAATAATTGAAGCAGAAGAATCACCTGAAGAAAAGATGGTGAATAAGCATAGTAAAGAAAGAGAAGAACTCGATAAGAAGTTTTTACAATTGATGACAGAACAATTTGGCGACCAATTAGACAAATTACGTAAAGATCCTAAATTTTCCAGTAAATCATTAATGGTCCTTGCACAGGTGCTTGAATCTGGCAATAATTTATTCGATGATGAAGAGATTAGGAGTTTAGTTGATCCGAATGAATAAGCATTTTTCCGATTATAAGGCTAGTCTTTATAATTCCTTTTTTGTATTTCCCATTTTTATAGAATAAGTCTTAATAGATATTTTAGTCATGTAAACATTTTCCTGACATTGTCAATAAACTGGTTAATTTGATTATTATACAAATTAGACTCACAGAGAGATTATATTTTTCTGAAGCTACCAAAACGTCAAATAAGCCTGGCTAGCTCAATCGGTAGAGCATTTGACTCTTAATCAAAAGGTTGCGGGTTCGAGCCCCGCGTCGGGCTTATTCTTTTTTTTTTGGTTCGAGGTTTGGACTATTATTAAAGTTTATTAGAGGAGTAATAGAGTAGAAAAACATTTATCCCAAAACCTTTTTATTAAAATATAAATATAAACAAAATCATCCTAAAGCCTTTGAATAATTTCTCTTGAATGCTTGTAATGCAAAATAGAATAAAATAGTACATAAAGCTACTAATATTAACAAGAAAATTGTCAAGTTTTCCTTTATGTTTTTTACTCTCTTTAACCTCTTTCTTTCCTTAGCCAATTTGATCTTCTCCATCTTAAGCTTCTTCATCTTTTCCTCAGCCTCGAATAACTTCTGACGTACAGAGTTATACTCCTTGTGCTGGGACGGTATCACATCACCAATGAAATAAGGTTCAAACATTATAGTAGCATGATTGGAATGAGCCACATCGTCAAATGGTTCAGTAGCATCACAACCACCACATTCAATAATTACTTCAGCACCACCTGGATGCAATTCTTCCTTGACAAATTTGGTAACATCATAAACCTTGTTATATATTACGATCCATAAATCATCGACTTCACTATGTTGTTTAACTTCTTCAAGTGAATACATACGAGGTTGTCGAAACTTCCCGTTGATATCTGTTATGTGTAAGGTTCCATTAGACCCCTGGACATCCACACTGAGCTTGTCTGTGGATGGTAGAATCCCTATTCGCTTCTCTATCATTTGTGCTTATTCTTGGCAGACACTAGTATTGGAGAAACGGGATTAAAAAAATGCAAACTAAATAAATAAAATAAACTCTGAGATACTATGTGGTGTTATATATGTCTCATGAACTGGTAATAGACTTGGTGGGTATATATATGAGTTGTTTTGAATAAGATAAGGTCCTTCAATAGGGGGGTGCCTGTGAGAAAAAAAAAAGCGATCGCTGAGGTTGGCTGGCAGGGCGAGACATTCTGATAATATTCTCAAATTCCGACAAGTCTAGAAATCGTCGATCTGTGATCTGTGGGATTGTCAGAGTATCGAAGATAAGAAAAGTTTGACTATGAATCGTTCATCAAATACTGCGTTACCGTCGTCGAAAAAGACTCATTCGGAAAGACACAAACAAATTTTGAAACAGTTATTAAAAGAAAAGGGAAATAGAACTTGTGTTGATTGTAAGACTACAGCTCATCCAAGATGGGCATCATGGAATTTGGGATGTTTTATTTGTATAAGGTGTTCAGGAATCCATAGAAGTATGGGAGTACATATTTCCAAGGTGAAATCTGTAGACCTAGATGCATGGACTGATGAACAAGTTGAATCTATGGTTAAATGGGGAAATGAGAAATGTAATTCATATTGGGAAGCCAAATTACCTGAAGGATATATTCCTGATCATCTGAAGATTGAAAATTTCATTCGTACAAAGTATGATTTGAAAAAATGGGTGGCTTCACCTACGGTACCAGATCCTTTGAAAATCACTACTTCCACACCAACTAATACCTCTTTATTAGACCAGGCAACTTCGAACCCTTCAACCAGTTCCAAATCCACACCAGCACCTACTACTTCATCATCGTTATCAGGTAATTTATTAGATGACGACTTTGGTCATTTCACGTCAGCTCCTATATCAGCCAGTAACTCCAATAAATCTTCACCAGTTCCAACTAATTTACAACCGCAACCATCACAACCAAAATCTTTACCTAAATTGCCAACCCATGGTCTTAGTTCCCCACAAAGTACTGGCGGTAGTATGTCAAATGGACGTCCAGATTTGAAGAAATCTATTTTATCATTATACTCCTCACCATCATCCTCAACTTCAAGTTTCGTACAACAAGTTCCAAGAACCCAATCCGCCCAAGCACCTTCTTCATATCATTCCCCAGGGTTACAATCATCTCAATATCAACTGTCGTCAACCCCTAAATCCTCAACCTCTCAGACTGATTCTTTGACTGATTCCTTACTGGGATTGAACTTCACTTCCAATTTGAATTCTACTTTCACCAGTGGTTCTAATTCAACCATCAACAAACCTGCATCTAATCCTTCAATCACTTCAACCAATTCAACCACTGCCAATACATCAAATTGGAACAATGAATGGTCAGATGTAACCAAAGATCAATGGCCATCAAATCCTTCAAATCCTTCAACATTCAATTCAAATTCAGAGGATGATTTATTCAAAAATGTTTGGAAATAATTATTTGCATAAAGATATAAGAAAGATTATTCAATTATAATAAACATATATAATCATCGCACTCTTTGAGTCTCTTTGAATCTATAGACTATTATTTTCTATAACCTTGGTTAATGACCTCCAGTTGTAGGTAAACCAACATAAACTTTAAAACTATCATAAATCAACCATTGGAATCCTGTTAAGGTTCCAATCATAGCAATTCTAACTGGTAAACCATTCCATAACCCACCAAATCCGATTTTTGCATAAATTCTCAGTACGGCTTGGCCAACAGATTCAGAAGCTGATTTTTCAGAATTGATCTTTGATACCATAACATCAGCAGGATGAGAGACAATGGCACAGAAAATACCAGCAATATAACCTCCTAAAAACGATACTCCAGTTTGTTGTAATGGAGTATAAGAACTAACTGGTTTACCTAAATATGAATAAATCAATTCTACTGTCTTTTCAAAACTTGCAAATTTAACCATAGTGTAAGGAATTTGTCTCAACCATAATGGAGTTAAACCTTTATATAATCCACCAAATCCTTCAGCAGCAGTGATTTTCTTCCAACCATCAAGAACTGATGTAGCATAAGGAGGAATTGTGGTTTGGGTTTTAACTTTTATGGTTTCAAGAGGACATAAAGCAATATCAGCTAAAAACTCAGCAGAAGCTGATGCTGCTAAAAATACTCCAGTTTTATAAGAATTGGCATATTCAGGGCCAACTAAGTCACTATATGTCTTTTTAAAATATTCATAAAACCCATATTTACCAGCTCCTTGCAAAGAATATCCGATAAAAGTTGCACCAAACCCTGTGAATATAGAATCTCCTGAAGTCTTTAAGATCGTTTTCCAGCCTTGAATATTTGATTTGTATAATGAAGAATCAACTTGTCGACGGCATTTAACTAAATCTAAGGGGGTGACAGCACTGTGGGTAGGACCACAAGCAATAATTCCTCCAATCGTACATGCTGCATAATACTCTTTCGAGAATAATTGAATTTTTCCTTTACTATCACTCATATCTGTGGGGTTGGCTACTTTCTCTACTTGATCTTTAATTGGTTGGGTCAATGCTTCACTTAAACTTCTAGACATACACTAAATTCAATGAATATACCAAATAATTAATGTCTAATCGCTTAATTTAGATTCAGGGATTTCGGCCTTATATAAGCTTTTATCTAACCGAAGGTTGCGGAGGTTATTTTTTTTTTTATTTTTAGCAAGCACCTTCACCAAAGAACTCAGAAAAAAACAATATATTAAGTCTCTATAAAATGACTAAACTAAAACAATTATTATAAACTAGTGACCACTCCATTCTTTTGAAGCTCTTCAAGTTCATATTTAAAATTGGTTATGGTGACAGGGACTTTATTAGTCTCATCGAATGTAGTCCATTCCTGTCTCCTTAAATCAACTTCTTCAAGGATCTCTCCTGAGTTTGATGTACATTGAAATTGGTCTTCTAGTATGAACTCCGTCACTATACAACCGTGACAATGTACTTCTAATATCGGTACAAACTCTTCTGCACCCGCCATCAATCCAGTCTCGGTTGACGTCAATATTATAAATATCTCATTATGACAATCCTTACAACGAGTTGAAAAATTTGCAATTCTATTAATCGATCCACCTCCTGCAACCAGCCTTGACAACTTTACAGGTATATGATCGAATCGATTTATTAACACTTCCTTGGGATGTACATATCTACACTTTCTACACTGCAACTTAAACCCGTAATCATGAGGATACTGCTCATGGTCGAGAGGTTTAAGATTGGTACAGTTTTCTAAATCAGCTTTGATTTTTAATAAAACAGTTCTCATTTTTATTCTATAGTATTTAGTATAGGATTGTCAACCCTTTTATATTTCATGGTTATCTATGATTAATTTTTTTTGCAGCCATACTAAACCCGAGGATTGGTCGGTGTTAAACCCTCATTGAGGCAGGAACGCGGATTTACGAAAGATGAATCATACGTAGGGCTTCAATTCCATAATAAAAGAATAAAGTGATTAAAAAGAAATTATGACTCTTCGGAGTTAATTTAATATGTCATTATCCATTAAATATTTATGTTTTGATCTATACACGTTTGTTTCACATATTTTAGGGTCTAAAAATTACACCCTGTCAATTGACCAACTAACATCAGTGATACTAACTTCTAAACCAGCGTCATCATCATAGTCATACCATTCACCTTCTTCAAGATCTACTTCAGTGAACTTGGCCTTGGAGTCCAAGCCCCCACATTGAAAATTTCCTACAGGAATGAATTTCTTAAAATCAATACCTCTAGCATCAATGATCAAGATATCGATGGTTTTACCATTCTTTTCAGGATCATAAGAATCATCAGTTCTGACAATCGAAGCAGAATGTTCGGATTTACAATTCTTACACCTGAACACAAAACTAGCTTCACCTCTGGACCCTGACATTTCATGACTCTCAAATCTATTGATATTTACAGGTTTTGCGTGCTCTTCTCTACAATTAGTACACTCTATAATGAATGTATACTCAAATGGATCTTCAGGATCATCAACCGGTTTCAAATCAGTAACATCAGTCAATTCTGCCTTGAGTTTTAGAGCAAACTTCACCATTCTCTTAGTTAGCTTGTGCGAAAATTTTTCTGAAGCCTTTGGGTTTATCTACATCTCTCATTACTAAGGATTCGGAACAATTGGCACTACAACTTCGAACCATTGATAGAAAAATTTCCTTAGAGTATTTGTGGATTTATAGAAAAGTATCAGTTCTGTATCAGAGGGGTAAAATCAAAGTTACTAGTTGTATTTTTAGAATCATTTATTCATAAAACTTTAAAAGGGAATACAAAGCGAGAGCCGGTGTTTGCCAAAACTTTTTGATTTTTCCTGTATTATAAGAAATAGCCGTGGAGTTGGAGATTATAGATTTATATAAGGTTATAGACTTGAAAATTATTGTTGGATCATCACATATTTCGGAACCCAATACCATTTTTTTATCTCATCTTCACAAACACATGCATAGAGTCGATCAACATGTCAGATAAAGTACGATCCGATAAGGATTCAAGATTAGAGAACGATTTCTCAGATACAGTTCAAGGTGAAGAGTTGGAATTCCGGAAGTCCATGAAACATAATTTCCCAATAAGACATAGAATAACGGTGTTAGGAGATTATACACCACCTAAATTATTTCAAAAGTTATCAGCCAATCAATTAGTAATGTTGTCAGGAGCAGCATCAGGATTTTTAGCTGGAGTAGTGGTGTGTCCCTTAGATGTTATTAAGACAAGAGCACAAGCTTTAGGAGGCTCAAAGAGATCTGTAAGTCACATTCAAACATTCAAAGATATAGTGAGACATGAAGGAATAACCGGATTATACAGAGGGATCGTCCCAATAACTATAGGATATTTACCTACATGGGCGATTTACTTCACCGTGTATGAAAGAGCTAAAGGATTCTACCCTAAGTTCTTAAAGCAGAACTTCAATATCGATAATGGGTCCATATATCATTTCTTTTCAGCCATCACTGCTGGATTGATGTCATCCATAGCAGTCAACCCAATTTGGGTTGTTAAGACCAGATTAATGATTCAAAGTGTAAGGACGATAGGTGGTACCAACCAATTCAATCAAACTTATTATAATGGAACCATCGATGCCTTACGTAAAATGTACACTGAAGAAGGATTCAAAGTGTTTTATAGTGGATTACTACCATCATTATTTGGATTAATTCACGTGGGGATCCATTTCCCTGTATATGAGAGATTGAAACAACTCTTACATTGTGATATAGACAACGATGCCAATACAAGTTTACATCAAAGGGGAATACTTTCACGACTTTTAATTGCATCATCATTATCGAAAATGACAGCAAGTACAATAACCTATCCCCATGAAATCTTAAGAACCAGACAACAGATGCAACATTTACCAAATCATAAGGGTGCTGCTGCCGGCACTAAGAAAAGGCTAGGAATCATTGATCTTTCTAAAGCCATTTATCAAAAGGAAGGATTACGAGGGTTTTATGTAGGATATGGTGTTAACCTAATGAGAACCATACCTGCCAGTGCAGTGACGTTAGTTAGTTTTGAATATTTCAAGACTTATTTACTTGAAATAAGTGGTCATAGTACTACTACAAAGGTTTAGCATTTACTTAAGCTTGACTTGAGCAATGTTGAAGTAAGCCAAGGAAAGAATTTAAGTATTACATATATTAGAGAGAGGATTATCTCTTAATGAAATGTCTCTATGTCTCTGTATCTCTTTTGCCTGTCATTTATGAATGTCTTTTGTGAGTGTCTTAAGTCTTAGGTGTTATCGCGCTTCACAACTCTAGTTTCGTGGCAGAAGACGAGCTACGCGAAAACACCATACTATGAGAGTGGTTAAATGGATATATGTTTTGGCATTAAGCATATCCGTACTTGCAGAAGAAGTTCAGGATGCTAACAACAATGAAGAAGGAGATGTTCAAGAACCAACTAATAATAAACAAGGATCAAGAAATAGAGATGAAGAAAGAAAACAATCAAATGATATATCATTACCACCTCCATTGGTTATGGATACTTTTGACAAAGTAACGAGTAACCATCTTTCATTTGTTGAATTCTTTTCACCATATTGTAGTCATTGTAAGGAATTAGCCCCAACTTGGGAAAAGACATATAAGGAATTCTATGGAGAGTTAAAAGATTTGGACGTACAAATGAGACAAGTCAATTGTATTGAAAGTGGAGATTTATGTGAAAGAGAAGAAGTCACTTCTTATCCTAATTTAAGAATCTATAGTCCGGTACATGATAGGAAAACTGGAACTAAAGTAGGGAAACTGAAATTGGTAGAGACTTATCCAAGATCATTAGTAAGAAACTCAGAGAACTTTAAAAAGTTCGTAAAAAATGCCGTGGCCGAATATGAAGAAGGATCGATTGATTTACCCAGTGCTTCAATGGAACTTAGTTTGGATAGGTTATTGGAATTGATTTCTGGTAAAGCTGAACAACCTGAATTTGTCATGTTCTATCAAGGCACTGAAAAACAATGGAAACTTAGTGAAGAAAGTGGTAGAAGTGAATTTAGTAATTTCTGTTACGATTGTATGGATAATTATAGAACATGGAATAAATTATCCAACAAGATATTAACTACGGTAGGAACGAATCATTTCAGTTGTGTAAGTAATCCTGAGATTTGTGAGAAATTAGGTATGAAACGATTAGTTAACCCTGATTCTAATGCTGAACCTAAGGCTATAATGTTTTTACCTGAGAAAACCGGGATAATCAGAATGGATTATAAAGGACCTTTCAACATTGAAAGTTTAAAGAAATTCGCTAAGGATTTATATACCAATCATCATTATGAAAATGTATCTGCAAAGACCTTATCGGAAATTATGGATTTCAGAAAATCTTTACCTAAAGGTCCATTAGAATTGTTCTATCCATTACCAAATCATGTAAGTGTTGTGTTTTATTATGATGTTAATACGGTTAGCGAAGAAGATAGAGCTATATTGCCATATATTTTAGAATATGTAACATATTCACCATTCAATATTCATCTATATACGGCAAAGAGTAACAAATATGAGGGAGCTATAAACACCCAAGCAGGCAGTATTTTAGACTATATTAATTATGATAAGAAAGAATCTCCAAGACCTTTTAACAAGGCAATGTATTTAGCAACAACGTTAACTACTAAACCAACGATTTTCATTATAAAGGATAATACCTTATTTACATCAGTGTTCCAAAGTTATGCTCCTGAAGATATTAGAAACAAAGATAAAGTCATTGACTTCATTGAAAGGAATCAATTCCCATTGTATCAAGAGTTAACTCCTGATTTATTTTCAAGTTATTTTAATGATGTTGGTAATGAAAAGACAAAGAATGATAAAATTGTAGTGACATTTATTGATTCCAATAATGCCCTTTTTACTGATAAGTCACTTTATAATATTTCATTAGCAGCTCATGAGTATCATCAGAATAAAAATGAATATTATTTCAATGATATCTTGAATAAGCGTGATGCCAAAGCACAAAGGGTTGAAGATTTGAAAAAGCAAAATGCTGCTAGTGTTCAAATCATTAAAGAAATGAGACGTGAAGTCCCTCATTTATTTGACACTAGCCAAGTATTATTTACATTTATTGATTTGGCCAATAACCCCGAATTAGCTAATTTTAAAGGTTGGAATATCAATAGTAGATCTTATCAGCCAGGTGATACTTTGGTGATTACTAAGGATAACCGTTATTATTATGATACTGATTTACAAGGAAGTGAATTAAAGAACGATCCTCATAGAATTAGGGAAATATTACAATATTTCTTAGATCCTAAATTAATCAGCTTCCCCGTACGTTTAAATAAGCACTTGGTTGGTAGTCCTTATGTTCGTGTGTTAAGGTTTATGGACCATGTACATGAAAGAGGGTTCATTGGTTATTGTTTCTTGATAGTTGTTGTTATAACAATTGGTAAGTTTATGTCAAGATTCACAAAGAAATCCAGTACCAATAGTGGTACTACAACTGGTTTAGGTATATTAGGTAACCTTCCAAAGAAGGATTAAAAAAAGTGTTGAATGAATATATGAAGTCTAAATTTCAGGTGAGGGTTTATTTACCAACTATTTGTAACTGTTTGGCCCTCATTTCATTAGCTCTCTTATATCCTCCATTAAGATTAATGATCTTAAAGTCTTTACCAGGTACACCACTAACTTCGCTAAATGGAGGAATGATGGATTTTGGTGGAATTGTACACCCTTTCCGTACTATACAACAATCGTAAATCACAGTGAATTCATCTATAATACAATTATCCTCTATAATTACTCTATTACCAATGGACACCAGTTTTATGATCGAATTATTTCCTATAACAGTATAAGAACCAATTGCGGAAGGACAATGTATGGTCGTTTCTGGAGTTTTCTCCACAACTGGCAGACTTATAACCGTTCCTTGACCTATATAACAATATTTCCCAATTACGATAGCATACGGCGATTTATCGACTATTTCCACATCGCTATTCAAGATAACATCCAGTTCAATTGTTGAGTTTCCTTTCAAATGGATCTTCTTGGATGACTTCAAATCTGCAGTCTGTGATATTCTATTACCATTCTCTTCAATCCATTCACTCATAACGCGAACTTATCTTTTACTAATAAGAAGAAGCGGTGATGAGGTGATGATATCCAGTGACACTATGGCAATTTATCGTTGAGCAACAAACACAAACAGACCACCCTTACAGAAAGTATTCACCAAAACATGAAACACTTATCCACACACATAATAAAACCACGGCTGTAGCTGTTTCGTGGATATGCTAAAAAGTAAATACAAACGTTGTGTAGCCACGAATTTGCACGACTTCAAAATTTTTCCAAACACCTGAAACCTGAAGCGTGAATAGACAGATGTCATTATTTAGACTTGATTGTGGATACCAAAATTACGGATGGGGAAAGATTGGCTCATCGTCAGCCGTCGCCCAATTTGCATCTAGTTCAAACCCTGAAACCAAAATCGACGAAACCAAACCTTACGCTGAATTATGGATGGGTACCCATCCTTCAGTTCCATCGACCGCAGTTGATGCTAAAGCCAACACTGGCAAAACCTTAAGAGATTTGGTAAGTAGTAATCCTAGTGAATATTTACATGATGATATTATCAAGAAATTTGGTAGTGATAAAGAGTTACCATTTTTATTTAAAGTGTTATCTATTGAAAAAGTGTTATCTATTCAAGCTCACCCTGATAAACAATTAGCCAAACAATTACACGCTAATGACCCAAAAAATTATCCAGATGATAACCACAAGCCAGAAATGGCTATTGCTGTTACATCATTTGAAGGTTTCTGTGGGTTCAAACCATTGAATGAATTGGCTGAAACTTTGACTACCATTCCTGAATTAAATGAAATTATTGGTAAGGATTTAGTTCAAGAATTTGTTGCCAATATCAAGCCTCAAGCTGAGTTAGGTACTGAAGATGATAAGGCCAACCGTAAATTATTACAAAAGATTTTTGGTAAATTAATGAATACTGATGAAATGACAATCAATGAGAAAGCTAAATCTTTAGTTGAAAGAACTAAATCTCAACCTGAATTATTCACCAAACTTTCACCACAATTACCAGAATTGATACAAAGATTAGATAAACAATTCCCTGATGATATTGGATTATTCTGTGGATGTTTGTTATTAAACCATGTCATTTTATCTCCGGGTGAAGCTATGTTCTTACAAGCTAAAGACCCTCATGCTTATATTAGCGGAGACATTATTGAATGTATGGCAGCTTCTGATAATGTTGTTAGAGCTGGTTTCACTCCAAAGTTCAAAGACGTTGAAAATTTAGTAGAAATGTTAACTTATTCTTATGATTCAGTTGAAAAACAAAAAATGCCATTATTATCTTTCGCCAAGTCTAAAGGGGATGCTAAATCCGTTTTATACGATCCTCCAATTGCTGAATTTGCTGTTTTACAAACCATCTTTGATACCAAGAAAGGACAAGTTCAAACCTTTGATGGATTCAATGGTCCTTCTATCATCATCGCTACCGAAGGTAATGGTTCTATTAAAGTAAAAGGTTCCTCCGAAGTTTTACCTTTCGAAACCGGTTATGTATATTTCATTGGACCATCCGTCGATGTTGAATTAATTTCTAATTCTACTGACAAACCATTCACCTCTTATAGGGCATTTGTTGAAGTTTAATATTTATTGTTATAGAACGTTCGTTATTATTTTTTTTTCTTTCTCTTAGAGTTCTTTATTATTGGTTCTGTGACCATTTTGTGTCTATATAAGGAAGTAAGTAAGTAAATAAGGAAGAAAGTAAGGGAATAATTAGAATCGGGCCCATGTGAGCAGCATCACTAGAATTCATGTTTGCCTTAGAGAAATCTTATATAATACTTTCAATCAAAAGAGCTCTCAAATACTATGGTTTCAAGAATCAAGTAAATAACACATTTCCGTTTATTCTATATACAAGCAGATTACTTACCAAAAACAACAGTTCTTATAGCAGAAATCCAAGTTTCTTTATTTTCTCCTTTGATTTCACCCATTAAACGATCATAATATTGTGGATTCCCTTTAGGTTTCAATAACTTATCATCTAATTTATAATAATTTTTATACTTATCATTCACCATATCTCTCAATGATATATATTGTAGTTTTAAATCTTTCTCACTTATATCATTAATTTTGTCAGACGAGAATCTTTCTATTTGTGTATCTCTGAAGGAAGCATAATGCTTAACTCTGTCCTTAGGTAAGGTCTTCAAAAGAGCCACTATCTTATCTCTTAACTCGGCTTTAGACATTATAAGTGGAATGGTCGTAAGATGGCCTTGAAATTTTTCTTCGCGAAGTTGCACCTCTATCATGGCTAAAGCACCCACACCAAGAGTTATATTTATACGTCACGGACAGACAGAATGGTCCAAATCTGGTCAATATACGTCAATCACCGACTTAGAATTGACACCATTTGGTGTGAAGCAAATGAAAAACACTGGGAGACACTTAATTGGACAAACGGCGTATCAATTAATTAAACCTAAGAATTTAAAATATGTCTTCACATCTCCAAGATTAAGAGCTAAACAAACAGTGCAATTGTTGTTAGAAGGATTAGATGAGACTGAAAAGTCCCAAATTTCAATTAAAGAAGAAAACGATATCAGGGAATGGGAATATGGTGATTATGAAGGTTTATTAACCAAACAAATCATTGAATTAAGAGAATCCAGAGGATTGGGATCAGACTGGAATATCTGGAGAGATGGGTGTGAGAAGGGTGAAGACAATTCACAAGTCAAACAAAGGTTAGACAAAGTCATTGAAAATATCCGTAGTATTCATAAAGCGGCAATAGATAATAATGAAGCTAGTGATATTATAGTTGTTGGCCATGGACATATCTTGAGATGTTTTGCAGCTAGATGGGTAGGTAAAGAAATTGATGTTAATCCACAATTCATGTTAGATGCTGGTGGGGTTGGGGTCTTGAGTTATCAACATCATAATATCGAAGAACCTGCCTTATTTTTAGCCGGTGCATTTACTGTGCCAGTGGAAGAAGAAGGTGGGGATTTATAGAAGTTCACATTTAATACATGATCCTTTTGTGCCACTTTTGTATAAATTCGTGATACATTTCTGAATTGGTAAGCGGAGAACTTTCTCTCATTTATATAAAGTGATGCGATGTGGAAAAATAGTTTGTACATTCGTTCACAAATAAATAAAGTGCCATGACAGTTGACCAAGTTCCAATATGGTTGGATTGTGATCCAGGAACGGATGATTCATTTGCTATTTTGTTATCAACATTTGACCCAAGATTCAAATTACTTGGGATTTCTACTGTTTTCGGTAATACTGATTTAGACCAAACTACCCATAATGCGTTAGGTTTATTAGATGTCTTAAACACTCATAATATTCCAGTATATAGAGGAGAAAATCGCCCATTAGTTAAGGAGCCTATATATGCACATTATGCACACGGAAGAACTGGTATGGGAGATGTCAAGTTACCGGAAAATCCAGTGGTTAAAGAAGCTAAAGACAAGACTTATCTCGAAGCTATTAAGGATGCAATCTTACAACACGAAAATGAAATTTGTATCTTGGCTGTGGGTGCATATACCAACATGTATAAATTATTTAATAAGTATCCCGAGTTAAAGACTAAGATTAAATTCCTTTCTGTTATGGGAGCAGCTTTCGATTTTGGAAATGTTACACCATATGCAGAATTTAATATTTATGCAGATCCTAAAGCCGCAAATTTTATCTTCCAGGATGAAATCTTAATGGATAAACTTATTGTCAATGCTTTGAACTTGACTCATACTGTAATTGCTACAAAGGAGATTAGACATAAATTATTTGATAAGTCCTCAAATCATATTAGATTGATGTATAGAGACATCTTAGCATTTTATAATATCCTTTACAAAACAAAGCATAAAGATTTTGCTGGTCCACCATTGCATGATCCATTAGCAGTTTTCAGTTTGTTACCATTACTTGATAACCTTGACCCTGTATATAAATATGAGTTTGTAAGAAGAAAAGTTAAAGTAATTGAAAGTGGAGAAAGAGAAGGTGAAACAATATTTGTTAATGGCTCTAAAATTAGTGATCCTGAAAATGAAGAACATGGATCTATAATTGGGACTAAAATCAACGGTGATCTATTCTTTGAGCACCTTGCTGAAGCCCTTGATAATGCTGAAGAGAAAGATAATAAAGTCTAGACCATTAAATATATAAATACATAAGAACTTCAAGGAGTCGTTTAGAATCAAGCCTTATCGTCTAATATTCTAAGAAGAGGAAAACCAATTTCCTCAATTACATCATCTGCCCAAAGTACATCTAAATGGGAATACTCTTTAACCTGGAAGATATTCAACGTCTCACCTAATTTATATCTAGATTCATAGTTTTCCATATGAGTTTTTAATCTTTTACCATCAACTAAATTATCAATATCACCATTGAAAATCGTCATTGGAATTATAATATCATTAAACCATTGTTGCTTAAAGGAAAAGAAAGTCTTATCATCATCTACGTTAAAATGTTTTTCGTCAACAATTTTATCAGTCATATCCTTCTTAAAGGCTTCTGAAGGGACCAATTCATTTCTAAATGAATCTTCTCTCCAATAACTTAACCACCAAGTCATAGCCTTAGCAGAGACTAGGCTGACATTAAATATAAAATGCATGTGCCAAACCTTCTTATTCTTGTTCCATTTAGACCCAGTCCATAGAAATAAATAATTAAACATCATAATACACATTTTCCCAAAAATGGGCCAGCTATAAAGTTTATTCCTTAAAAATGTCAAAGTGTGGAGAAAACTACAGGTTCCGAATATTAGTTTGTAACTGACAATACTACGATTTCCCATAAATTGCAAGAATTTTCGTTTATGAAATAATTTTCCAGGGTAAATAGCAGGTGCTAATGCTACGAAATGTTCGATTTTATTATGGGTTTCTCTCAATTCAGGATTCTTTAACATTAAAAACGATTGAGTACATCCTTGCAGATGTCCCATTAGAATAAGTTTTTCAAACTTTGTCTTCCTAGCAATCACATTATCTATTAAACAAGTTATATCATAATAAGCCAAATCCTTAATATCCCAATCCCAGTATATTTCACTATGCATAAGATCTCCTCTATAGGATTCATGTAAAGGTTTAAAACCCGATCTATTATTTCCTAACCATACGTCGTATCCTTTGCTTAGCATAAAGGCAGGTATTGACCTTAACCCTGGAGTTATATAAGAACCCGAAGACGACAATAGTCCATGTTGAAGTAATATTGGTTTCATCCCTTCTCTTTGTTCTTCGGTGTGCTTAGGATCAATTAATCGATGTAATAGTAAAATATAACCATCTTTGGTGGTTACTTTATATTCCTGTAAATCCAATCCCATTTGTAAAGCATAGTATCGCACGTCATCACTGAATTTCATGTTTTTAACATCAGGATAACATTCACTACTTGACTCTTTTTCCGGCAAACTAGAATCTTTGTTACCTTTAAATATTTCTCGTATATGGAAAATAAGTGCTGCAAAAAACAACACAGATATAAATAAGAATGACAACAAGGCGGAGGTCACTATGTAAACACTTTTGACAATTGAAGAACTAGTGCTTCTTTTGGCTTCCGGTATTAACTTGTCATTCATTATTGAATTAAAGAACTATTATCATTACAGACCAAATACGCACTTAAAGTATAAACAGTCCTGCGTATAACTTTTATCTGCTCCGGTGTTACCACTAAAAGTTGTTTATTGTAAACTCAATTGGGTTTGGGTTTGGGTTCTTTCAATATTTAGTTGATGTTAATGATTATAAGTATCAAGGTTATCATGCTCATGTGTGTCATCAAATAAAAATGGTGGTTACGACGGGCTTGCGGCTTTATGGCGTATTGGTCCTAACTCTACTCAGAGCTGTTCGTATTTACTCGTTAACAAAAGACTTCTCGGAAGTATAACACGAGTGGGAAATTCGGTGGTACACACCATCCATTCCATTATCGTTCTTGAATGGTAATGGAGAAATCAATTGCTCTTGAGAGCTCCTTGGCGTGAAACGCTGGGTAATGGCATCAGAAATCAACAGAAGCAATTCTGTATGGGAGTCCATTACAGGATGGTTGATCTTCTTATAGAGAAGAGGATTATTGAGTGCAATATACGAACTTCATTTGAAGAACTCGATACCGATCATAGCTTTGAGTGGAGTTTACCCTTTTTTTTTTGTTAGGTGTCTACTACTACTTCGTACTATTTCTAGGGCCAAATTGCACTATATTCCCCTAGCATCTTTTTTAATGTACCGCGTTCATTTTTCTGCAACGACAATTAATTATCCTTATGATCTTCAATAGTATACGAAAGATATTCCTGTCATTCCGAACGGCTGAAGAAGAACGATTATATTCCAGAACAGCATTTTTTAATTTATTGGGATTCATTGGGTCTTGTGTATTGTTTTCATTTGTGGCACAAAAATTATCAACCAATACAAGAGAAATTGCACACATAGCTAGAGCTAATGCTTTACTACAAGCTATACTGAAATAGACTATGACTAGCATTAAACCCATCATATGGTTTATCACCCTTCCAAAATTGAAATACAGATCTTAGTCTCATTTCATATAATGATTTCATACCTAAAATTATATTATGACTATATATGATTATATATAATTATATACAAGGGTGATTATGTTCAGTGAAACTACTCAAGTTCCTATAACTGATTCATTCAATTCCATAAAAATCATGATGTATAAGTAAAAAGGCAAACTAACTAGGTTAAGGTGTATAATAAAACAGAATTTTTTTTTTTCAATTTTTCGTTTTCTTCATTCTTCAGAGTCTGATGACTAGTCAACAGACCTATCCTATATTACAATTATTTCAACAAGACTTCCTTGGCCATCTCATAAGCTGTCCAAGATATGGCAGTACCAGGAGCATTAAACACAATTCTTGGTTTCAAACCTCTGGCAAATATCCTTATACCACCTTCTTTATACAATACTTTAATTGCATCTTTGAACCCACGAATCTTTTTAAGGGTTGGAATCTCTGCTATACCTCTTGTTTGTAAAGCAGTCTTGATCACATCAAAGGGGTTAGTTAAAGCTGCAGCGACCCCTCCAGCAATTGCACCAGCAACACAATGTAAATAAGGGTTATAGATCTTATTTGGATTTAATATCGATGAAGTATACTCATAGACCCCAAAATTAAAGGCAGAAAATGGTATACTTGTAAATAATGTAGCAGGGTACGATATATAGAAAGCTAACAATCCTTCTTGTTTATATAAATTTGTAGCGGTTTTGAACAATTTAACCGATTGTGAATTGGATGCATTGTTAATGGATGTGTAAGCTTGCATTCTTTGTTTTAATACATCAAAAGGGGTCATTAAAGCGTCAGAAGCGATTGTAGCAGCTATACCGGCACAACTCGCTATCAATGGATGATTCTCATCAGTGACAATTCTAGTATTCTTAGTTTCAGTCATGTTATTAACCAATAAAGTCTTAGTTGCTTCGAATACTGAAAAGTAGACAGCGTGGGCAGGCCCAGCACCTAAAACTACAGATGAAACTCCTCTCCATAAAGCGTACGCACCTTCGGTACTGGATATTTTAGATATGGAATTTATAAGACCCTTACTTAATTGTTGGCCGCTTGACAATATTTGCATTCTTGTTTTGATGGAATCTATGGGGAACATTACTGTATGTTCCATAATCCCAGCAAACGCACCGGCAGTTAAATGAGCACTTAATGAAGCATTTGGAGGTAAGGCTTCATAGTCTATTTCAACTGCATCTGGGCCAGGTATTACGGGTAACTGTTGTGCTTCTTTTGTAGTTATTGACATACCAAGACCAGTTTGATTTATTTTTGACGATACCGATGATTGTTTATGGTCCATTATATTTATAGGCATTGGACTGAAAAATCGCTGGTGGGAAACGTTTTTGGTTAATAAAACTCTTCCTGAAGGGTTACTCCTTATAAATTTGTATTACTAGCACCTATGGTGTGTTAGAACAGTAACCTACTTGTGATTGATTCGTAACTGACTGGTGAAGATTTCAAAACTTGATACTCTGAAAAGTTTTCGGTTTTCGAATGTCCCTCTGAATTTTTTTCTGAGTCTTCGCTTTAGTCGGTGATGAAAAAAATGTGATTAGCTATAACCGAGAATACTATACTAATCAAAGGCTAGGAATTCAATATGGTGTCAAACTTCGTCTAATTAATCACTTAGTGTAATGAGACTTCACGTAATACCTTGATATCCGTCTATAAATTGATGACTTTTCTTGTATTACTAAAGGGATGACACTCTAGATCTATTTCCTTAGTGAGTATAGAAAATTTATTATAAAGTCGAGCCGATTATTTTCTAGATGTGAATTTCAACCCGAATTGCAAATCTACTTATTTATTTGTAAAATGACAAACCGTCCAGATGGCCCTTTACTTATATAATGTATTACGAAATTGTGGATCTCGCTGGATATTATAAAAACAGAAAGCCAATAATGTGAAAATTGCGGGTTTTAAGTATAATTTAAATGTAATTGATGAAAGCCAAAACTTTAACTCGTGCACTTTTAGTTACAAAATTTTGTATGACTAATATCTGAATTATTATTCAAAGTAAGTTCCCCTTTTTTTGAACTAACCTAAGATGAAATTGTAGGTATATTGAATACTGCAAAGGTAGCGAATACGATCAGAGCAAAATTTCGGTAATGTTGCAGAATTCTAAAAATGGACTCCGTCTCTCGGTTTTCTCATGAGTGCACGGCTCTAGTCAGTCATTATGACCCACATATTTACGAATTATAAACCAACACAATAAATATGAATTACTCTATAAACATACTGAACACTGATATTAGGTAATCTATTCTAATACAGGCTTATGATTAAATTCAACTTTTGCCATTTCTGGAACGATTGTTTTGACTTTTCCAGTCTTTAAGTACTGCTCGATATTTTCAATGACAAATTCCTCCATTTCCGTTTGAGATTCAACTGCATGAGTTCCCATATGTGGTAAACTTGTAACATTGGGCAAGTCTAACAACTCTTGAGGAACTTCGGGTTCAAATTCAAATACATCAGTTCCAAAGAATCCAATTTTACCTTGTTTCAAATGTTCAAGTAATTGTAGTTCATCTATAACAGCACCTCTAGCGGTGTTGATAATTATTGAATCTGGCTTCATTTTATCCAATGCTTCCTTATCAATTAAGTGATGAGTGTTCTTATTCAATGGTACACTGACACATAAGATATCACTCTTTGCTAATAAATCATCAAAACTTAAGTACTCACTGTCTTCTTCTAACTCTGGTGATAATCTTGATCTATTGTAATAATAAATCTTCTTGAAGCCGAATGGCTTTAATCTTTCACGGATGGCTCTACCAATTCCTCCCATACCTAAAATGCCCACAGTTTTATACCCTGGAAGATGTCCATACTTAGCACCTGCTGATTTTTTACCAGTCTTAGCCCATTGGCCCTTCACCAAGAGATCATGGGACTCTTGAAAGTTTCTCAATGTTGATAAAATAAGATAAATGGCAGTGTCAGCGGTTGGGGCTTCGACTGGGGTTGTGATGTTAGACAATTGAATGTTTCTCTTGAGTAAAGGCTCAATATCTACTTGATCGTATCCCGCACCACAGTGACTAATCGATTTAACTGATGGTGGGAGATGGCTTACCAATTCTTCATCGAATCTTCCAGTTTGATGTAATTCGGCAGATCTACCGATACTTACAACGTCACTGTATTTACCCTTCAAATCTTTGATGAATTCTTCTCTGTTCTCTGAAGTACAAAATTGAACGTCAGCGATACTTGACAAGTTGGACCATGCCTGTTTGGCATTGGCTCTAGAGCAGATCCACAAAACTTTAGGTTTAATTGAGGTTGTCATTTTTGATGTCATTTTCAAATCCGGAAAAACTTTTTATATAAATAAGGTCGAGTCTTTTAACAATCGGGTTAAAATACTGGGTGATTTTTACTGAATCGGATAATTTTAGGGTACTAGGTTCCGCGATAGCGGATAGCGATAACGGTGGTGGGAAAAGTGAGGAGTCAAGATTTCGGAGTCAAATTGACCCGACCATTTGCAAAACAGTGGTTAGTTTTAACTAATTTGGTATACGAAGGCATAGAGGTATAAAAAAGAAATAGGGCTTTATTCTTTGATTAAATGAAACTTATCCTTACATAACCAGTATAAAACTCTGGGGTCTTAGATAACGACAAAAGGACCACGACGATTGAATTTACTCTCGACCGATTTGGCAGCAGTTGTCTCTCTTTCAGGGAACCCATCAAAAGACTTAGCATAAGTAGCAACAGAGTGAGCAATTAATTGAGTATTGATAACCCAAGCTTCATAATCAGGGTTTGATAAATCATCACATAATTGATGGTAACATGGGTCAAACCATTCACCAGCAGTACCACCGAATTTCAAAACACCTTCTTTTGTCTTGACACCTTCAGCTCCAGTAGCAATACCGCCTCCTGGGATACCATTGTCAATGAATCCAACGTAATCAGATCTACCATCAAATGGAACAAAGGAATAATTCAATCCCTTGGAGGTATACCAATCAACGTATAAGTCTCTTAAATCACCAGAACCATTTGGATGATCCTCATTGTTAGCATCATAGATTTGGTACTCATAATTTGGCGATGCCATCATATCATAATCCATAAATAATCTAACTTTGGCATTTTCTTCTGGACTTAAAGATTCGGCATAATAAGTTGAACCTAATAATCCTTCTTCTTCAGCAGCCCACCAAGCAAATCTGACGGCATTGTTAACTTTAAATTTACTCAAATGTTTAGCAACTTCCAATAATGAGATAGTACCTGAACCATCATCGTTAATACCAGGACCTTCAGTAACCGAATCAGAATGGGCACCTAATGATACAACATTGTCATGATCACCAAAAACAGTTTCAGCAATAACGTTTAAAGTGGAAATATGACGAATATAAGAATCAACGTATAATGTAGTTTCGAATTCGTAGGTTGGGTCTTCAGTTAATTTATCAATATATGGCTTAGCATCTTTTTCATCAATAGAGACTGTTGCAATTTCTTTACCAGTTGGTTCACCTAAAGTTCCATGTAAAACCTCCTTATCGTAAATGATAACACCAACGGCACCTGCAATACCTGAATTAATGGATTTATCACCAAACGCACATTCACCTCTTTTAACAAGGATGATGTTACCCTTGGAGTTTTCTGGGTAATCTTCTAATGAACAACCGAAATTGGAAGCTAATACCAAGTTTCCATGAACTGGTTTAATATCCTTGGTTGGTGGAGTTAAGCTTAAAGCTCTTAAAGATTTAGGTTTAATACCATCAATTAATAATGACACGGCGTTAACCTTACTGTCAACAGCCATAAAGTTTTGAGTGGATACTTTATAATATCCACCTAATTTTCTAAGTTCCTTGATAACATAACCGATAGTCTTCCAATGACCTTTAGATGCAATAACTCTAGTTGGATGACCGAATTCTTTGACTGAAGACTCAGCGATTTCAAATAACTTCTCAGCTCTAACTTTAAGGCCTTCTTCGGTAATCAAACTTTGTAAAGTATCAGTATCAATTTCCGGTAATTGGTTATAATCTTCAACTGATAATTGTTTATGATGGCTGGTCTTTTCTAATTGTAAGTCATCCTCCAAGTGTTGTAATTGTGGCTCTTCAAATACCTGTTGAATAGGGTTCCGTAAGGGGAATGCAGCAATGCTAGTAGCAAATAATAATGAAGTCAATTTCATAGCAAAATGGTACTTCTGCTTAATAGTAACGATCGTTTAAGTGGCACAAGATGAGACTTTATCAAGTGGGCCCCGCGAGCCACAAAATTCGTAAGATAATGAGTCAGGTAGTGGATTAACCACATTACCTATAAATCTCGGTCATTAACAATAGAATATAAATCCGTAGTAAATAACATGCTTATCATATATTAATCTATCAATTTTTACGTTTTTTAGAATTTTTTTGAAATTTAACTTTTTGTCCACTACCAAAATTTCCAAATTGATATCCACCATTAGAACCGAAGAAATCATTACTACCAAAGTTAAATTGAAAGTGGCTATTACCACCACCATTTCCGAAATGAAACCTCTGTCCACCACCACCATTTCCAAAAGGATTTTGGTGTTGCTGAGGAGGTGAAGAATCCATAGGGTCATCTCCTCTGTCGTATCTTTCTTTCAATTCAGGCTCAGATAATACTTCATAAGCTTGGTTGATTTCTTGCATTTTAGCTTCAATCTGTTTAGGCGTAAAGTCATTTCCTTTGTACTTGTCAGGATGATATTTTAAAGTCTGCGTTCTATAGCCTTTTCTGATTGTCTTTTCATCAGCATCTCTAGGAACATCGAGCACTTTATAATAATCAATTTTAGGTTGAGATCTTTGGGGTGGAGGGGCATATTGTCTTTGTTGTTGCTGTCTTTGCTGTTGCTGCTGTTGTTGATGAAACCTTTGTTGTTCTTGTTGTCGCTTAGCTTGTTGCTGTTGATTGAATTGTTCGACTTTGACCCATCTGGATTTGAACAACGCTGATTGTCTGGTATTCGGAGGGAATGATTTTAATATCTGTTCGGCTTCGGTGAATCTATTCTTAGCAAGCAACGAATCAATTTTAACGATAAATTTAGGCAAGAAACTTTCATCTTGTATGACCTTACAAACTTTGGAGGCCGTGTTAAAGTCTCCTATTTGTATATATGATTCACAGTACAATTTATTCAAATCATCAGTAAATTTCAAATCACCGGTATCGAAATTCTTCGAGAATTCTTTGGATAAATGAATTAGATATTCAAAATTGGTTTTTGCTGATATTCCTTTGATCAATCTTTTACCAGGCTGCTCATTCAAAAAAGTGTTCACATATTTAAAATCTAACTTGTCATTTAAATCAACTTCTCCAATGGAGGGGGATTCTCCTTCGTTGCCTAAATATATATAGCCGATTTCTACGGAATAAGTCTCTAAAATTTCAAGAATCTTAGAGTACCGTGTAAATATCTTGGAAAGTTGTCCACATTCCTTGAATTCATTGTCAATTCTTAAACATTGCTTAATATTGGAATAAGCTTTATTGAAATTAACCATAGAAAATAAAAGGTAATTGGAAAAATCACAATATTTGTTTAAATCCTCAATAGGGTCTAATTTAATCAACTTATTCATAGCATTTACAATTTTCCGTGAATCTTTTTGAGGTCTTGAACATATAACTTGATTCTTATATAACGAAGTATTCATAGGTGAAATAGCTAAAAGTTCGTCAATAATTTCATTACACTTTGTGAAATCCTTTTTATCGATAGACTTCGTCATTTGGTCATATAATTCATTAAATTTCTGAATTTTACCGATCACTTCTTTATCTTTAGTCTCTTTAATTACAGGATCATCAAATATACTAAATTCTATCAATAATTCTATCAATTTGGATTTCGCTGGTGCTAACAAAGGGTCTAAGTCCAAAGTTCTATGTAAATCTTTTATTGCTTCTTTTTCTTTTCCTAAATTGATTTCTATTAAAGATCTCTTGAAATATAATTGGGACAAGTCAGAGTCGGTTTTATCTATGTTTTCTATATTCTTTATAACATCGGTGAATTCACCTAGCACATTAGAAGTAGGACCTTCTGTGAGTAGTAGGTTTTGTACTCTTTTAATCTCTGACGAAAACTCAGCACTTATGACAAGGACTGCTAGACTCAATATAAGCAGTATTAAGTTCATTAAGTTCATATGGATTGGTGTTCGCGAAGGTTCTATGTTTGTCTCAAATCCTGGGTATCATCAATACAGACACGTCAAGAAATCAGAGAATGTCTCTTCATAAATTGTATAATAACTACACACATCTTTGCCAATCTCCTCAAGAAAGAAAATTACTTGAATAACTTTGCTAAAGAAACAGCACCTTCATCATTTCTAGACATGACTTTAGCAACAGCTAATTCAAAATCTTCTTGAGTTACATGGATTCTTCTTTCTCTTAATGCATACATTCCGGCTTCGGTACAAACCCCTTTAACATCGGCACCAGAACATCCATTCATTTTTTCAGCAATTTTTCTTAAATTTATACCTCTAGTTAAATTCATGGATCTTGAATGGATTCTTAAAATATCAGTTCTAGCATTCAAAGTAGGAGCTGGGAACTCGATTTTCCTGTCAATTCTACCAGGTCTCAATAAGGCAGGATCTAAGATATCTAATCTATTAGTTGCCATAATGATCTTAATGTCCTTTGAAGTTTCAAATCCATCTAATTGATTTAATAATTCCAACATGGTTCTTTGAACTTCTGAATCTCCTCCACTTGAACCTTCGACTCTTGAAGACCCAATGGAGTCAATTTCATCCATGAATATAATTGATGGTGCATGTTCTCTGGCCATGACGAATAATTCTCTGACCATTCTAGACCCTTCACCAATATATTTTTGAACTAATTCACTTCCTGAGACTCTAATAAATTTACATTCGGTGTGATGGGCAACTGATCTTGCCAATAAGGTTTTACCAGTACCTGGAGGTCCATATAATATTACTCCCTTGGGTTGTGCAATACCTAAACTTTCAAATAATTCCGGATGTTTAACTGGCAATTCAATAACTTCTTTGATTTCTTTGATTTGTTTATCTAGACCTCCAACCATGTCATATGTTGAGTCAGGAACCTTTTCAACCATCATTAAAGAAACTAATGGATCAATCTTATTGGGTAAAATCTTGTGTAAGTCATAAGAATCGGATTTTAAACATACTCTTAAACTTGGGGTCAATTTCTTAATATCAATATCTTTGCTTACATTGACAATGTATTTACCTTCAGGATGGATTTTAACCAATACTTTCTTTAACCCCATCACCTTGACCACTTCTCCAACATAGGATCCTGGTTCTTGTAATAATCTTAATTCATCTTTTAATTGACGAACTTTATTATTCAATTTATTACGTTGAGCTTCCAATCTTCTTAAATTTTCAGTGGTGTTTTGGACTTTGATCTCTGTGTCTTGAATCATCTGTTCAAAGTATGGTTTGATACCACTCTCATGAACGAATGGTTTATCTATGGATGTCATATTAGTTTGCCTTCGAGTTTCGCACAGTGTCAAGTAAATTCTCAAACCTGATTTTCCGCACAGTACTAGAGAGATAATCTAAGACCGTAGACCTACATCAAAGAGGTCGTAGGAAGAGAAGTTTTGAAGTTTTTTTTGGGGGGATAGTAATGAATTGGAAAATCATATTCTTGTTAATAAATATTTCGTTAGCTTACCAACAATTTTGTAAATGTGAATGTCCTGATACTTCAATAATACGAGAGGTTGAAAGTTGTGACCATTGTACTAAAGATTTTTGTTTGAGTAGTAAAGAGACCTGTTCAATTACTGAATTAAAATTAACTTGTTTTCAAGTTGAATCAACCAAAGATGCTATTATAATTTATTCTTTCATTGTATTAGTGCTAGGTTTAGTTATTTATAGTTTTAGGAAATAAGGAACAGATTTTTTTTTTTAATTTTATAATCCTTTTTTTTCTTGTCAATTTATTCATTTCTTAACATTCTATAAGTGCACAAACTCAAAGATCTAACTTTAACCAACTCTTAAACTAAAATTACTATTAAACCACTGTAATATCACTATAACACCACGTAGTAAAACTGAGTTATACGCGACTCTCACTAAACTCGCACTAAATCAAGAAAATTTTTCGTGAGGAAAATTTTTCAAAAACCAACCCTTTTTTCACCAAATTCCATTTATATTTATCTTTGAATATTCTGGATTTTATTCACTGATAATTGAAAAGGGGTAAAGTATTACATAGAAGACTTAGTCAATTGGTTGTTTGTTGGTGTTTCAAAAGTTTCAACTACAAATTTCCTTAAGTTTTCATAGAGCAAATTTTATATTTGACACATTCAAAAGTCTTTGATATATTCAAGTTTGTTAAGGAATCAAGTCTCATATTAAGTTCATTCTTATTATTAACTTAATTTATTCCTTATATCTCGGTACATTTTAGATTTTAATAAAAAAATTTCATAAAATTTTATCTCCTACTGATTGATTTTGTGTAGGGGTTTTTTAAAAGTTAATTTTTAGTAACAAAAGAATCATGACTGAATCGAATCAAGAAAATAAGTCATCGCCTTCGCCTGCTCCATTGAGTACTTCCAATTTACAGCAACTCAATTCTCAGTATGCTTCCAATCCTTCGGGAGATCAAGGCTTATCGAGATCTAACTCAACATCATATCAGCTTAATCAAGGTCAAACTCAAGGATCACTAGGTCAAGGACAATCTCAAACCCATTCTCAATCACAAGGTCATAATAGACATGCTTCTGGTAATTATAAACATTATAATAATGGCAATGGTAAAAATCCCAACTCAAATAGACAGGGATACAATAATAACAGAAAGAATTATAACAATACTAAACCGAATCATCATCATCAACTGCAACAGCAGTATAATTATAATGCTGCAGCTGCAGCTGCTTATAATGGTATGATGTATGGTTATTATCAAGGTTACGGATATCCGGTTATGGCACCTATGGGAGTTTATGGTCAGCAAGGACCTCAACAAATGATGCCAAGCCCTACTGCAAGCTATAATGGCGTGAATAATCCAAGTGGTTCACCTTCGGCTTCACTCCCTCTGTCAACTGCTGGTACTCCAAGTGTTGCTCCTATGGTTCCTCAATCTCCTTATCAATATAACCCAATACCCGGTGGTAAAATAAAAATCACTGACAGGGAAGGTAAACAGATCGATTTAGAAGAGAAGAAGAAACATGCCCAAGTCAATGCTTCGGCTTCAAGTTCACCAAAGAAACCGGTTGCTAATATTGTTAAACCAAATGCCAGTTCAGGAAATGAATCTGTTCAAGGTTCAGTACCTTCTCAAACTCCTTCAAGTGTTGCAAGTCCTGTAAAGAGTGTTCCTGCTGTTGCTGCTGTTGCTGCCGCTACTGCAGTACCAGCTGCCGCTCCAGTTGCTGCTCCAGCAGCTGCTCAAGTACCGCCAGCTACTCCTTCCGCTGCCACACCAGCATCATTAACAGCAATTCAAGATTTCAAAGAAAGAATAAGAATACGTGCTGAACAGGTTAAGAAGGAAAAGGAAGAAAAAGCTAGAAAGGAAAAGGAAGCCGCTGAAGCCGCACAGGCTGCAACTGCTACACCATCTGAGGCAAAGACTGATGCCAAGATTGATGTAGTCGAAGAAAAGGCACCAGAAGTTAAGGCACCAGAAGTCAAAGCACCAGAAGTCAAAGCACCAGAAGTGACTAAAATTGAATCAAAGGTTGAACCAGAAGTTGCTAAAGTCGAAGCTGCCAAAGAAGAGATAAAAGAAATCAAAGAGGAAACAGTCGAAGCAACTCCAAAAGATTCCATTGAATCGGTTACTGGTTCTTCAGAAATACCTGCACCTTCTTCCGAGCCAGCATCTAAATCAGAAACTAAAGAAAGTGAAACTGCCGAAGACGATGAAGAAGACGAAGAAGAAGGAGAGGAAGGAGAGGAAGAAGAGGAAGAAGCACAACCAGGAATGGCCTTATCCCAATTCTTTGAAAAGATTAAAACCGTTGAAGATATAGATGACCCTTTCACCACCAAATATCCTGAACCGTTTGCAGCTGTAGATCAAAAATGGAAGTCTGAAGTTAAAAAATACAGATATGATCCCCAATTTTTGATCCAGTTTCAAAACGTGGTTACCTATGAAGTTGATGAAGACTGGAAAAAGAAATTGGCTGATTTGGGTATAGTTGCTCAGAATAATGTAAAGAGATTTCCAGGACAAGGTCCTCATAGAGGTAAACAAGGAGGATTGGGTAGTAGATATAACCAATTATCAAGTAGGGGTGGATCGAATCCAAATTTCGAGAATGCCAGACAAAATTCCAGAAACGGAAGTAAAAGAAAAATGGGTAATGGAAGAGATAAATCCAAGAGAGGAAACATGTCCAGAAGAAAAGATAAAGAAGATGACGAACCTAAAATACCACCTGAAGATATTAAACCATTGGAAAAGACTGCTAATAGATGGATACCTAAATCAAGAGTTAAAGCTGAAGATGTTAAGATGGCTCCTGATGGGGTTACACCAATTTTGAGTGAAGAAGATGTTGAAAGAAAGGTAAACTCACTCTTGAATAAATTGACACTTGAAATGTTCGAAGATATTACTGATGATATTTTGAAGATCATGGAACAATCTAAATGGGAAGATGACGCTAAAACTGTTAAGCAAGTCATTGCATTGACATTCTCTAAAGCATGTGATGAACCATATTGGTCATCAATGTATGCCCAATTCTGTGCTAAGATGGTAACAAGAATCGGCGATGAAGTTGTAGTTGAAGATGCTCAAGGTAATAAGCAATTTGGAGGAGCCTTGGCTAGAAGATTATTATTAACTACATGTCAAAAAGAATATGAAAAAGGTTGGTCGGATAAAGTTCAACTTGATGATGGTGCTCAGTTAGAAATGATGTCAGATGAATACTATATAATGGCAAAAGCTAAGAGAAGAGGACTTGGTTTGGTTAAATTTATTGGGCAATTGTATATTTTAGGAATGTTGAATGATAAAGTCATTGTTTATTGTTTGACTAATTTATCAAGAAATGTCGAAGATCCATCAGAAGAGAGTTTGGAAAGTTTAGCTGAATTGTTGACTTCAATTGGACCTAAATTTGAAGAAATGGAGAAGAATAGAGGATTATTACAATTGGTATTTGAGAATATCCAAAAAGTGCTTGATAACGTTAAGTTATCATCCAGGGTTAAGTTCAAATTAATGGATTTACAAGACTTGAAGGCTTCAGGTTGGAAATCTAAGAACAAGGATGAGGGTCCAAAAACCATTAAAGAAATTCATGATGATGCTGAAATTAAAAGACTTGAAGAAGAGAAGGCTTCAATGGAAAGAAGAAGAAAAAACAAACCATTGGATTCAAGATCTAATTCATCAAGAGGTAATAATTCAAGTTGGGGATCTACTCCTAAAAGAGTGGATTCAAGTTCCAAGCTTGGCCCTGTTAAGGATTCCAAGGGATTTACTTCAGTACCAAGATCTCAAAGTAATAGGATTAGTGAATCAAATTCACCATTTGCATTATCTCCAAGAGAAAACTCCAAGAGAACAGAATCCGTACAGTCCAATATGTTTGCAGCTTTAGGTGACGAAGAACATCATGATGAAGAAAAGGCTAAGCCAGTTGAATCTCAACCAGAGCTTGAATCATCGAGTCAACCTGAGCCTGAAGCATCTAGTCAACCTGAGCCTGAATCGTCCAAGGAACCTGAAGCTGAAGCTGACACTGAACCTATAGAGGTTTAGATTCTGGTTACATTGTAATATAGAATACGAGTGATGAAATCTTCTCTTTTGCACATTATAGAATTATTGTCTAATTGTCATTTAGACGCGTCATAAAATTGGTTTAATTTAGTGTTATATTTATATATTTACTAATAAATGATATTGTACAATCCTATGTCTTATAGAAGAAGGATCTTTTTCTGTATCTGTCAGTTTCGGTAGATAATTGATCTAAGTTATCCTGATCCACGTTACCAGCATCTTTAGAATGACTTCGTGGTCTGGCCAATTGTGAACTAACCACCTTTAAAAAAGTGTTTGTGTCAGTTAGATTTGAAGTTAGTTCTTGGTATAGTTGTAATCTTTGGCCCGTCCAATATAATTCGTGGATAGTAGACACATTTACAATCATAGATGTTGAATTATAGATTTTAGCATGTGAATTTTGGCCACTCATTATATAGAAGACTTCTAGAATCATGATTAGCACGAGGAGAACTAATTCTAATCCATGAAGGGTAAACTTACACCCAAAAGATGAGACATTTTGGATTATATCTCTTGTTTTGAAAGTTATAATTATAAGGATATTAATAATATTTATTGAGTATTTCAACACCAATAAAATGATCTTGGATGCTGACGTAACCGGCTAAGTGAATGGAGTATCACTAGGAGTTGGAACTATGTCATTAAGAGGTTCAAATTCTGACATTACACAAAGTTGATGGTTGCAAAAATATAAAGTGCGATAAAAATATTACTATATGAAGCCAGGTTAATATTATTATTAAACTGAGTCACTTGTCTTCTTTCATGGACTTCCAATATTAATGCTAGGATCAGTTAAATCCAATGGATCAATAACTAGGGTTGAAGAATGTACATGTGCTTGTTTTGGTGCTTGTAAAAGTCTAATAGCCTCTTCTTCATCTATCAGCACTTCAGGAGTCTCTACTTCAGGAGTCTTAGGCCTACGAGACTCAAAAAACCGTCTTGCTAATTTCAATTTATAAATAGGAAATTTCCGTTTCTTGGATTTTGCCATCCTTTCGACTAAATTACTCAAACTTTTAGTAATATCAACATGCACCAGTTTAAATGATTTCAAAAGTGCCATGATTCTAATCAACAGGGACCTGTCTTCAACATATAATAAACTGAATAATAATAACTTTCGTACAATCAAAATAGGTGGTTGATTGTTGTCAAGTAACAAGAGTAAATGTTTTAAACATTTAACTATTCGTGATCTAGAACTTTTACTATTTCTAGGTGAGATTAACTCGTAATCCAGTTCCGAGTCACTTAGAAGATATCCAGTGACTGGTTCATCATTGTCACTAAACTCCATTTGAGCTGCAAACTCATACTGGGTTTTATTATCAGTGGGTAAAATATATCTATTAGTATCATTATCATAATAATTATCATTAAGGTTATTGATTTTGACAACTTTAACCGAAAGAGATTGTTCCGGCGGGTTTTTAGGGTTTGTAGGTTGCAAAGGGGTGTTCGGGGTTATATGTGAAGTTAATGTTGTGGTCGAGCGCCTTAACATTAAATCAAAAAGGGTCTCATAAATGTGTCTACACTTTTTCAATTCATAGGAGTCATTGACCAAAAGTTTAATAATGTTGGAAACACTATCATAATTTAGGTCGACATTAAAGTCAGTAGTTGTAGATTTGTACCCAGACAGTTTAAAACTTCTACTTGTAGTTTCAATAAAATTTATGAGCTTTCTGCTGTCTCCACGACATTCTTTTACTACCAACAGTTTAATTGTGTTATTATACTTCAAGAATTTGAATCCATTCATTCTTCGTTTTATATTCTCGTAAAGTATTGCCCTATCCAAAACTTGATGCAAATCATCTTTGGTTAAAGATTTTAGCTCGAATACTTGACATCTCGATAGAATAGCTTTACGGAGTCTGATTCTAGGATTTATGGTAGTAGCACCTATAAACGTGAATAATCCCGACTCAATTAATGGTAATAAGTAATCTTGCTGATTGATTTGAAATCTATGAATTTCATCAATAAACACCACAACCGACAAGTACTCTTGGTTTGTTCTATTGCGCTTATTATTCTCTTGAGTTATCGCATTCAGTAGTAGCTTTAAATCTTCAATAGTTCCATCTGTGGCTGACATCTCCATAAGCACATAATTGGCTTCATATGCCAATATGGATGCTAATGTGGTTTTTCCTACACCAGGAGGTCCATATAAAATCATAGACGGTAAATATTTAAGTCTTAAGAAATTACTGATTTGTCCATTATCTGATAATAAATGAGATTGGCCCACATAATGTTTTAATTTAGTGGGTCGTATGATTTGTGATAGAGGTTGGTCCCATCTTATACTTTGAAATTCATGACTGGTTTGTGTAAGGTCCTCTTGTGATTCGGATGTTTCGTTGGTTGGATCCATGTAATTCACGCCTTCGTTATAAAGGTAAATCAGTCGCGGTTGCAAAATTTAATTGAAGAGTGTTACTTGAAAATGTCTATAAACGTACAAAATTTTATAATACAAAAGAATGCTAATTCCATTATCCCTTGACTGTTCTACTTCCTCCTCTTAGCAGTAGGTGCTGGTGCTAAAGGCAGACCAGCGGAACTATGAAGAGAAGTACTCACTCTTCGCTTTTTGAACTTACTATCATCATCCATGGTATGAGGCGAAGGAGAATTGTTAGTTTTTTGTAAGGATTGCTTTGTAGGAGGATTTGTTGCAGATTTAACTTGACTATTACGTCTTTGCTGAGGATTTTGTTGAACATGAGAAGCTTGAGCTAATGCTCTAACTTGAGCTTGAGCTTGGGCCTGAGCTTGAGCCTGGGCTTGAGCTAATTGAGATTGCTGTTGTTTGATGACCTGCTGTTGATGATTATTATTTGCTGTCATAAACAATTCTAAAGCCTTCAACGGACTATTCAAATTGTTGACCATAGCAAATCCCATCAACGATTTCAAATTCGTCATAATATCACTGACTTGAAGTATTCTCATAGATTCGTGGTCAAATCCTAAGGTTGGCTTATACTTGAAAGACATTGACTCTGACGTTATTCGACTGATCATATCATTTTTCAACTTGGCATTATTATTCTTACCATTGAATTTAGTAAGATTATAATTATTAGACTCTAAGAACTTCTCCAACACAGTCTCAAGACGATTCATACTTAACGTACTTTGATAGTTCACTAATTTACAATCGATCCAGTCTATTCTGAAATCTCGGTTCATTAATATCCTACATCCTCCATTAACTTGGGCTATTGAACCATCCTCAAAAAAGTAATTCAATTGTAGTTTAGAAATTAAAAAAATTAATCCGTTATTTAATACTTGAAATGATATACCTGGTAAGGCAATTGTAACTTTAGCTATTTGGTTGGCTTTAATTAACGAAACGAAAAACCTGGGGGCAGTTATTGGACTTAACTCTAAAGGTTTAGACTGTACAGGGTCCAGCTTGTCTTCAGGTGATTGACTTGTTGTGTCCATTGATAATTTAAAGTTGGAACTAGGAGTGAAATACAGTTGAATGAATCTTTGCCAATATGTCAATGTTGATAAATTCTCCTTGGTTTCATTGGAAATTTGCTCAACGATGTCCAGAATTCGTACAGCACTAGCATTACCCAAATTACGTTTGAAAATCTTGGTATTTAAGTCATTTTGGTAATTGTCATTCATCAAGGGTTTCCCCACAATATTCGATTGAAGTTTTTGAGCTATTGCCATTCTCTGGGCTGGTGTGGCATTTGGGGGCAATTGGCCTGGTGGTAGACCTTGAAGGGGAGCTTGTTGAGGTGGAGCCATCTTATTTGTTAAGTTTATTTGCTGTTGGAATGCATTATTCTGTAACATTCCTGGATTAGGTTGGTTTCCCATTTGCGGCGTTGGATCAGAAGAACTTTGCCCCGAGTGATTACCTGATCCAGGCAATGGAGCAGAATTAGGTGGTTGTGGAATAATATTCTGGGGAAACTGAGAGTTTTGAGGTGTTTTGATCATGGGTGGTTGAACTTGTCCATTAGGGCCCGGATTGGGTGTACCAACTTGATTCCCCATTTGTTGGATAGTGGCAGCTCTTTGCATATTTGGTCGATTACCATTCATAGGCATTTGTCCTGATATAGGACCTTGGTTTTGCTGTGCCATTTGTTGTGCTAAAAACTGTGGATTCACTTGATGATTTGGCTGTTGAGGAAATTGCATATTAGGACTTTGGTTCATATATTGACCCGGCTGATTCAGAGGATTCAGATGTGGTCTACCACCCATTTGTGGCTGTCCTGTCTGTGCTTGACCCATCTGTGCTTGGCCCATATGATTGGGCATAGTTTGTGGCATATTAGGCCCCCCTATATTAGGAGAGTGTTGATTATTGGGTAAAACTTGAGCAAAATTAGGATTTTGCATCATTTGGTTCATATTCATATTAGTATTCTTATTTGCCATATTATTACCTATAACGTTCATGTTCTTAAAACTTCCACTAATCAATTTGTTTCAACTTTGTAATGATTGTTTAAATTGTGTGTTTCTTATCTCGCTTTGATCAATATATTGCAGTAGGTTCTGGCTATTTTTAAAAACTTTTATCCTGGTATAGTGTTATTGTGATAGTATGACAAAGCGTCAAGTCAATACTAATGAGATTCCTTATTAACCACAGTTACAGAAAAGATGTATGGCGTGAAAAACTTCGGAAAGGGACCGAAAGGCTGGAAAAAGTTTCTCGCTCTATCATTATCACCATAGTTACCTCATGATAATTGTTGTATTGGCCCTGCGATATTTTGACTATTAAATATGACAAGAGACTGATTCAGAGGATATAGTACAAGTTTAAAGATAAGCTTTAATATTGCCCTGCTTGTTTATTATTCCTGGTTGATTATATTGTATTTGAAATTAGAATACAGTTACCCGGATTTACACTTTTATATGCTAGTACATGGAAATAGAGAGGATTTGAAAATACTGAACGTGTAATAACCAACATAAATAGAAATAAAATCTAGAGGTCAAGTTTCTAAAACTGCAACAACGTCTATTTAAAATCCTTTCAATGACTGTGCAAGAATGAATAATATTATCCCTTTTCATGGTGGTACAATTATGTGGTGAAGTAAACTCCTCAAATATTGTAACTTAGGGTCAGATTACCATTTAATTCAGTAGTATTATTAACATACCTAATTAATCCTGGATGTGTGAGTACAGGCCTTCTTGGTTTTAAAGTATGCTTGGAATCATCCTTACCTTCTATTTGATCTATATCACGGATCTTTACTGCTCTTCTTTTTAATAACTTGTTCAAGGTATCTTGTTTTTCTTCTTCTAGTTGTTTATTCTTATAATCCAAACGTCTTCTGGCATTTTCAGCTTTCCTTACAGCTGCTTGTTCTTCCGTCTCCTTCTTTTGTTTCTTGTCATTACTGAGTTCGACAAAATCATTATTAACTATTCTACGTTGTCTTTCTGTCTGTCGATTCAAATGATTATCTGGGTTATATTCGGTTTCTTCATCAGTCAAAATTAAATCCGGGTCCAAATCTTGGGGCCTCTGAGTTCTTTTGACTGGCATTATATCAGGGGTTGCTACTTCATCTTCCTCTTCATCATCGATTTCATCAGGGTCTTGTTCGTAATAACTCACTGCTGGTTTACGTCTTGATGATGGTGGTTGTTGCAGATATTTCTTGACAGAAGGTGGTTTAGCAATTTCATCATCATCATCTTTTAATTCCAAATCTTCTTCGATATCATCCGGGTCTTCTAATTTATAATTATCTTCATCGTCACTTATACTTGGGACTTCATCATCTTCATCATCTTTACCTACAATTGCGTCCAACTCTTCATCTAATTCTTCATCATCCAAATCATCTTCGTCCATTTCCATCTCTGATAATTCTTCTTCGACTTCATCTTCTAAATCCACCGGAGTTTGTTCTGATTCATCATCTGATATTACTGGTGCCATGTTGTTGAGATTGCGAGTATTAAAGTGAGAGAACTGGGTAGTTCACTCTTTATGTATTTTTCACTTACTTCTGTGTCCATTCACAAAAAAGTCATGGAATTCAAAAATAGAACTTATTATGAATAAATTGAAGCTAGAAAAGATCCTTACAAAAAAGACCTTTACAGGAGAATTTGAGAAAAGAAGTTAAAGAACCTGCCTACAAATCAATTTACAGTATATTCATTCATCATGCTAAATTACGAGTTACCTTCATCCCTTGAATGATCATAAATTATTCACATAATATAATTTACACTTGACCACTCAAATATAAACCTTTAATACTTCTTATATCGTTTTTAGTATCTATCACCAAATTTCTCAGCTTCTCAACTCCATCTTGGGCATATGATACACTATATAAATCATCATAATTAAAAAGCTTAGTATCCACCATTTTTTGGAATTTCTGGACTTCATCTCTGGTATCTTTATAGTGAGGAAGTTCACCAACATTATACGACGTACACTTATTTAAAGTTTCATTAAGTCTATTTAACTTGGCCACTAATTTTATCTGATTCAACTTATCTATTGAATTCAATTCTTCCAATTTCTCATCATTACTTAATTCTTTGGTCCTTGATAAATACGATGATTCCGTTTGTATAATTGAATCAACTTTAACTTTGGTTTTTCCGTCTTTAGTTCTATCAATTCCAACAATGGGAATATAATCAACCTGACTTATGACTTTTAAATACACATCTCTCAATGTATGTCTATACTTTTCTAGAATCTCCAACTTTCTAGTTGAAGTGGTTTCCAATAATGGCTTAACGCCAAAATAACTTATTAAGTATATTAATGTTAATAATATTCCTGAACCATTAGTTAATCTGATGAGGAATTTTAATAACCCAGTGTTCCTATTCGCTGTCGTATACCCACTTGGATCAAATGCAGTTTCTGGTATCGTTAACTTTTGTACCATCAGGTCCCTTTTGTGTCAGTTAGTTTTAATTTAATATGAGTTAGCTTGAACTTCCTACAAAGTCGCAGTGACCGTATTCATATGATTATTCATTTATTATATACAGGACTTTCTATTTACAATCATAATTCATTAATCTAACATATCTTCTATCGATGATCTATGTTTTCTTTTGTATTTAAACGGTTTTGTGGCATTTGAACTTGATGCCGTATAAGTAGTTGATGTATTATTTTTGGTTTTTGTTCTGGGTTTCGAAGGTCTTGAAGGTCTTGAAGAAGATTGTAATACCGTTATTGAATCATTTTTAGTTCGTTCTAATTCTTTGGTGGCTTTCAAACTTTCTCTCCATTTTAATTTCAGGATTTGTCGTTGTGTATCTCTTCTTTTCAAATCTTCGGCTTCTCTATCATTCGGCACCCAATTTGACTTCAAAATTCTCCTCACTGCTTCAGGTGATATCTTGAACATATTAGCTACATCTACAGTTTTGTACTCTGGTAATAAGTCTTTGATGGTACGTAAATCTTGCATTTGTTGACGGTTTAGTTTCCTAGTAGGATTCCAAACCCCATACCTTTGGGCATGACTTTTATCTCTTTTAGACCATTCAGGTAAATTCTTCATAAATTCCTTTTCCTTTTGTGCAAACTCTGTCTTTATCCTTTCTCTGATTTCCTTGATTCTCTTTTGTGCTTCATCAGATGATGGCTTCACCACATCCTTCAACAATTTCGGACTGGTGCTAGGTTTAGATAAACATCTTATAAACCGTAGCATTAGAATAGAGATGAGATGGTTGACCCGCGCACTAACAAAATAAATCCCTTTTTATAAACACATATAGTAGCCATGAACTTTATAAGAAGATTTATGAATAGCAGCACTACTGATGAAGTGGCTCTGATTCAACAAGGGAAGTTGTTTTTGACTAGACTGCCCAATTCCCCAAAAGGGTCTTTGGAATGTCTTTATAATGATGCTATAATTACGATCAGGAAGACGACTAGAGCATTCAATTACCAACTTATTGTCACTAAATTATACCAGGAAGGTGAATTGAATATGAATCAGCACGAATTTGATCTGGATGAAGACGATGACGCTGATGATGGAACTTTGAATCCTAATAACCGAGATGAATGGAGCTTTGCCATTATGGCATCTTTGAATTTCAATGTCTTGCAAAAGAAAGACGGTTCGTTTGCTATTAATTGGAATGATATCAATGGTGATGTTGGTGATAAGTTTGAGTTTGTTATTGATGGAGAAATCAAAGTCAATGAGATTAAACACTTCAAGATAACTTTATTCAAATGTTTATATGAACTGAAGTACCTCAAAGTATGTCAGGACACTGACGAATTAAAGGAATTTGAAACATCGGAAGAAGTCATTACTATTGATGATGTCAAAAATGACCTTTTGAAATACAATAGTTCTTTTAAATATGAGGATGAAAGCGATGATTACGACGATTATGAGGACACTCCTAAAAATGTAAGGAAACCTTTCACGTTTATAGAAGACGTCAATTCGCTTGGTGGGACTTCAATTTTTTCGGCAAAAGCTGAATTAAGATTATATGATGCACCAAGTGCCATATTCAAATTAATCGGACCTGTGGACTTCCTGATCATCAAGACAGATAAATGGCAATTTTACCTTCTGATTTCTAATAGTAAGACTATAGAGTTTGGTACAGTGCTCAGTAGTAATATGAATCCCACATTTGACTCCGAGTTCAAGTCTTTTGTGTTTCTGCATTTCAAAACTATTGAAAAGGATATTGTAGCTACGACATGGTTACTTAAGTTTGATAGTGAAGAGAATTTCGACCTGTTTCAAGCCTGGTTTGTCAAAGCAATGTGGGAGAGTGTTAACAGAAAAACCTTAGGAGATACCTCTGACCTGGATTACTTAGCAGAGTCTTTAAATTCCATGAATCTTGACGATGATGACGAAGAATTCAATACAGCAGATGAGCAAGAGGAAGATGACGAAGATGACGATGATGACGATGGTAGACGCATAAAGACTGAATACGAATATGCAGATGACGGAGAACACCAAGCTAAAGATGAATTACTTCATAATTCTAATTTAAATGTGGGATATGCCAATGATAGGTCATATGTTGTAAGAGGAAATTATTTAGGAGTCTTCAAAACTACTGATGATGACCTTGAGTACCAGACTACGATAAGTAACTTACGTGACCTTAAAGGTAAGACCATTGAACCTGAGAAGTTAATGTTACAGAACAGAGATCAAAATATGATCATAAAGGGAATTGATGATTCTAAACTTTATAGAATGGATTTAACTCGTGGTGAGATAGTTGAGCAATGGGATATTAAGAATGAAGGAATTACTAATTTCCAACCTAACAAGAAACTTGATCCTTTAACTATAGAAACCACGTTTTCCGGGATTTCATCTAATTCTATATTCAATTTAGATCCAAGATTGAAGGATGTTGTGGTGAGCGATAATATGAAACAATATAAGACCAAGAAGAATGGATTTAGTCATTTAATCACAACCGAATCGGGCCAAATAGCTATAGGATCCAGTACTGGAGATATTAGACTTTATGATAAGATAGGTTCTATAGCTAAAACCCATTTACCATCGTTAGGAGATGAAACAAAGGGAATGGATGTAAGTAAGGATGGTAGATGGTTGTTGATGACATATGAAAATTATTTGTTATTGATTGATTGTAAGATTGGTCGAGGACAACGAAATGAAGGACAATTGGGATTTGACAAATCTTTTGATGCTGCTTCTAAACCAACTCCCCGTAGGTTACAATTATCACCAGAACATGCTAGTTTTATCATGTCATCCAATAATGTTAAGTCTTTGAATTTCACCCCTGCGTTTTTCAATATTGGTGTGGATGCTAAAGAGGAAAATATTATCACTAGTTCAGGAAATTATTTAATTTCGTGGAATTTAAAGAAATTCTTACAAGGTAAACAACCCAGTTATTTAGTTAAGAAGTATGATGAAAATATTGTTAGTAATAGGTTTAAATTTGGATCGAATAGTGATATTATAGTAGCATTAGAGAATGATGTAGGTGTAACCAAGAGAAGGGGATTTAGGAGGTTCAAACCCCAATAGTTGTGTTTTAATATAGAATTTTATTGTTTGTTATCTTTCTGTATATTTATGTCCTGTATATATTTGATAATATCCTTGGATAATTAATCCATGGGATGCGATAATATGGTACGATGTCTACTATAAAGTCCTGCTAAAAATACTTCAAACGTTAAATTTTAAACTCAATTCTAGAAATGATAAATACGACATTCTTATCGCTATCCGTGGCTGACTAGTCAGTAAGGGTGGTGTTTACCTAGGGTCTCTTGAACAAACTCTTTATTTCATAACGCCATAGTATAAAGAACGCATTAGCTTTGTGGATAAGATTGGGCTTGTAATTAGTAACTACCTTTTCAACAGTTATACGGTTGACTTTATTATATACATGAGTTACAAAACCATTAAAACGAGGCGAACGGATTAGGAGATTATACAAATATTGTTCTATAGGACTCATCTAAGGATCGCGAATTGATGATGCGATTAAATTAAGGTTAAATGGTTTTGATTAAGTTTACGTAACTTCCATTTAGAGAATCATAAGGAAAAGGAGATGACATACGACGATCTCGAGGTGATAAAACGACACTGGTTGCCTTATAATCCCACGATTCTAAGCTGAAGTTAAAGTAAACAAAACAAAAGAGACCTGCCTTGATTTTACGATGATAGTCACCGTAAAACAAGGCAAACCGGTGATCAAGGCAGAAGATTTACAACGATTTACAACCGACCCTCATAACGATTTGCGCCGTAAGTTATGGTAAACGTCGCAGTACAGTAAACACCCTAGTAAAATTATCGCGAAATTGAAATCTAAAACCTTCAACGACTATGATTACTGATGAACAACTTAATACGATTGCCATAGGTTTTGGCCTTGCATCAATCGTAGGAATCATGGTATATTATTTGATCCTGGTAAATGTTCAAGAAGAACAAAAGATAGAGGTATCAGCTGAAGAAATCAAACAGGAATAGTTTTTATGGTACAAATTTGTTAATACATCCAATGAACACGTATCTACAGATGCAAATTTAACATATATCCTTAGATTAAAATTGGTTTGAATGTTTAACTACGTAAATAAAACATGTAACCTATTAATAATAATCAAGTATATACAAAAAATAGTAAATACATACAAAATAAAAACCATCTCAGTATTCCCCCCAACACCTGGTAGTAAACTTCGCGCCAACTATGACACGACATCAAGCAATCATAAAACTAAACAGTGTTGGAGCAAGCACTGTAACCTATTGTTTATGTTAGCCCACAGAAAATAGAAATCAAGAAAGTTAAAATTAAAATATTTTTGAATGATCATGTTTTTACTCCTCATTTGGAGTACTGATAAGATTAAATATGTAAAGATTTACAAAATAATCCGTACTAGGTAATTCTTATTTATACTCTGGTCCAGGGAGGATCTAATAGATCATATGAATTAGAAATATAACGTGAAATCTAATAAGGCGTACTAATATATCTCCGCAGATATATGTATAGTCCGAATTTGAAAAACAATAAATCTTAGAAATTACGTAATGATTAAATCAACGAAATGTGGAGTTCAGTGGTTATTGTCAACCGTTGGAACCATGTCGCTACTGTATAACTCCTTATATCAAAAAAAGAGGGAAAGTTGTGTACCCCCCAAATCCTTGGACAACTATTAACGGTTTTAACTAAAAGGAAGTGTGGGCCACGACATTTATTGGCCAAATTCAGACGCAGTGCCCCTCCCACCCTAATCTCTGAAACCCCAAACTTTGTCAATGCTGATTTATGCGTCATGTCTGACCTATTATAATCAAGTAACTCATTTTTCCCTCAACTGATTGCGTAATTATCTTTGAAAATGTCTTAGTTTTTTTTTTAATTTAATTATTTTTTCGATATTATTTTTTTTTTTATTCCTGTCTAAAAAACCTTTTTAAATCGTTATAAACCCACCCCCCTTTTCGTTAATAAATTTTCTTTCAAAGTCTCCAGGTTTTGTTAATTTTATCTTTTGGTAGTAACTTAGGTATAATTCTAATACAAGAATGTCCATACCTAGCTTACAGGACTTAATATTTGATAAATCGACCGACAAAAATTTCAACAAGAACAACTTTATAAGATACTTATCTTCGATACACTGTCTAGAGAACTTTGAATTCTTAATAGACGTCAATAAATATTATCAACTTAATAATGAAAGAGATCGGATTGGAAAATGGAACCAAGTCATTAGGACATACCTTCTAGCCGACTCTATGAAAGAAATTAATATTCCCCATCAAATAAGAAACAGTTTATTAACTAAGAATCACCTACCACCAATGGAAGGTATCAAGAAAGCATATAAGATAGTCAGTGAATTAGTTTTAGATAATTATAACCAGTTTATCGCCATGGTGAAGAAACAGCAACAACAAAAGAAATCTAGTAATGAGGTTAGCAGAAAGAACTCTGTAGTCGAAAGACGGGGATCCGCTACTGTAGAGAGAAGAGGGTCAACTACTATGGAAAGAAGAGGTTCGGCAACCACTGAAAGAAGGGGCTCGGTGACTATGGAAAGAAGAAGTTCGTCATCAACAACTCATAGCTCAGGCCACTTTTCATCCTTAATATATGGCAATAATAATTCCAGTAATTCCAATAATAGTATTCCTAATAATACTAGTAGAAGGCCGAGTATTATTGAGTACCCTAAATCACCTATAAATAACGGAACGGCAAAACCAATAACGATAACGAAGTTACCATCACCCCAACTGGATATGGAAGGTAAAAAGTCCAAGAATTCAGGTATGTTCAAAATGAAGAAGTTTAAATTTAGAAGAAATTCAAATGAAAATTGAATCACACAAGAGTTTACATAGAAATACGACCCACCATCAATGGCATATAGGTACTCGAGTACATAGCCCGGAAGTACCTTAAGAACGATAATGATAATGAATGTAATATTTTTATAAAATAATAAATATCCAAATCTCGGTAAAATATGATCTCATTGTTATGTAACCCTGATTGACTCTTCCTTACTACAAGAAGAATTTATCACCGACTCTGTAACTCCTAAAGTCATAAACTTCGGCTTATTAAAACATATACGTGTCATTACACCCTTTTTTTTAATACCTTATTGGATATACAAAAAAATAAAGCTTATCAAGATAAGAAATCAAGCCTTGAAACCGTTGAATATTTTTGCGTGATCATAAACGGTTTTTGTCGCATATGTTATTGTTAGGCGACACCCCTATGGCGTGGCTTATACGGTTAAGTCGGAGATGTGCATTTTCCTTACTCCTTTTTCACGGCCTAAGTTAGATAGCCTTAACTGTAGCACTTGGTGGTATTCCATGCGTTACTTTAAAGCAAAGATAATTATTGTTAGTTTGACCCTTGAATTTCATTACAAATTTCAGGGTCTTGATATGAACCCGTGATGTTTTAATTATCATGGATTATAGCAATTGAGGAAATCCATAATGAAATTACTGAACCCTTTACGGGAATTAAGGCTACGTGTTGCATTAGTATTATGAAACAATTATGGTCCAAGGGTTTTCAACTTTGATTTCGAATTAATGTCTTTATTTTATCTCTATTGATAATGCCTATAGATATCTAATCCTCCTTCTCCTTCCATCTTTCCTATGTGACCTCTGTTTGAGCCCTACAGATCCCCTACTTGAGACAACATGTAAAAAAAGGGGTGTTCTATTAAAGTTCTGGTCCCTGGTTAAAATTTTAGTTAGTGTTCAAATCCCAGTGCCTATCTACTAATACTCATTCCTAACCTCATGGAACCACTTAGAGTTCTGGAGACAAGAGATAGATCTAAAAGAAATCTTTCTTATCTATTAACTATACATCATTTCTCATTTAATATCTTCTCTTTCAATAACTTTAACTCATAATCACTTTTCTCACTTCCTTGATCATTGATTACCTTCTTCAATAACTTATTCTCCAATTCTAAAGAGTCTATCTTACTTTCAAATTTTTTAATCAACTCCGTCAAATTACCAATCTTTTCTTCCATTTGTTTCTCCTTGAGTTTCTTCTTGATTCTAAACCTAGCAGAAGCCGCCGTATTCCTTCTTCTTTTATCTAAATCATTATCCATGTCCTTATCGAGATTTGTTGGAGTAACACTATCAGTAGAAGCTCCCCTATCATTGGCATCGTTGGCTCCTATATGGCCATTATCTACGTGTGTATTTGGTTCATTGAAATTTATATCATAGAAAGTATCAGGATGAATATTCATACCATGGTCTTGGTTAACAACTTGCGATAAAGGAACCGCATGTTGATTGAACTCATTCAGACCATTACCATGCAGAGATCCTAACGCTAAATTTCCGTGAAGAGAATCACCATGGCTAGGAGGTTCGTTCTGTTGTTGAACCAGTTGATACTGAGCGATTAAAGCCGATAATAAATCGATTTGGTTTTGATTTAATCCTGCTTCAACTAATGAATCTTTGGCTCCAGGAGGAACCGGAAATCTTGGTAAATTATTCAAATTACTGACGTCTAAAGAATTTACATCAAATTTCCTATTGTTAAGCGATATATCATCATTGCTTGGAGGGTTATTTATATCAAGTTCGTTACGGCCTGGTTTTTCTTCGTCAGCAAATATAAAGGAATCATCGGCAAAAGCACTCAAATCAAAATTCAAGTTGTTATTATCTTCACTGATAAAATTATCAATATATACTAGTTGGTCTAATAAAGCATTATTTGTCTTGTCTTGGTCTGTCATCTTACTCATCGTTTATATAGCACTATAGTACGGGCTCAGCCTCTAGTTATTTCAATACCTGGATGTTATAATACAACGGAAATTCACACCTATATCGATGGTAAGTCAAATCAACGTTGAGTCAAATTTTTATTAAAGTTGTGGTGGTTCTTCTCTAGTTGTTATAAAGTATATGAGGAGGTTTTCAGGTCATGTGATTTTGTGCGATTTTTAAGCAGCCACAAGAGGGTCCACACAACTTCGTTTTCTTATAGTGAGAGTACTATGGTAATACCGGTTCGGTGGGGCTGGGAATGAGTTCAAAGGCAAGAGAGTGATTTTTGTGATATCATATATTCATAAACCCTAATAAAACGTCTATCTTTACATAATCTAAACGTCTAACTTTTGAACTAAAAATTTCATTAAATCATTGTAGCTTACTAGAACAAGCTACTGAATAAGCTGTAGTCAGACTTATACATGTTGCAAAGCACCATACCACTGTTCAATTTAAGCGGATAAAAGGTGGTAGTTTTTATAGATTTCTTTAGTTAATGGACTTTGATTAACTACTTTCAATCTGTATTCTTTAAAACTTTTAAAGGTATTACCTTCAGTTTTAAGTAATTTGTGTCTAAGAGATTGTCCACTGACTTTTTCGAGTTGTAATTTACCAATAGTTGCAAAAGATCTGTTAAGCATGTTCCTTAATTTTTTTCACCAAGGAATTCACCCCCCCTTTATATTTAAATCTGTGGATTTCTTATCTAATAATTTTATAGCCTGATTCTGAAAAATTTTTCATTGCGTGCTTCGGATTTATATTTCCCAAGGTACGCTTTATTCAAAATAAAGCCAAACATATGAGTTTTTCTCTAGAAAAAAAAGACACCACCAGTTAATTAGTATGATCATTATGACTAAGAGGTGTTTGGATCCAAAAGTGTCTTACAAATATTCATAAGTCTAGCAATATTTAATAATTCTCACTCATTGGTTGTTTTGCAAATCCGCTTTTACGACAGTTGCAAAATACATATGCGACTAAAAAAAAAATGGTGTTACTTACAATTAAACACAGTTTTGGCACACATGTTTAAGGTATCTGATCACAAAGTTTAAAATCCGGTATATGACCATGTGATCCTTGCTTGGTGTAGTAATATGGTGATTTTATTCTAAAACCTTAATCACTGTAATTGCTAATTATCATTCACTCCGCTGGAACAAAATTCTAGTAGCACTGCATCTCTTCCCTTCTGCCTCATCGGCGCTAAGAATATTTTGAAAAGGGCCGTCAGTGGCCGATATACATACAATACTCACTAAGGTTGGTTGTGAAGTTATAGAATGATTTACCCGGACGCTTTTACCTCTTGGCTCAGTACTTCCATTTGCATCTTTCTTGGGAACGTATTATTAACCACAAACACCAGACCTGTAATTTCTTGATCTTATAAATCTTCTTCAGTGAATAGACCTACTGCATAAGACTAGAATAAACATCATTACTGAAGGACAAAATTTGGGTGACCACTTCAATAGACTTCGCTATTCAATGGATATGATCAACTCTTGAAATACCTCAAATGAGTTCAAGAATATTTAGCATATTTATAAAATTTGACATGTATAAGATCAATAAGCAGGGCACTATTTCAAATTTTTACATTGTCTCTCATTTCTGGTGATTATATATTAAAAACTTAACGATCCTATCCTACATATAGTCCTGCAAGTTCTGCAATATGCCCGGGAGTACCTTAAGCAGATTCTATAATTGTTTACCCCAGATTCTGGATAAAAGGAATTATTTCGATTCAATGATTACCCATAGTCGAAACTCTAGGATATATGTAAACAATTTGAAACATCAACACCGGATAGATGGATATTATTATTCGTCTCGAGTCTTTGATGTATCGTGATAAACGCTCTAGTCAAATTACGCATGCTATAGATTATATGAGCGAATCACAATATAGAGAAAAAAACTACCAAAGATTTTAAACCTTTAGCCACGGTTAATAAGTCAATTCTTAACTATAGTCACGTCCTTAACTAAAATCGATACTTGACTCATTTATTTCTAAAACGGTAACTGATGGTTATGAATCTATGCAGGTAACCGTTTGCGGGCTTTCTATGGCCCGAGTCATCTGGTGATTAATGCCCGGTATTCTCAAAGTTGCACAAGCGAAGACTTACAGTAGCTGCGATGAGGTACAGTTTAGTGAACTCTTAGTATATAATTAAACTATACTTTACTATTGGTACTATTCCCCAAGTTATTAACCATAGATAGAATTTAAGCAATTACGTAGCAATCTCAAGCCTCTCCATATACAAAATTTCGGAGTTTATAAGGTTACGAAGAAAATTACGAAATCAATATCTACCACCAATTATTAAACTATGAATTCAATTTCCTCGGATTTTCAGATGACTCAATTGGCTTTGCATATTCAGTTTTCACAGCTATTTTAACCATTAATCAGATATACATCCCATAATTTGAACTATATCTAATCATAAGCCTTACATATCATCCATGTATCTGAAACAGTACAAGTCTGGTTTCTAAACCATAAAAATTCGGGTGAAAGTAAGTCAAGTGTAAGCATTTCGGAGTATAATATGTAACCAGATCACTATGCAGGAGTAGAGAATCTCACCCTTTTTCCAAAAAATTCTCCAGTATAAAACAGATAGGAAATCTCTCATAATTTTATTCAATTGCTTGCCACAGAAATGACTTCATTGACCGTTAATGATTCAGAGGAGCATAAGCTTACTCAAATGAGAAGGAATTCAACTGTGTTAGGACCTATGAATAAAATCTTGGTAGCTAATAGAGGTGAAATCCCAATCAGAATTTTCAGAACTGCTCATGAATTATCGATGCAAACCGTGGCCATTTATAGTCATGAAGATAGGTTATCAATGCACAGATTGAAGTCAGATGAGTCTTATGTCATTGGTGCTAAAGGACAATATACTCCAATTCAAGCCTATTTACAAATTGATGAGATTATCAAAATTGCCTTGAAACATAATGTTAACATGATCCATCCTGGTTATGGGTTCTTATCTGAGAACAGTGAATTTGCCAGGAAAGTTGAAGAAAATGGACTTGTGTGGATCGGTCCTAGTTACAAAACCATTGATGCTGTTGGTGATAAAGTTAGTGCTAGAACCTTGGCTATCAAGAATGATGTTCCTGTTGTTCCTGGTACTCCAGGACCAATTGACAATACTGAAGATGCTAAAAAATTCGTTGAACAGTATGGGTACCCAGTTATTATCAAGGCCGCCTTTGGTGGTGGTGGTAGAGGTATGAGAGTTGTTAGAGAAGGTGACAATATTGAAGATGCGTTCCAAAGAGCTGTGAGTGAAGCTCAAACTTCATTTGGTAACGGTACTTGTTTCATTGAAAGATTCTTAGATAAACCAAAACATATTGAAGTTCAATTATTAGCTGATAATTATGGTAACGTCATTCATTTGTTTGAAAGAGATTGTTCGGTTCAAAGAAGACATCAAAAAGTTGTTGAGATTGCTCCTGCTAAGAACTTACCAAAACATGTTAGAGATGCTATCTTAACAGATGCTGTTAAATTAGCTAAGCTGTCCAACTATAGAAATGCAGGTACTGCTGAGTTTTTGGTTGATAATCAAAACAGACATTATTTCATTGAAATCAATCCAAGAATTCAAGTTGAACATACTATCACTGAAGAAATTACTGGGGTTGATATTGTCGCAGCTCAAATTCAAATTGCAGCTGGTGCTTCTTTACAACAATTAGGTTTATTACAAGATAAAATTACTACCAGAGGATTCGCTATCCAATGTAGAATCACTACCGAAGACCCTGCTAAGAATTTCCAACCAGATACTGGTAAAATTGAAGTCTATAGATCAGCCGGTGGTAATGGTATTAGATTAGATGGAGGAAATGGATTTGCTGGATCAATTATTTCACCTCATTATGATTCTATGTTGGTTAAATGTTCTTGTAGTGGTTCCACGTTCGAAATCTCCAGGAGAAAAATGTTAAGAGCATTGATTGAATTCAGAATTAGAGGTGTCAAGACCAATATTCCATTTTTATTAGCCTTATTAACTAACGAGACTTTTATTGCTGGTGATTGTTGGACCACTTTCATTGATGATACTCCATCACTTTTCCAAATGATTAGTTCCCAAAATAGAGCTACTAAGTTATTGAACTACTTGGGTGATTTAATAGTTAATGGTTCATCAATTAAAGGTCAAATTGGTTTACCAAAATTAGACACTGAAATCTTAATTCCTGAATTACATGATCCAAAAACTGGTGTCGTCATTGATATTCACAATGAAGTTATTCCAAAAGGTTGGAGAAATGTTTTATTAGAAAAGGGACCTGAAGTCTTCGCTCAAGAAGTAAGAGACTTTAAAGGTACTTTATTGATGGATACTACTTGGAGAGATGCTCATCAATCTTTATTGGCTACCAGAGTAAGAACTATTGATTTAGCTAATATTGCTCCTACTACTGCTCACGCTTTAAGTGGAGCATTTGCCTTAGAATGTTGGGGTGGTGCTACTTTTGATGTAGCTATGAGATTCTTGTATGAAGATCCATGGGCCAGATTAAGAAAATTAAGAAAATTAGTCCCTAATATTCCATTCCAAATGTTATTAAGAGGAGCTAATGGAGTCGCTTATAGTTCATTACCTGATAACGCTATTGATCAATTCGTCTTACAAGCTAAAGAAAATGGGGTTGATATCTTTAGAGTTTTCGATGCCTTGAATGATTTAGATCAATTGAAAGTCGGTGTTGAAGCTGTTAAGAAGGCTGGTGGTGTTATCGAAGCCACTGTTTGTTATTCTGGTGATATGTTACAAGTTGGTAAGAAATATAACTTGGATTATTATGTTGCCGTAGTTGATAAGATTGTGGAAATGGGTACTCATATCTTAGGTATTAAAGATATGGCCGGTACATTGAAACCAAAAGCTGCTTCGTTATTAATTGGAACCATCAGAGCCAAATATCCTAAATTACCAATCCATGTTCATACGCATGATTCTGCTGGTACTGGAGTTGCAAGTATGGTAGCTTGTGCTAAAGCCGGAGCTGATGTTGTTGATGCTGCCTCCAATTCCATGTCAGGAATGACTTCACAACCTTCAATTAATGCTATATTAGCTTCGTTAGAAGGTGATGTTGAAACTGGTTTAGAAACTTCTCTTGTTACTGAATTAGATAATTACTGGTCTCAAATGAGGTTATTATACTCATGTTTCGAAGCAGATTTGAAAGGACCTGATCCAGAAGTTTACCAACATGAAATCCCTGGAGGACAATTAACTAATTTGATTTTCCAAGCTAGTCAATTAGGTTTAGGAACGAGATGGTTACAAACTAAAGAAGCTTATAAGCAAGCTAATAAATTATTGGGTGATATTGTTAAAGTTACTCCAACTTCAAAAGTTGTTGGAGATTTAGCTCAATTCATGGTATCCAACAATTTGACGGAAGAAGATGTTACTAAGTTAGCAAGTGAATTAGATTTCCCAGATTCCGTTTTAGATTTCATGGAAGGGTTAATGGGTACACCATATGGAGGTTTCCCTGAACCTTTAAGATCTAACATGTTGGGTTCCAAGAGACAAAAGTTAAGTTCAAGACCAGGATTGAACTTACCTCCAATTGATTTTGCCTCAATCAAATCCGAATTAACTACCAAGTTTGGTCCTAACATTACTGAATGTGACGTTGCTTCTTATATAATGTATCCTAAGGTTTTCGAAGATTATAAGAAACAATTGGAAAAATTCGGTGACTTGTCAGTATTACCAACCAGATTCTTTTTAAAACCAACTAAGATTAATGAAGAAATTGAAGTTGAGATTGAAAAGGGTAAGACTTTAATCATTAGATTATTGGCTATTGGTGAAATTAGTCAAAAGACTGGATTAAGAGAAGTATTCTTTGAATTAAATGGTGAAATGAGAAGTGTCACTGTTGAAGATAAGACAATATCAATTGAAACCAAGACCAGACCAAAAGCAAGTCAACCAAATGAAGTCGGTGCACCAATGGCAGGAGTTGTCATTGAAGTCAGAACCAAGCCAGGTGTGGAGGTTAAGAAAGGTGACCCAATTGCGGTATTAAGTGCTATGAAGATGGAAATGATTATTTCAGCTCCAGTTTCGGGTACCGTTGGAGAGCTCTCAGTTAAAGAAGGTGACTCTGTTGATGCTAATGATTTAATCACTAGTATTTTAAAGTGATAGAAATGTTATAACTCAATATATGTATTAGATGAATTACTATTATACAATCGTTATCATGATCTTTTAAACTCTCTGTTTGTATACTCCAATTTGAACAAGTTGACAAACTACGGCCCTTTTAAGTAGATGTTTACCTAACTACGCGTCTTCTCTTTATATCTCCTTTATCATCCTCCAACTTTTTCATCAACTCTTTCTTCTCATTCTTCAAGTTCTCGACGATCTGTTTCAACTCCTTTTCCTTCTCAACCTTCTCATTAATCTTCTGGTTGATATCATCTTCTCCCTGCCAATTAGAGTTCAATAGAATCTCCTTGGTATACTCAGTTTGAGACAAGATTCTTATCCATTGGTCAACTAACTTGTTTGTGTTATCCATAGACTCGTTTGTCTTACCAAGGTTCTTGTGTGTGGTCTGTATAGATGTTATCAAATCACCAACTATTCCATTTATCTGTTTTAACTGCTGGAGTTCCTTTTCTAAAGCTGCTTGTCTGCTCATTATGTAAATAAATAATTCGCACTGTCGAGCGCTTTTTAATAGTAGAGTTTAATACTTCCTATGACAGAAATCACTGGTGATGAATTGCCTACTCGATGGGAAATCGAATTAGAATTCGTTCAATCGTTATCTAATATACAATACTTGAACTATCTAGCTCAGAATAATTACCTTAATGATGAGGAATTCTTGAATTATCTAAATTATTTAAGTTATTGGAAAGATCCCAAATATGCCAAATATTTGGTGTATCCCAACTGTCTTCACATCTTGACATTACTACAGAATGAAGAGTTTAGGAGGAATATCGTTAATCCTGAGTTTATGAATACGGTTATGAATGATATGGTCAAGAGATGGCTGAATAATGAGATTGTTAATGATTCTCAGATTAATGAACCTAACGGTCAAAACGGAGACTTAAATGGTTCGCTGAATGAACAAGCCAATGGAACTAACGATTCAAATATGATTAATGATACGTCTATCCCTGAATCTAATGGATTGGCTGATGCTAACGGAATTAATCAAACTAATGGAATAAGTCTACCAAATGGTAGTACTGATTATAAAGAAGAAAACGATGTAACCATGACAGATTCATAATATTCAACGACTAAGACTTCTACTAAATTACTTACAAAACGTTTCCAACTTCATTAGGTTAACCTACAACCATTAATTCGGAAACTCATTAGTCTTGTATCCTGTATATAAAGTTTCCCAACTTAATTCTCAGCAAAAAGATTGCGCAAAATCTTAGACCATGAATAATGAAATGTATGACAAGCATCTTGCCACCGTCCATCAAACACTCTACAATGTAGCGAGGACCTTCAGGTTGACTGTCAATGAGTTTATATACATTTCCTCATTCATTGGCAATTTCATAGTTGGGAAAATCATTCATCTCACTTCCGAGGCTGATGAGGTCTACAACTACTATAATGATAAGAATAACATATTTAATCAATTGTTTGTAAAAAAAGGCTGGCTATGGACAACATTAGTCATAGCCATATTCTATGGATGTTTAATAATAGAGAATTCTCATCCATTAGTCAAGAAAAACAAAGCTAAAGTAATAAGCAAAGCATTATTGAATTATGGGATATCAACCGTATGGTGGATTTTCTTTACTCAATGGTTTTTCGGCTTGCCTTTGATGGATAAGATCTTTATATGGACCGGTGGTAAATGTACCAATATTCAAGAAACAAGAATTGACCCCACCAACACAATTTTCACCAAAGTAGAGAATATTTACGAATCTAATGTCATTTCTTCAAGTACTTGTAGAAGATTGAAAGGACATTGGACCGGTGGTCATGATCCTTCAGGTCATGTATTCCTAATGATTCATTCTTCGTTGTACTTGTTTTTTGAAATTAAACAATTTTGGGTGTCTTGGAGGACTTTGTTAAAGAACTTTAAGGCGGTAGTTGGTGATGTCAAACAAGGTAAAGCTACGACTTCATTACCTCCATACTTGATAAATAATCCTTCCATTTTAATTGTGTTACTAACCTCACTATGGTGGTTCATGTTATTGATGACGAATGTTTACTTTCATTCCATCTTAGAAAAATTGGTGGGCTTATTATTTGGTTATTGTATTGTTGGATTATACGTATATCCGAGATTCACAGATGGTGATTTTACAGAGTCAACGTCACCCTCATCAAAACAAAAATGATTTGATTGTCAAAGACAAGAACCTATTATTAACGTAAATGTACAGTATTGTTAGATGTCTCTGCTCTACACGACCCACCTCATCTCTAGGAACCTTTTGTCGTAGATCGATCCCTCCTTCTACACGCGTTTTGACGCCCCGCGAATTATTCAAATCGCGATTTACACGTAAATTCCAATGTTTACACTAAAAATTACATAGTAAATTATTGTTTAATTCACGTAAACTGTCTCATCCCAATTTTTAAGGGGTGGTGGACGGCATATACCTCCTTATTTTTTGTGTTTCACAATGGATTAACTAGCAGATACGCACAGTTTTCACTTGAGACATACCTATTTATAAAATCAATTTTTTTCTTTGGTGTTTTATCCATATATATTGGAATCACTGAACTTTTTTGGAAAAAAAACCTTTTCATACTTAACAGTATTATTTTTGTTTGTGTTTCTTAAACGTTAAAGTACTTTCCTTTACTTCTTGTTAGTTTAGCACACTTAGGACCTAGCCTTGGACCTTGCATTACATTCCCTTATCAAACAGAAAAATAGCTGCAAAAATTAAACGAGGCTCCAAGAAGTTACACGAAAGTTAATTTACACACAATTTGGTTAATATATACTTGACATAACCCAACTTTAATAGAAAAATTTGATTGATTTAGTACTAAAAAGAATAAATGTGGGCCTTGATAATATTATTACTTATTAAGGTCGTATTAAGTGATGTTTCGTTAGGGTTCCCATTCAATGAGCAATTACCTAATATTGCAAGGATAAACCAGGCATATGAGTTTACTATGTCTAATACTACTTATGAATCTTCCAATGGTGAATCTGTTAGTTACCTGGTATCGGGATTACCTGATTGGTTATCGTTTGATACCAACTCCAGAACTTTCACTGGGACTCCAAATGATACTGATGTAGGAGAATTTACCATTAGTTTGACTGGTTCTGATAGTCTGAATGCCTTAACAAATAGTTATACTATGCTTGTATCCAATGATACTGGGTTAGAATTGACCAGTTCCAATGTTATGTTTGTAGAAATATCTCAATACGGTCAAACTAATGGAGATGATGGATTAGTGGTGAAAGAAGGTGATGAAATTAACATAAAATTTGACAGTAAAGTGTTCGAATCAAAGCCTGATGCTGATAGACCAATTATTGCTTATTATGGAAGATCTGCCGACAGGACTTCTTTGCCTAATTGGATAACCTTCAATTCTGATGATTTATCATTCTCAGGTACTGTTCCTCACGTTATATCTACCAATGCCCCTTCATTCGAATATGGCTTCAGTTTCATTGCTTCTGACTACTATGGATATGCTGGAGCTGAAGGACAATTCAAAATCGTTGTAGGAGGACATCAATTAAGTACAAATATTAATGAAACCATCAAAATCAATGGTACTTTAGGTGATTTTTTCGATATTAAAGTGCCGATTTTGTCAAATGTTTATTTAGATGATGAATTAATTTCCCCTTCTAATATTACTGGTATACTACCCAATGATTTACCAGACTATATGGAGTTCAACCAAGCAAATTACTCTTTGACTGGTAACTTTCCAACTGATTCCACTTTCGATAATTTTACAATTACAATTTATGATATTTATGATAATTCTGTTGATTTACCTTACCTGTTTGATGCCATTGGTTCAGTATTTACCATCAAAAGTTTACCTTCTGTCAATGCAACAAAAGGAGGTTTCTTTAAATACGAATTACTTGATTCATTCTTTACTGATGTTAACCAAACTAAAGTTACAGCTAATTTTTCGAATGCCAAGTGGTTGACTTATGATTCGGACAATAAGACTTTTGTTGGAAATGTTCCAGATGATTTTAAAGATTTAACCGTTGGAATTGATGCTTCTTCTTCATACGATGAAGAATCCAAATCATTCCAAATCAAAGGTGTTGATTCTCACGTTTCCAGTTCTTCTAGTTCTTCTAGTTCAGCTACAAGTTCCAGTGCCAGCTCAACTGCTACTTCGAGTTCCAGTGCTAGTTCAACTGCTGCTGCTGCTAGTGGTAGCCATAAAAAATCAAGTGACTTGCGTAAAAAATTAGCTATTGGTTTAGGTGTTGGAATACCAGCACTCTTAATTCTTATAGCAGCCTTATTGTTACTTTGCTGTTGTATCAAGAGAAGAAAGAATAGAGATGAAGAGAACTCTGGTGCTGGTGAGAAATCTAGTGATACTACTCTTGAAGAAGCAGAAATCAATGGACCAGGATTTGGCGTTATAAATGGTAAACCCAAAGCAATAGCTGCTGCTAATGTCGACAAACTCGATAAGGATAATTCAAGTACATCATCATCGTTGACTCATGTTGATGATAGTGATGTATCTAACTACTTTGATGCAGACGAATCACAGGATAAGCCTATGAAATCATGGAGAGCCAATGATCAGTCTGATATTGCTAAGACCAATGCTGCTTTGAGTAAATCTGGTACTTTTAGAAAGTCTGATGCTTCGTTAAGTACGGTGAATACTGATCAATTATTTTCCGTAAGGTTAGTGGAAGATAATTCAATAATCAGGAATAGTAACCAATCCTCATTTGGATCAGGACAATTCATTAGTAATAATTCCTTAAACGCATTATTAAACCGTGAAGATTCTGGTAATTTTCAAAGGTTAGATAGTGATGGGAATATAGTTGAAGCATCATCACCGAAAAGACCAAATATGTCAAGAGCAGGATCAGCAAATCTAGGAGTTTTGGTAGAACATTCTAATGAGAATAGTCGTGATTATTCAGGCTCAATCTCAAATAGATCTAAACAAAGCTTATATGATGATTTCAAAGCTGCTCAGAATGTAGATGGTACTTATGATTGGGTTGATTCAAATGATGACAACACTTACAAGTATTTGAATAATGGTAAGACTATTGACATGTCATTATCAGAAAATTCCATTTACAAAGATCCTGAAAACCCTGCTAGAATTTCCAATTCATCTTTAGGTAAGAAAGCCAAACTAGTTGAATTCACGAGAAAAAGTAGCTTAAGAGAATCGTCACATCAAGCCAATTACACTTATGAGGGTGAACCGGTTGATATTCACGACGAGGATTCTATATAGCTTGCTGGTTTCAAGTGATTGACAATAGTAATTAAACATTAATAGTACTCATTGGTACGCGATAATAAAAGCATTTGATTTATGTATTATATAACGTAATTTCGATTAATATACTAATTTAATATTTCGTTCTCCTATTTAGATTCGGGAAATTCAAAGATCTGCTTTAGAAGTTGGCAATAATTCAACATAATGAGCGGTATCAGCAGCTCTTCTTCTTCCTTCGACATATTCCATCATTTCACTGTAAGCCTGAGGTATAACTGAACAGAATCCTGGATCATTTTCCCCATGGACATTCGTAGGTACAAAGAATGAATAGACGAATGAACCTGACTCCTTCGATACTTCATCGTCGATCATTTTTATAGACGTATCTACCTTGACTTGTATTAAAGTTCCTGGTTCTGATAAGAAAGTATCAGGATTCGAGTTCAACTTATTCTTAGCTGGCAATTTGAAAACAAAGGGAGTATCATCGTCAATATCAACTGATTTTTCATGAATGTGTTCCGTATAAACGACAGTTGCAGTCATGGTTAAGATTGACCCAATTGGAACTGGTTGTTTGAAATTAGTGGCATCTAAAGAAACAAATCTTGGTCCTGATGATGCAAATTCAGCTACTGCACAATATCCTAACTCAAAGGATTGTCTCAATAAATATCCTCCGAAAATCATATAACTATGTCTATTCCTGTATTGCGGTTGCATAAATAAAGTAGAAGTCATCTTAGATTCTTTCATGAATCTTACATTTTTATTCGAAAAAGTCTTGGATTCAAAATCTTTTGATGATTTCCATAAATCATGAATTAACCGGGTTTCTTCTGTGGTTGGTTCTAACATTTTAGAATTTTTTGCACCCAATTTCTTTAAATTATTTCTCGATTCGGCTCTTCTATAATCAACCCATTGACTTTCGGTTATAGGTAATAATCTGTTGATAGCAAATGATCTATGAGTTTCTGGATTTCTGGCTACAAAAGTGAAATTGGCACTTAAAAAGATATTATCATGAGGTAAAGATGATTCGGTTATTTCATTGGGTATATCTCCTTCAAATGCATATCCCCTGACAGTTATTTCCATCGATGACTTACCGGTCCATGTAACAGCACCAGCTAACACGAAATTGAACTTTTGAATCTCTTCAACCCTCTTAACCATATAAATACGATCAACTGATGCTGTAACATTCATTGGTTCAGCGGGGGAACAATGTCTATAAGCGATTCTACCAGCCAATGCATCTAAATCTTGAAACAATTGACCAGCCCTTAATCTTCCGAAGGCATTGATATATGCATCACAAAGCCATTTATCATCTTTAAAGGGCAATGTTAAATATGTGAAACTGTCCTCTCTAGTCCTTTCTCCCACTTCAGTAGTGATAGTTGTCTTGTACGAGTAACTATCCAAGATCTTGCCTTCTTTCATTTGTCTCTGTCTCTCCACTAAGGCCTCAAGCCATGTTGCTTTATTAGGCATCTTCTCTAAATCACCCTTATCGGCCAAGATAGTGGAAGCAGCATCTGCTGCATCGGAGGCATCGTTTGAAGCTCCTGAATCCGGCCTGTGAAAATTAACAGCATTATACCTAACACTGGTTCTTAATGAATTGTATGCTAAAGGTCTTAAGCTTGAGTTTGTGTATTTTAAATACCTTATCATTACCGTTCTCGAGATTGGTTAATCAGAATTTTGTGTTCTTAAATAATTTTGAGTGAGGGGGACCTTTTCCGGGTTATGTCAGGTGGTTTGGTTACCCATTTCTCACGATTTCCGAACTGATTTTGGCTGTAATCATGTGCTTATCTTCTAGAGCCTATGTATTTCACTCTATTTTATTTTGATTAGTCTAATAAGGCTCCAATCCTTTGATTCATTCACGAAAGATTGTTTTTATCAAGATGAACCTCTATTAGACGTACGGTAAGTATGATCAGAACTCCGTTACTGACCGGGGAAATTGTTGGGTCGTTTACGATATCAACCGGGATTTGCAGCCAAAAGTAAGTGGCTAACTTTATGCCCCTCCATGTCAACTGTTGGGGTTTATATACGATTCTAGGCTTGATGTAGATTTTTGGGTGATTGTGTTATATTGTAGCATTGTTTTATTCTGCTTAGGTTAAGTTTTGAAGGTTCTAATTAGAAAGCTTTCTTTTTGTAGATTTCACATATTCTCAGATTTTTTAAAAATTCTAAATTATTTGAAATAAGAAATAGGAAAAATGTTTTGGTGACTTATAATTTATTCGGATTCTTGTACCATACTCTTGTCACGTATCTACTATACACAAAACGATTGAAACACTTCACTATAAACTCCAATGCCTGATATTCTCATCGCTTCAATCTCGGTTAATGATTGTCTCTTTTATCCTCATTATTAAACCCGTGCACCAATACATTGGACTTCAAACCCCGAAATCGTCGTGCGTTCCGCATTAATGGTCCTCATCTGTCCGGTTACCGAAATATCTCAAAGAAATCTGAAAAACTCAATTGAACACAACAAGTTAACATGGCACCTAAGTTATCATCAGTTGCTAAGACAGCCAATTTGGCTGCCCAGGCATTAAAGACTTCATCTATTCAAAACAGAACCATTAAAAATGCCGGACAATATCAAGCATTGAGAATGACCGGGGGTTCAATTAGGTCTGCTTCAAACGAAGCTGGTCCAAAGACTATGACCGTCAGAGACGCTTTAAACTCAGCATTAGCCGAAGAGTTAGATCGTGATGACGACGTTTTCATATTAGGTGAAGAAGTTGCTCAATATAATGGTGCTTATAAAATCACTAGAGGATTATTGGACAGATTTGGTGAAAAGAGAATTGTTGATACTCCAATTACTGAAATGGGATTCACTGGTTTAGCTGTAGGTGCCGCCTTAGCTGGATTAAAGCCAGTTTGTGAGTTCATGACATTTAATTTTGCCATGCAATCCATTGATCATATTATCAATTCTGCTGCCAAAACTTTCTATATGTCCGGTGGTACTCAACCATGTAATATTACGTTTAGAGGACCAAATGGTGCTGCCGCAGGGGTTGCTGCCCAACATTCCCAAGATTATGCTTCATGGTATGGATCAATTCCAGGTTTGAAAGTGATTTCTCCATATTCTGCCGAAGATTACAGAGGATTAATAAAAGCTGCCATTAGAGATCCAAACCCAGTTGTTTTCTTAGAAAACGAAATCTCTTACAATGATGTTTTTGAAATGAGTGAAGAATCTTTATCTCCTGATTTTGTATTACCAATTGGTAAAGCTAAAATTGAAAAAGAAGGTACTGATATTACCATCGTTTCTCACACCAGAAATGTTAAATATTGTTTAGAAGCTGCTGAAACTTTGGAAAAAGATTACGGAGTTAAAGCTGAAGTTATTAACTTGAGATCAATTAAACCATTAGACGTTCCAACCTTAGTTGAATCAGTTAAAAAGACTAACCATTTAATTACTGTTGAAGCTGGATTCCCAGCTTTCGGTGTTGGATCTGAAATCGTTGCCCAAATCATGGAATCTGAAGCTTTCGATTACTTAGATGCTCCAGTTGAAAGAGTTACTGGTGCTGAAGTTCCAACTCCTTATGCTAAAGAATTAGAAGATTTTGCTTTCCCAGACCCTCCAACTGTTCTTAGAGCTGCCAAGAAAGTCTTAAGTTTATAAGTAATGTTAAAGTGAAAAAGAAAGGTAGAGCGAATAATATTATTACCTTTTCTTTTATAGAATTATTAAATAGGTCATAACTTTTATGTATCATAATAAAAGGAAAAGTTGTATAAGTGTATAAGCTCCACGTAGTATGCGCAGTAAAGAGAAACCGCGAAGGTAAACCATGGACTCAGACTCTAAAGTACATAAACGTACAATGGCAGAATCTCAGTTCAATCGTTCGGGATTTGAATATGAGAATGATGGTCTATTACCGGTAACTAATCAAGACTCCGAAAAGACTTTTCAACCCAAAGCCACTCCCAAATCTAAAGGATTAGCAAAGATTGATAGGCCTGCATTTTTTATATTAGTTGTCTTATATTTACTTCAAGGTGTTCCTGTAGGGTTAGCATTTGGATCAATTCCATTTATGTTGAAGACGAAATTGTCATATTCACAAGTAGGAATATTTTCATTGGCTGCATACCCGTATTCAATGAAATTATTATGGTCTCCAATAGTTGATGCTATGTATTCATCTAAAATCGGTAGAAGAAGATCATGGATCATTCCAATCCAAACTATAAGTGGATTAACTTTAATATATCTTGGTTTTATCATAGACAAGTTGATTGAAGACCCAAAGGATAATTTAAAAACTATCACTTTTTATTTCTTCTTATTGGTATTCTTCTGTGCTACCCAGGATATTGCTGTTGATGGATGGGCATTAACTTGTTTAAGTGACGAGAGTTTATCTTATGCATCTACTGCTCAAACCATTGGTATAAATACCGGATACTTTTCATCTTTTACAATCTTTCTCGCTTTGAGTTCACCCGATTTTGCTAACAAATATCTCAGGTCTACTCCTTTAGATCAAGGATTATTTACGATGGGTGGTTATTTAACATTTTGGGGATGGATGTACTTGATAGTTACTGGTGTCATTTTTTTCGTGCCTGAAGATCCACCCCATTTAGCTAAACTGAATCAAGCTAAATTAGCAAGTGAACTTTCCAAATATGAAGGCCATTATAATAAAGACAAATCATCCAAATTGGTAAACGTTCTAAAGAGCTCAAGCAATGTTTACCAATCGATGTATGAGATTTTAAAACTTTCAAACGTTCAAACGTTTGTGGTGATTTTATTAATCTCCAAGTTTGGTTTCCAAGTAAATGAAGCTGCTACGAATCTTAAGTTACTTGAAAAGGGATTATCCAAGGAAGATTTGAGTATAACTGTGTTAATTGATTTCCCTTTTGAAATGGTATTCGGATATTATGCTGGACGGTGGTCTACAGGTAAAAAACCATTAAAGCCTTGGTTAATTGGATTCGCTGGCAGGTTAGTGGCAGCATTCTTGGCTCAAATAATTGTCTATTTCTTCCCTGCTAATGGGGAAGTAAGTACGAGTTACTTTATAGCGATTATCTTACAACATTTGTTGGGATCGTTCATGTCGACCATTCAATTTGTGTCATTATGCGCTTTTCATACAAAGATAGCCGATCCTTCAATTGGTGGTACTTATATGACAACCTTAAATACTTTATCAAATTATGGTGGTACTTGGCCAAGGTTGTTGATTTTCTATATGATTGATAAATTGACTATAAGTAAATGTGTCAATGGTGCAGCTGAAGAGTTCATTACAAATGAAGCTGTTAAAGAAGCCTGTAAGAATAACGGTGGGAAGATTGAGATTTTAAGAGATGGTTATTATTATACGAACTTTTTCTGTATAGGGTGTGGGGTATTGATTTTATTATGGGTTAGAAGAAAGGCAGAATATTTACAAAGCTTGCCAAATCATGCTTGGAGACTAAAGAAGGTATAGTTATTCCAAGAACATCCGGAGGAATGTGTATGAATATATGATAAGACTCTTGTAGTAGATCGATAAATATCGTGTATTATGCTAATTATTTAGATTAAACAGAGAATTTTCAACATGACGATGAAAGTCATCACTAAGAAAATCTGAAGGCAGAAATGGAGTCCTTTGATCATCGGTCATCTTTTTAGTAACCGATGAATAACTATTAATAATAGAAGGAATTAATGCAGTATTTAATGATGGGGATTGATGGGAAGTAATTGATAAAGATGGTGATCTTATTTTAACTGACTTTGTCACACCTATTTTTGAGTAACTTCCAGTCATAGGACTTGCTCCTGATATATAATGATGAGGAGCATTGATTAAAGAAGAAGTCTCGTTGAATATATTTGAATGATTTGCAAATTCTTCATTATCATCTTCATAAACAAAATTCCAGTCCTGCTGTTGAAAGGGACCTCGGTGAAGGTCTATAGGATTATTATGGGCTTCATAATGATGATCAATGTGAGGATGAGGATTGGATAGATGATGAGTGGAATTGTTCTTAAAATACCAGCATTGCAATAAAATTGTAGTGTCAAATAGAACAGTACCGCCACTTCCTAGCAAGAATGGAAGTTGATCATAGAAAGCGTTCCCCCAATTTTGATCTCCCTTGATATATGATAAATATAAATCCAGTGATATTGAGATGGTGTATAAAGTATTACCTAACATTGCAAACAAGAACAAGTAAGGAGATATTCCTGAGGTTGATTTCTTTTTGAAGTTGGTGAAAATTTGGGGAACTCTTGAAGATATATAAAAACATGAACAGATCCATGCCAGAATTTTCCCTATATCATCGAATGAAGCTAATACAGCACTTGAAGTAGAATGTGCACTAACGATAGGAAGACCTCTAACTTTCTTAACATTTGTAGCAAGTAAACCTGCTGATAGGATGTTCCTAACAAAATTATTAGGGGTAGGGTTCTTTAAATAATTGGGTGATACCCTTGGATTAGGACTGGTGAACCTAACCATATTCGGGCTTTGTAATAAATTATGAGGTGTAGTATGATAAGGATATACTTTGGTATAATACCAGAACTGGAAACATAGAATTATATCTATGAAACAATAATAAGACGCTATTAAAGTTTGAAATGGTAATGCTCTAGTCAACAAGCACCCTATTAAATTTGTTAAATCTCCAGCTATCCAACAACCAAGAAATAATACATTAACTCCTTCCACTGACCTATTAAAATGATTTTCAATAATTTGAGGTAGTTGGGCAAATAGCCATATGGTGAATGAAAGGTATCCGGAATAAACACTTATACCCGACAACAACGGCTCTTTATTATTCTGAATATAATTAATGAGTGTCATGATTCATTAGAGATAATGTACCGAACATTTCGCACCAGATGGAGAGATGAAGATAGAAGGTTAGGTATACTGCACATAGATGCCAAAATAGATTTTTAAGATATCCTTCTTGTATTTATATCATTTCTAAATTTCTTAACGTCTATCAACAAGAAATGACCAGCATTACTTTACTATAATTTTACAAATTAAAAATCAAACAATCATCCCTATAGTGGACTATTAAATTTATCTATCTCAACAAGTTAACCCATAATTCATTTTCACATTAACTAAATTCAAAATATTAAACAGCTTCTCTCAACAAGAAATGATCTGCACTATTTCACTCACACAAAGAAGTTCGTTTTAAAACAACACAGATTCTGAATAACATAGAGAGTCATAATCTAAACAGATATGACATAAAGAGTTAGTCTCGTAGCTTAAAGCTAATCTTGACTACTCATAGATCCTTCATAATGTTCAACCTTCTCTTTCTCATCATCAGCTTCGGTTGCCAATAATGGAACAGTAGGTTCCCAAGAAGCGGATCTCCAGGCTGGGACTTTTTCATCCCACATTTGCCCAATTTCTTCCAATCTTTTACCCTTAGTTTCAGGGAAAAAGAAGAATACATGGAGAAACATAGCACCACAGAATGAGGCAAAAACCATGTATGTTTTCCAAGTAATATTCTTAAAAGCAGAAGGAACGAAAAGGGCAAGAGCAAAATTGAAAATCCAATTAGAAGCAGTTGAAACCGCTGCTCCTCTTTGTCTTGAAGCACTATCACCCCAAATTTCGGAACAGTATAACCAAATACCTGTACCCCAAGAACATCCAAAGGCACAAACGAAAAGATAACAACAAGCGATAACACCTTTGGCTGCTCTGTCTCCTTCGGGAGTCTTTGGAATTTTAATTCTTAAAGAAGTGTTTCCATCGATTTCACTAACAGCTTCACCATAAGTGGCCAATAAACCACCAACAGCAAAATGCAATCCCATCATAACAAATGCACCCGTCAATAAAACAGGTCTTCTTCCCAATTTATCTAAAAGAAATAATGAAGGAATAGTTGCAACTACAAATAACACATATTGAATTGAGGAACTCACTAAAAGAGTATTACCGGAGAATCCTGCCATTTCAAAAATGTAAACGATGTAGTACATCATAACATTCATACCTGTCATTTGTTGCCAGATTTGGGCAAATGCAGCAGTGATAGTTCTTGGTAAGTATTTCTTATTAAATAAATCAGCATAAGTAAAGGCTCTGGTATCTTTTGAAAGTAAAATTTGTTCTTTAATTTCACTTATTTCAATTAAAACATCAGGGTCCTCCCTGTTACCTTTAGCTTGAACGTTGGCAACAATCAATTCAGCATCATCCCAATATCCATGCTTTGCCAACCATCTTGGAGACTCAGGAATTAAGAAACATCCAAAAATTAAACAAATTCCTGGAACTATCTGTAAGGCCCATGCTACACGGAAAGAAGTATCACTCTTGATTTGAGCACAGCCATAACTAATATAGAACATAATCATAATACCTATAGTTACAGCTAATTGAAAACCTCCTCCGATTATACCTCTAATCTTTCTTGGACTTAATTCTGCTGATAAAACTGGAGCAGAACTGGTACCAAATCCAATACCTAAACCACTAACAATACGACCACCAATCAATTGACCAACATTTTGACTTGTGCATTGAATAATAGCCCCAATAATCCAAAAGGTACCACACATAATAATAGAAGGCCTTCTTCCAAAAGGTTCAGAAACAAAAGAAGAAGCAAGAGATCCTACAATTGAACCTAATGCCATGGAACCAGTAATAACACCTTGTAACATTGAACCAGGTTTATGGAAATAATTGAAATATTGGTCAGTACCAATAAAGGCAGACATTGACGAAATATCAAATCCAAATAATAAACCGGCACTACATGTAATACAGGCAATAAAATAAATGTTATGAAAATTAGGAAATTTATCGAGGAGAGCTCTTACTTTCAAAGCTGGAGCTACTAACTTTTCTTCGTACCCCATAATTAATAATGTCACAAAAAAACACCCCGGGATTACTGTACTTTATATTCAAATCGAAAGCTTGGTGGACCAGGGCCCATTTTCCGAAGGAGGAGGAGGAGGGACTCCCCCACACCAGACTGTTGGTTTGCTTATTAACAATAGGCCCAAAGTTTCGCATTTCTTGACAGTGTGGGGCAATCTTTAAGATCGGGATTAACATGAATTAATACTCTTAACCAGGGAAAAACAATGCTTAGTGGCTATAGAGTAAGACATAGGAAATATGGATCAGTATGACATCGAGTTTTATTGTTCTGGGACTATAAATGAAAAAATAAAAGAAAGTTTCTATGAAAATGGCATTTCCCGAACATGTAAGAGGGCCCGTTAAAACTTGCCAGCTTTTTTTTGAAATGTATGTTAAACCGACCGTTGTATATTTTTCTTCTGTGGAGAGTTCAAAAGAATCGTGGGGATTGAAAAGATTGGGGTTGTTATTATACCGGGCTGTGGTTAATCTAGATTTACACTAACATTCTAATTTCTGAGTGATTTGTTAGAACCTTCCTCGTCTTCCTTATTGGTTTTCGCTATGACGGGTTTCGCTATGACGCAATAGCAAGAAATTGTTTGTTGTGATCAACTTTACGAGTTGAAAGATAAGATGTACTTGTCTGAATTGTTATGAGCTTTCTTTACCTAACACATACTAATAACGTTCTCGTTTCATGGTGCTGAGCTCCTCTCTCAAGCATACACTCCAGTTAGGAGCTATGAGGAACTATTAGAAACTTTTAGGATCCGTATCCGCATCCGCATATTTAGGCAGAAATTCCCCATCAACTTTGAACTTTAAATCCGGTGACCAAGTACGGGGGATGACGACATTATAACAGGGATAAATTGATACTAAGAGTATACTCTTTCAATTCGATACTGAAATAACTTCAAGCATTTGATGTGGGGGGTAAATTATGCAACGTAGCACCTTGCGTCTGTAACATAAAAATTCGGGGTAATATGCGAGGGCTCTTTAGCAATCTAAGGCAAAATGAATATCACCAAGAACAATAAGATTGCCTAATGGAGGGAATAATTCCAATCAAGAAGGGTTTTGATCGAAGATCTACGTATTTATTGATTAAGGATGTTTAGCTCAACATTACGCATATTCAATTGTTTAGCTGGGTTTACGGGTCATTTAAGATTTCGGTTGTGAATTAACGAGAGCTGTCAACGGTGATATATTCTAGACTAATAATTTGATTATCAAAAGCTAATCATTGTACAACATCAAAGCAAAGTCGCAGAGACAAACTTAGTATATTCTAGAGTGCATTACAATTAGAATTAGAATTAAACATTTATTGACATACATGATCGTAAACTGTTCTAAACAGTAACAGGTTCTTGTTTTTTCTCTTCATCAGAATTGTCATCAGATTTCATTAAATCAGATTCATTTTCTTTGTGTTCGTATTTCATCTTAGCTGCTAATTGAGCATCTGATAAAATAGGAACAGTTGGTTGCCATGAAGCAGATCTCCAAGCAGGAATCTTTTCATCCCACATTTGTCCAATCTCTTCCAATCTCTTTCCTCTAGTTTCAGGGAAGAAGAATAAGACGTGGAAAAACATAGCACCACAGAAACTACCATAGATACAATAAGTCTTCCAACTAATATTTTGGAAAGCTGGTGGAGTAAACATAGCAATAGCGAAGTTGAAAATCCAGTTAGCAGAAGTAGCTAAAGAAGCACCTCTTTGTCTAGAAGCACTATCACCCCAAACTTCAGAACAATATAACCAAATGGTAACACCCCATGAAACAGCAAAGGAACAAACGAACAAATAACAACAAGCAATGACTCCTCTAGCAGCTGGCTTGTCTGTATCTGGAATCCTTATAGTAACAGTTTCAGAAACTCTTTGATCAGGTGGAACGTACTCACCATAATTACCTAAAAGACCTGCAACACCGAATTGGAAAATGAACATACCAAGAGCACCAGCAAGTAAAACTGGTCTTCTACCAACTTTATCTAACAAGTACAAAGCAGGAACAGTAATAACAGTATTTAAAACATATTGAATTGAAGATGAAACCAAAGCAGTATCACCACTGTAACCGGCCATATCAAAAATATAAACGATATAGTACATCATAACGTTCATACCGGTCAATTGTTGCCAAATTTGAGCAAAGATAGCAATGAAAGTTCTTGAGAAATATTTCTTAGTGAATAAATCAGCATAAGTGAAAGCTCTGACGTGTTCATCAACTAAGATTTGTTCTTTAATTTCACTGACCTCAATCAAAACATCTGGGTCTTCTCTGTTACCTTTAGCTTGAACATCAGCAACAATTTTCTCGGCCTCATCCCAGTAACCTTGCTTAGCTAACCATCTTGGTGATTCAGGAATAAAGAAAACACCAGTTATTAAAATTAAACCGGGGATGATTTGAATACCCCAGGCCAAACGGAAAGAACCAACACCATCAATTTTGGAACATCCATAACAGATATAGAACATAACCATAATACCTAAAGTAACAGAGAATTGGAAAAGACCACCAATAGTTCCTCTGATTTTTCTTGGTGATAATTCAGAACCATAAACTGGAGCAGCAGATGAACCGAAACCAACACCAAAACCAGAAATCAATCTACCAATAATTAATTGAGCTCTGTTTTGAGAAGATGATTGAATGGCAGCACCTACCAGCCAGAAGAAACCACAAAGCAATAACGAAGCTCTTCTACCGAATGGTTCGGAAACAAAAGAGGAAGCAAGTGAACCAAAAAATGAACCTAAAGACATAGCAGCAGTAATGAACCCTTGCATAGTGGAACCTGGTTTATGAAAGTAGTTACCGTATTGGTCAGTACCAATGAAGGCAGACATCGATGAAATATCCATACCAAACATAAAACCAGCGATACATGAAATTGAAGCAATGACGAAAATGTTTGAAATGTTAGGAGTCTTATCGAACACTCTTCTCAACCTCAAAGCATGAGGAATTAATTTATCTTCGTAACCCATGGTATTGAAAGATAATTTTATAAATATATAATTGTAGCGTTAAAATCTATGGACCAGAATAATGGGGGAATCCAAGTTAATTTATAGTTTTAGGGTAATGACCATTGTTTGAACAAAAGCGTGTCAAAACAACTTTCTCCAACCTCCCCAGGAAAAATTTTCCATTATTTTTTATTTAATTGACTTATTTTATGGGGTTGTATGCAGACACCTGTATTAATCTGGAGGTCTTTTTATTTTTTATTTTTATTTTAATTTTTATCTCGTCTTACTGATCACCTGTTTTTAGTTCTCAGGTTGTGTCATCAGGTGTAAAGACCAGAAAACTCCTGTTTCAAAGAAGGCCTAGTAGATATTAACACTTTGTCTATGATAGACTATCGTAGTTTCGATTGTTCTATCCATTAATTATAAGTGACGAGTGTAGGTAATACTGGCCAATATGCCGTAAATGGATTTGTCGTGCTTCGCACAAACCAATATTGACTTTTTTTTTAGCGCTTTAGACGACTAATTTCAGATGTGATGGGAAGAAAGATGGTGGGATAACAGATCACACCAAACTTTAACTCACACTATAGTAAGGAGAGCTATCTTAATCGAAGAGTATACAAAAAAGTTTAGCATAAAAATAACGTTAGCTGTTCTACGTTTTAGCACAAAAAAATCAGGATGACTGGCATGTTGCATGACAATTCTTAGGCCAGCAGACACATCGCGACAAACAGGAAAAACTCTCTAACCAAGAAAATTTCAAATGCCGAAAAGATTTTCCGCGAGTATCTGGAGACGTCATTTTCCCTTGTCGGGTTAATTTTTTTGCGGTGTGTATTATCCAAAATTAGTAATGGTTACAAACCATGGAAATTTTCCTTCTATTGTTATGTAAGATCATAAGGCATATGCTGAAGAGTGGAGTAGCTAGAACAAATACCCAACGAACACCAATCATTCCACCAGAATCCTTCAAATGAGGGGTGGAAGAGATGAATTGGGAATCTCAAATGTAATGTTACATTTTTGGCTTATTTACGATCCTCAACAAAATACGTGATTCCTCCTTCTTTAAAGGCAAGACCCAAATCTCCAGATTTTATTTTACTTTAAGTCGTGCCATTTGTGGGTCTAGGTTGGTTGTTGAGCAAAAGGAGGTGTTTTCGTAAACTGGTCCTGAGTTCGGATAAAACGGGCTTTTGGATAACCTGTGCGGGTGATCCCCATAATTTTTCCGCTTTATCTTCAACTATGGGGGACTTTTTAAATAGTTGGAGTTCAAATTTGGAGCACTTGAAATATTCAATTATTTGATTTAATCCCGTTCGCCCAAATTTGGAATAGTTAGAGTATATATGACGTATTTACAATACCGTACGATAAATTATAAAATTTATTATGTGGTGGTTTAAACCCCCACAAACATGAGAAACTAAACAAAACTATATTTGACTTTAGATCCATAAGTCTTACCCCTCTTAACAATTACTTGACTTTTCCAATTTTCATGGTTAATGGCGTCAACAAATCTTCCATTTTCGATACAGAACCCACTTCTTTCTTTGAATCCTGGAGTATTTATACCAACTCCAGTATAAAATTGGAAAGCAGGGTCAGTGGTTGATACAACAAATTTGACCTTTGAGTTTGGATGAGTGGCTTCAAACACCTCTTTTAATTCATCGTTTCTAGTATCAATTTTATCAGCATTAGGATCAACAATAAAACAATAATCAAATGTTACATCTGGTCCAATTTCAGTTGGTTTAGTTATATCAACATGAGCAGGAACAATTTTACCAGTGGGCAATAAGCTGTCATTAACTTCTAATTGGTTGCTGGTGATTGCTTTGACTATAGTACCATCGGCTGAATCAGTACCGGAAATATTGAAATATGAATGATTAGTTAAGTTAATAATAGTTTCTTCTGCTGGTGACGATGATAAATGTTCACCAATGAATTCAATACCAACTGAACTATCATCAATGGTATACTTGATAATAACGCCTACATCACCTGGGAATCCGTTATGACCATCCTTGTCAAGTAAAGAGAATTCAAAGGTGTTAATAACTTTATCATCTACTTTGAATTGTTTTGCCACTGGCCCATGGAAGTATTGTTTATCAAAACCGTCTGATCCCCCATGGAGAGTGTTTTTATTCTCATTAGATTCTAAGGTAATAGTCTTTCCATTTAATTGGAATTTGGAATTTCCAATTCTATTAGCTACTCTACCAACAGTAGTACCAAAGAAAGGATTTGATTTTTCAATATAACGATTTGGATCATCGAATCCACAAACTAATTTTTGATTGTTCTTTGAAATATTTTGAATAATGGCACCCCTGTTTGCCAAACTTACTTCAAACCCGTTATCAAACTTAACAGTGTGTAACCTGTTTGAATAATCAGATTTATCGTCATTAAATACTTGCCACTTGTAGTTATCAACTTGGAACCCAAATGGATTCTCCTTGGTCCATTTCCACAAGTCTTTACAAGCATCCTCAATAGTGAGTTTAGCTTCCCATTTCAATTCATTAGTGGCCCTTGTAGGATCAGCAGTTAAGTTTAGGACATCACCACTTCTTCTTGGTGCTACCTCGTAGGGCAACTCTCTACCAACAGCTTTACAGAACGCATGGTAAACGTCAAATACAGTAGAACCATTACCTGTACCTAAGTTCCATTCTCTGAATAATCCACCTTCTAACTTTTTCAAGTAGTTCAAGGCAGCAATATGACCCTTGGCTAAATCAACTACATGAATATAATCTCTGATAGGGGTACCATCATGAGAGTCGTAATCATTACCGAAAATTGATAATTTTTCTCTTCTACCAATAGCTACTTGGGCCAAGTATGGTAACAAATTATTTGGAATACCTAAAGGATCTTCACCAATTAAACCAGAAGGGTGGGCACCAATTGGATTAAAGTATCTTAAAATGGCTGTTTGCCATTGTGAATCACTAGTGTATATATCCTTTAAGATGTTTTCGATCATATATTTGGTTTTACCGTATGGGTTAGTTGGATCATTTGGACAATGTTCGGGAATTGGGATCATATTTTCAAATCTTGTAGCATCACCGTATACAGTGGCAGAAGATGAGAATACAATAGTCTTAACATCCTTTTTAGCCATGGCTTCCAAAAGACTAATGGTACCTCCAATATTGTTATCATAATAAGTCAAAGGGATCTTGGTCGATTCACCAACAGCTTTTAATGCAGCAAAATGAATCACTCCTTGAATTGGGTACTTATCAAAGATCTCTAATAATTTATCAGTGTCTCTTAAATCAACATTGAAAAATGGTACTGACTGTTTGACAATGAATTCAATTCTTGCAACTGCATCGTAACTGGAGTTAACCAAGTTATCAACAATAACAACTTTGTATCCATTATTGATCAATTCGATAACTGTATGGGAGCCGATATACCCTGCTCCACCTGTAACTAAAATATATTGTGACATTATATTAGTGCTAATTTTTTTTTAGTGAGTTTTATTTAGCGTCGAAATCTGGAAAGATTCGAGGAATAATTAAATATTTATAATGGCAAGGTCTACAATTCTCGAATTTAAATATAGACAAAAAAGGTCATATAAAATAGGGAAAAGAAATTAAGGCAATTGTTTTACATGCTACGTACAGAAAATACGCTGAATTTTTTTTAAAGGTTTTATTTATGTTATGCACTAACTCGTTTTCTAACCACATTTCTCACGTTTGTTAGTAGTTTAAAATGTAACGTTACATTTTGTCTTGATAAACTCGAAGAGCTGCTAATTTGGACAAACCCTGTTTTAAAGTATCATATACAAAATTGGTATGGAAATATATGAAAAAAGCCATTTTAAGACCAACAAAAGCAAATTAGAGGATGCACAGTCAATATTGGCTATGCTATTGGACCTATTTTTCAACGTAATATACTATACCAGAAGCAATCCGGAATTCTGTATTAGTTCGTGTATACACACAAACTTAGATGTCCGATAATTGCAAGTAAAACACCTCTTCAATAAGGAATCACTGGAGTAGGATTTCTTGTGACTAACATCATTAGTCTCCAGATTATTGTGGGGCAATTTTTTACGGGTATCCTCTAGGAGGGTATTACAGGATTTCTAAGGTCATTCTACATAGGCCTTTACATGGTATGATGTCATATTCGTAAACCTTCAACATTAAAGTCTGAAAAGATCTCGTTGTTTTTACATATCGAGAAATACTTTTTCCCAATGTCGCATACAAGCCCCAGTATTATTTTTTTTATTTTCGTGGAATGATGTAAGTTGAAAAAAACGTTGGGGAACGCATAGTAACGTTACATTTTGTCCGGAAGAACTAATCCAAATAAATAGTTGAGATTTTCCCGCATTTTATTACTCCAATTTTTCAGATTGTATACACATTTCTTTCATTTTCTTTTTATTTTATTATCTTAATAAATTATCTTAATATATATAGAGGATGTCGGAAATTCCCATTTATCAAGATTTAACATTCTATCCGAATGTCGAAAAAGCCCAAGCCAGATTCGATAAAATCTCAAAATCATTCAATGACCATTTCGGTAAACCTCAGTTCATTGCAAGAGCTCCAGGTAGAGTTAATTTAATTGGTGATCATATTGATTGTAGTTATTTTTCCAGTTTACCAATGGCTATTGAAACTGATGTCGTTGCCTTTGGATCCCATAGAGATGATTTAAAGGTTGAATTGATTAATTTAGATTCCAAGTATGAAGCAACATCATTTGAATTACCTGCAAACAATGGGATCTTAACTATAGATAAGTCAATATTTAGTTGGTCTAATTATGTCAAATGTGGGTTTTTGGTAGCCCAAAAGTTTTTAGAAGAAAATCACCCAGACTTGAGTGTTTTCAAAGGTTTGAACGTTGTTTATGATGGTACTGTGCCAACTGGAGGAGGATTATCATCTTCAGCTGCTATCAGTGTTTGTTCGGCCTTATTATTTTTAAGAGCTCAAGGTTTAACTAAAATCACTAAGAAAGATTTAACTGCAATCACTGTTGTTAGTGAACATTATTTGGGGGTTAATACTGGTGGTATGGATCAATGTGCCTCTATTTATGGTGAGAAAGGTAAAGCTTTATTGGTCCATTATAAGCCAAACTTATATGGTGAATTATTTTCATTCCCCGAGGTCAAACCTTATAATATGGTTTTGTTAATTTCAAATACTTTAGTTGAAGCTAATAAATTCGAGACTGCTCCCATTAATTACAACTTAAGGGTTGTTGAATTCGCAGTTGCTTCTGAGATATTAGCTCATAGAACTGGTCTTAAATTGGTTCAAGATTCAAATTTAGCTACCGGTACTTTGAAAGGATTCATTGACACCTATTGTGAAACTAAATTAGGTTGGTCACATTGGGATGGTCATGATATTGAACAAGGTATAAAATTGCTTAATAAAGGTTTAGAATTAGTTGACGAATTATTTACTGAAGATGAAAAGAGTGGATTCACCACTGAAGATGCTTGTAAAGCTTTAGGAATTTCAAGTGACGAATTCACTGAAAGATTCTTGAGCAAGTTCCCTGTTAGATATGAAAAATTAAAATTATATAAGAGATCAAAGCATGTTTACTTTGACTCATTGAATGTTTTCAAGGTCTTAAAATTATTATCAGAGAACAGTGACGGCGTTTCTGACAAGTTTTTGAGTCAATTAGGGGGATTCTTAAATGATTCTCAACAAACTTCCATTAAGGGTATTGAAAACTCCACACCAGAAATTGAAGAGGTTTGTGAAATTGCTTTAAAGAATGGATCTTATGGATCAAGAGTCACTGGTGCAGGTTGGGGTGGTTCGGTTGTTCATGTTACTACTGCAGATAAGATTGACGGTTTATACAAAGCATTATCCGAACAATATTACGAAAAGAAATTCCCAGGTATTACTAAAGAAAGTTTAGAAGCTGCTTTGGTTATTACTGAACCTTCAGCAGGTGCATCTTTGATTGAATTATGAAATCAAGACTAAGTAAATGTTAAATGTATATAAATTTTAATGAACGAGCTCGTTGTTAAAGCCTGACAAACTCTTTTGAAACATTCAGCATAAAGTATTTTTCCAAGTTTTTTGAATTTAAGTCAACTAGTGATTTTCACTAAAATGCGAACTAAATTTTTATCACCATATGGAGGGTTTAGATGTGTATAAGAAGAGCAGTACTGGCAATGATGACCCTAAACACTCCGTTTTTAATCCTGCAAATGATTCCTATTTGTCGGATCACATAATAAATGATCACCTTGATAAGAATCATTTGATACTTGACGATATTGATCTCAATGATCCCTTGTTATCATTGAACGATGATAGTCAACTTTTACCATTTTATTATTCAAATATTGTAGAAGTACCCGAATTTGCATCAAATTCTATAGGAACAGATTCAAGTTTCCAAACTTTGAAAAATTATTATAAAAATGATGAAAGTTTATTTTCTCTGAACATTACGAGTTTAAATCCAACCCCGGTGGATTGCATTGCAGATAATCCTTACACAAATTCAAAGCAGCTGGACTACTTTATTCAAGCATCGCCTTCACCACAAACCACGGTGTCAAACCGAAGCATAAAACAGAGCACACCACATTATCCAGATCCAGCAGATGTAGACACTGATGAGTTGAACAAATATCAAAAAGTTTTAAAATTACTTGACAAGCAAATGTTGATAATAAATCAACAAACACCAACTACAAAACAAATTCCTAAAAGGAGGAAATTAAATTCATACCTCAATCGTCATATTAGATATGCATTAAAGATCAGACCCTTTTTTATTTCAAACTTGTCTCCTTATGACACAAGGTTAAGAAAGGGTTTGGATAGCATTTTACTCCAAAAGTTGAACTTGCAATTAGTTCTTTTGTTAGCTAAATTAGGACCTAAATATTATGAGAGTTTAAAGAGTTTTATCGGGAATAAAACTTTTAGCAAAAGTTAATAGAGTCATATAATCATTTAGTCATATACTTAATAAATTACACACGCATCGACTGTATTTCAACTGTTACAAAAATTCACTATAGACGTTATAGCTAGTGATTACTAGAGGACTTTTTAGAAGAGAGGAAATAAAGGTTAGATTAGAAAATATAGGGAAAAAAATTGCAGTACCGAGGTGTGCTTCGTTCCTCATGGCCCAATGGTTAAGGCGTGTGGCTACGAAATTCGTAGCAGGAACCACAAGATTCCAGGTTCGAGTCCTGGTGGGGAAGCACTTTTTTTTTGAATCTTGTTAAACTTATCAAATGCTGAATATGCTTTAAAATGATATGGAACACAAAGCATAATGTCATACTGACACTCCTTAGATTAAATGACCTATTGATAAAAGAAAACACTAACAAAACACTAACAAAACTTACAGAAAAAATGAGAATTAAATCTCAATCGTTTAATAATGAAGATATATTCAATTTATATATTGAATAAAGCAGGTGGTTTAATATATCAGAATGATGTCAATCCAGGATTGAACCGATTATCAGCAAATGATTACCTTGTTTTGGCAGGAACTTTACACGGGGTTCATGCGATTACATCCAAATTCACCGCTCCTTTGAATCCAGAGAAAACTAGTCCGTCACTTAATGCTACAAATTCAAACATAATAAGTAGTGGTAAAGCCCATAGTCCTAATACCAACAAATCAGGTCTTCAGAGTATTGAAACCGATTTATTCAATTTATATATGTTTCAAACATTGACAGGGATAAAGTTCATAATAATAACAACACCAATTTCAACAACTTCCTCGTCAAGAGGAGAGTTGAATTACCAGCTAGAGATTGTAACGCAGTATTTTAAACAGATGTATATCTTATATTGTGATTATGTAATGAAAGATCCATTTTATTCGTTAGATATGCCAATTAAGAATCAATTATTCGATTCTAAGTTATTACAATTAATTAATTGAGTCAAACCTTGAATTAGGTCGACTTTGGGGTGCCAGCCAAGGGCAGATAATTTTTCGTAGTTGATAGAGTACCTAGCATCATTATAATTCCGGTTTTTGGTGAATTCAATTTGTAAGGGTACTTTCATTAACTGACTTATAAGCTTAACTAATGCTAAATTATCAATTTCGAAAGGACATCCAATATTGAATATCTCACCAATGACTTCTTCGTATTTGTCCCATACTATCATTAATGCATCAACAAAGTCGGTGATATATAGATATTTCCGCTTATTAGATCCATCTCCATGTACGGGTACTTTCTGTCCAGCACTTAGTTGTTTAATGGTTATAGGTATGATTTTTTCTGGGTACTGGTTGGGCCCATAAATGTTATTAGCACGAATTATAACCACTGGTAATTTATATGAATATTGATATGACTTGATAATCAAGTCGATCGATGCTTTTGTAGCAGCATAAGGGTTGGAAGGGTTTAAATTATCTGATTCCAGCACATCAACCCCTTCATCTTGTTCCCCATATACTTCATCGGTTGACACATGTATAAACTTTATTTTATGGTCTATAGATCTCATGCATTCTAATAAATTCTGTGTACTTAATATATTGTTTGTAGTGAAGAATATAGGGTCAGCAAATGACTTATCAACACAAGACTCGGCTGCAAAGTTTATTACTGATGTAATTTTATAAGTAACAAAAATCTCTCTTAACTTTACATAATCTTTAGCCAAATCTAATTGTATAAATGTTATTTTGTCTAAAGGCAAGAATTTCAAATCAGACGCATAGTTCAATACATCCACACATATTATATGATGACTAGTATTCTTGACTAGATGATTTATTACATTTGAACCTATGAATCCTGCACCACCCGTAATTAAAACCAGCTCTGATGTCATTATTGTTGTTTTTTATTTTTCCGATAGTAGGTTTTTGGGGCCACGAGTTTGTCTACCAATAATAAATCAAAGAGTACGCCACGAATATAAATAATTCAATCACACCACGGGTTATCAAACTAATTTTCGGAATAATCGCTTGAGGCAACAAAGGAATTATGATAAGCAGAAGATGACTTAATATACAAAGATCTACTCACTTTTTCAAAGCAAATGATGGATGTCGCGCTGAAATAGGGCAACGTTCTCAACCAAACTGGGGCCTGACCTCCGGATAAACTACAGTTAAAAGAGGTTTTAAGCCAGACACGCCTTATTCAATGTAACGTTACATCGCACTCGAGAAATTCAGAAATTTTGGCAGGAGCCTGGAAAACTATATAAACAATACTTAATCCCACCAAATTTTTTTTAGAATGAAGATAGAGTTGCAAAACTTATTAACCAAAGAAGATTACAAATATCCACATCGAGCTATGACACAATTTGATTTTACTGACCATTCTCATCGTCGTTTTAACTTGTTGACAAATTCTTGGGTGTTATGTTCACCTCATAGAAGTAAGAGACCATGGCAAGGTGCTAAAGAAGAGATAAAGAAAAGTAGTTCATTAACATATGATGAAAAATGTTATTTATGTCCTGGTAACATTAGAGCTACCGGTGATTCTAATCCAAAGTACACTGAAACATTTTATTTCTTGAATGACTACCCAGCCGTTAAGTTAGATCAACCTGATTATCAAGATGATGAAAGTAAAGCCAGTGATTTAAAAAAGAGATTAATGAAAACTTCAGGTGTAAGAGGTAAATGTTACGTTATATGTTTTTCACCAAACCATAGTTTAAGTTTACCATTAATGCCAACGCCAAGCATTGTCAAGGTTGTAGACTTATGGCAAAAGTTGTATAACGAAATCAATGAAGAAGTTAAGCAAGGAGCTCATCATAAATACATTCAAATCTTTGAAAACAAAGGAAGCGCTATGGGATGTTCCAACCCTCATCCTCATGGTCAAGCATGGTGTCTTGATGTAGTACCAACCGAAGTGAACAATGAATTGCAGAATATGCAAAATTATCATAAAGAAAATGGCAGTCATTTATTAGGAGACTATGTTAAACTTGAAATCCAAGAAAAAGAAAGAATCGTTGCAATGAATGACTCATTTATTGTAGTTGTACCATATTGGGCATTATGGCCTTTTGAAACTTTAGTGATTGCAAGAGAACACCTTAGGTCCGTTGCAGATTTCAATGAAAAACACAAAGTTGACTTAGCCGCTATAATAAAGGAATTGACCATAAAGTATGATAATTTGTTTAACACATCATTCCCATATTCTATGGGTATTCATCAAGCTCCATTTGATGGTTGCTCTGAACATGAAAAAGAGAGTTCCTGGTTCCATATGCATTTTTATCCACCGTTATTAAGATCCGCTACTGTCAAGAAATTCTGTGTTGGATTTGAAATGTTAGGTGAACCTCAAAGAGATTTAACTTCTGAACAAGCTGCTAAAAGATTACAAGATTTAGACGGTGATGTTCATTATTTACAAAATTAATTAATTACCCTGTCCTATGTTATGTGGGCAACATGTTTATAGAGAATAGATATTATCGTTTCTTTGACCATTCAAGCATTTGACTATACGCATAGTAACTACTAGCGACTTCTTGGTGTAGAAATAAGTACCTGATAAGATAGCGATGAGATGCGAAAATTTTGTACCATAAACACACGATATCAGTTACAAATGAACCCCATAAAAGAAACAAAGCCGCCGTTGGATACTAGAATCGGCAAAGATGACCCTTTTGTGTTTGGACAAAGATTTTTAACTGACCAGCAGGAGGTTTTTACTCATAATGCATGGGATAATGTAGAGATGGATGAGGAACAAGTAGAGTTGGCTAAAGAATCAATTGCCAAACAATCTGAAAATCCAGTTAAGGATTTTGAAAAGAAACTTTATAATGCCAATCCTGCTAAGTATTGGGATATATTTTATAAGCATAACAAGGAAAATTTCTTCAAAGACAGGAAATGGTTGCAAATCGAATTTCCTTCCTTATACGAAGTAACTAAAGAAGACAATAAAGAGCCAACTACAATTTTGGAAATAGGATGTGGTGCAGGGAACACTATGTTCCCGGTTTTGGAACAGAATAAGAACCCCAACTTGAGAATATTTGGCTGTGACTATCTGAAAGTGGCAATAGATTTGATACATGAAAACCCTGTGTTCAAAGAAAATAGTGCCAAGGGTATATCATTTTCGTCAGTATGGGATTTAGCTAATGAAGAAAACAAATTACCTGACAACTTGGAACCTAACTCCTGTGATATAATAATAATGGTTTTTGTCTTCCTGGCATTACACCCTGACCAGTGGACCCATGCCGTAAATAATTTAATGAAAGCTTTAAAGCCAGGAGGGGAGATACTTTTTAGAGATTATGGTAGATATGATTTAGCCCAAATTAGATTTAAGAAGGGAAGATTATTAGAAGATAACTTCTATGTTAGAGGTGATGGTACTCGGGTATATTTCTTCACAGAGGAAGAATTAAGGGAGATTTTTTGTAAGAACGGACCTTTTGAGGAAGTTAAAATTGGAACTGATAGAAGGTTATTAGTGAATAGAAAGAAACAGTTAAAGATGTATAGAATTTGGTTACAGGCTGTGTTTACCAGTAAGAAATAGAAATTATAGCATATAAACATTAACAAATAATAATATACAAGAAATTGTCACAATATTTAAAAAGACTCCAAATTTCAACTATCGAATCCACTCTTACATTTTGGCTCAACTCTATACCATGAATAAAATACTTCCCACCAAACCTTTCTGCCAATTTTTCTAGAGTATCTGTGTCTTGCAAAGGTAAATGGAACACCTTATCATCTACCCAGACTTTCATAGGAACTTTCGTAACTTTTCCAGGAATAATCTTTTTATTTATTAGGGTGAATTGGTTTAAATCATGATCTTTTATTGAGTTCCATAACTTTTCGGAATCGTCCTTGCTAAGGTTCATTACAGACTTAGAATTACCATTCATAATATAACAGCTCTGTTTGAGTTGATTAAAGAAGTTCTCCGTCAATGACTTTTCATAATTAATAGAATCATCAGGGTACTTATAGATAAAAGGTATGATTTCAAATGGGTAATTATGTCCATGATTAAACTTCAATTTCCATGGTTCTGGATTTATTGACGATGGAGAATGTACTGAATCATAAAGAAGACCCACAGGTAAATTCCATTTGATAGGTTGACCTTTATAACTTAACCAAATTGGTTCTTTTATATCTATGAAGTTCTTAAAATATGTTATTATTGATTCAAAATACAAGGCGAAATAGGAATTTCTATAAATAGTAATCAAGTATTCTATATTAGACAGTTGATTGGATGGGTCTATTTCTAGAACAATTGTTATATTAATGGAACCATTCCATAACTTTTCCTTTATTTTATATATATCATCCATAGGGAAGAAGTCGCACTGTCTTTATCTAAGTGATACTACGATAAGGTAGAGACAATCTTATAATGACAAGTTGAGAAGGTTTTTTTTTGAAACAGACTAACACAAAGAGAATAGAAGAAATGTATGACCTTTAGATTGTGAAATCAGTATAAAGTTTAATGTCTATATATTAAATGCTAATCATTGTCTCGTTAAATTGTTTAATTCAATAACCTCTTCAGAATCTACAAATGGATTGTTGATATGATGTTGTGGATGACGTGCAAGGGAATGTGAATGATGTGTCAGTGAAGGAAGGGTCAGTGACGACAGTGGCTGGCTAAATCCATCGAAAGTGTCAACTCTATAGTGATGCGGTAAAGGGGAATAAGCGTTATGTTCGTGAACAACATTTAAAGCTTCTTGTGTTGTTAATTCGTGTTCTCTCAAAGATTTCAATCTATTTGAAGACGAGGATCCATTACTTCTCTTGGACAACTTTCTATTCAATTGTCTTACTGAAGAATTTCTAGAAAGACTTTTACCTAGTTTTGCCAATTTACTCTTCTCTTTATCTTCATAATTAAAAAAAGTTCCATTCTGACCATATTCATCTTCGGATAATGTATCAGAGTCCTCACCACTATTACCTTCCTCGTCCGATGATACATATAGTAACTTGTCTTGAGGTTTTGTAGGGGTGTCGAGTGAACTATGGCTTGAACTTATTTCTCCAGCAAAACCATTAGCCTCTTTGTCTTTTTGAGAGTCTCTTTTGAATAACATGGTTCTGGATTTTGCTTTGAAATCACCAGGTCTTTGGTACTGGCCCTCAAGGTAATCGTCATCTTCTTCAGGGTTGGCACACCATGTTGGAATAACCCATGAAAACATAAGACAAAACGAACACCCGAATCCCATCCACAACATAGTAAACCACAAAGTACCTAACTTCAAATCTATACCAAATGAGCCTAAACTTTCAGAAACTTCATGTCTAGTAGTAAGTAATACTGAAGTTACAAAGGCACTACATACGAAGATACTTGCAAAACAAGCAACCGAAAGTGCAGCAGCCGAATGTAATAAAAATGATGGAATTGTTTTTAAATCTTTTTTATCACCTCTGTTACTATAAATTACATGTTGGAACAACAACATAGCTGCGGTCAATGCTAAGTTTATAATCATTGTTATAGGGACCATTGCTGCCGACCTACTTCTAGAATGAGCTTCTTGTTCATAATTTGAGTTGGTATATGAACCTTCAAATGCATAAGCTAATACAACTTCCATTCCATAGCTGGCTAATGTATCTCTATATTGAAACACTTTACTCAAACTTGCAGCTTGTTTGGTACAAGTTAATTGATCATTATGTTCAAAATACTTTGTGTTTCCATGTTTATCTACCTCAGTAGTAACATTATAATTACCAACACAGGATTCCCATAAAGACACCATAAAATACTGTGGGGCATTAGCTACTTGCTTTTCGGCATATTGGGTTAAAATTGTTATTTCACTATCGGTTAACGACGAGTCAATAGGCAATTGTCCATTTAATTGAACATCAGCAGCAGAGCTGGATTCAGACACCGAATTCCTTAAACTTTCATAAATTCCATTTGCTACATCTAAATGAGAGCATTTGATCTTTGATATATAAAACTTGACGCTAAACCAGGGTCCTAAGATTGCGATAAAAATAAATATCATTGATAAAATCGTTGTGACAAACCTCCAGACTTGAAGTACTCGTGCCTCGATAGTAAGATTACTAAATGGGTACACAAATACATTACGAAGTCGTACTAACATGGCGTTGGTAGTAGGAATCAACAACGTCTGGGTGACAAATATCCCTTAAAATTTTTTCTTTACTTCGCGGTAGTGGTTCTGGGCTTAGTTCATAGTTAAATCCAAAGGGAGCTCAAACTTAATCCCTATTAATCCCTAACCTAAACCCAGGTTTAGTTAGTCCGAAGCATAAGACTAATTTTGGAGCATTTATAATGCCTACTTAGAGAGCTATCAAGGCTCTTTGTGAAACCAGTAATATGGTCTTTACGTAACATGCATTAATCTAAATAAAAACTATATTAAAAATCTTCATCAAATGTTAAACCTTGTTGATCAACAACTTCAGGTTCATCATCTCTGAACTTTCTCTTTTGTGGACTACTCTCTAGGGTCACAATCTTATGAGTCGAGTTCCAATCACTGGCATTTGATTGAAATGTGGAATATTGATTAGTTAAAGCTGGTACTTGTTCAATGTGATTAGGTAATGGCATTCTTCTTGTTTGGGGATTGGTTTGTGGATTTGTGTCTTGATAATTGATATTAGCTGTCAAGTCACGATTGTATGTCACAGTATTTGCTTGATTATATCCTTGATATGTATTACTTGGTACGTTGTAACCCTCAGCAACTGCTTTTCTTATTCTCATTCCAATAGTGCTTAAAGCCATCTCTTGTTCAGTACGAGTATCAGCCTGAATTGGTTGATTCATATTTCTTTTGTAAGTACTCATGATGACTTTTGTTTTGAATAGATGGTTGTTTGAAGTCCTTTTGTTGATTAGACCAGACGTGTGATGTTTTTTTTCCTAAGCGAGCATGAATCCCATTACTACACTGCCCACACTGGTGCTTTCAACACACTAGTACACCTTGACAAAGTACAAGAACTCTTATAAAAAGATAGAACAAGTAAGTAATTGAGTGAATGTTACTTCTATCGCCCTTCGCCCTAACATTCCCATAATCAGTTCGTCAAAGTGCAATTACCGATTTTACTAGAGTAAAAACTTCTCTCGTTATAACTTTCTGTAAAAACGCGGAATTATCATGGAATCAGCCTGATGATTCTAAAGGTAAGTGATGACGGATAAGCTCTTGAAGTATAAATATCATTAATCCCCCCAAAGCAAAGCCAATCAATTATACACGTCACGAATCCAGGATGTCTTTAGAATTTAACATTTCTTCTAAACAAGCACAACAATTAGAACATGATCACTCAGCTCACAACTATCATCCATTACCAGTTGTGTTCTCAAAAGCCAAGGGTGCAAAAGTTTGGGATTGTGAAGGTAAAGAATATTTAGATTTCCTTTCAGCTTATTCTGCTGTTAATCAAGGACATTGTCATCCAAAGATCATTGAAGCTTTAGTTGATCAAGCTTCCAAATTAACTTTATGCTCAAGAGCATTTTCTTCTGATATCTTTTCAGTATATGCCAAATATATCACTGAATATTTCAATTATGAAATGGTTTTGCCAATGAATACTGGTGCTGAAGCCGTTGAAACTGCTCTTAAGTTAGCTAGAAAATGGGGTTACATGAAAAAAGGAATTAAAGCTGATGAAGCTATCATTTTAGCTGCTGAGAATAATTTCCATGGTAGAACTTTAGGAGTTATTTCCATGTCTACTGATCCTGATGCTACCACTAATTTTGGTCCTTATTTGAATGGTGTTGGACCACAAATTCCAGGTGAACCAAAGGGTACCACTTTGAGATATGGTAAAATCGAAGATATTGAACTTGCTTTTAAAAATGCAGGTGATAAAATCGCTGCTGTATTATTAGAACCAATCCAAGGTGAAGCTGGTATTGTAGTACCACCAGCCGATTATTTGACTAGAGTTCAAGAATTATGTAAGAAACACAATGTTTTATTAATCTGTGATGAAATTCAAACTGGTATTGCTAGAACTGGTAAAATGTTATGCTATGAACATTCCGCTAATGTTAAACCAGATATCGTCTTATTAGGTAAGGCTATTTCTGGTGGGGTTACTCCAGTAAGTGCTGTTTTATCATCCAAAGAAATCATGTTATGTTTAGAACCAGGTTCTCATGGTTCTACTTATGGTGGTAATCCTTTATCTTGTAGAGTTGCTATTGCTGCTTTACAAGTTGTCAAGGATGAAAAGTTAGTTGAAAGAGCCGAAACTTTAGGTAAATTATTGACCTCTAAATTAACTGATTTGAAGGATAAATTTGGTGGTATAATATCTGAAGTTAGAGGTAAAGGATTATTGTCAGCTATTGTAATTGATGAATCTAAGACTAATGGTAGAACTGCTTGGGATCTTTGTTTACTTATGAAAGATCATGGAGTTTTAGCTAAACCAACTCATGATAATATTATTAGATTAGCCCCTCCTTTAGTTATCTCCGAAGATGATTTATTAAAAGGTGTCGATGCTATTGAAAAATCTTTAACTGAATTACCAAATGCTCCAAAGACTGCTCATTAAGAGAAGAGGTTTATCAAAAGTTTCTGTATATAATAAATATTACGCCTTTTATCTATAAACTCGTGATCACTCTTCTTCATCATCATCATCTCTATTAACAGTCGTATGACCTAAGGCTGCAAATCTTCTTGCTCTTTCAACTTCAGTTTCTTGTAAACCGGAATCAACTGATAATTCTGAGTCTTCACTAGCTTCAGAATCATATTCTTCATCATCATTGTCATCGTCATCGTCTTCCTCCTCATCGTGGGTTAGATGTTCCTTGATAGTAGGAATAGCCATTTGCGTAGTACTACTATCTTTATCAATTAAGGTATTAGTAAGATGAGTCTCAAGTCTCAGTTCAATATTCAGATGATTTAACTCAGGGCTTCCAGCATCAAACTCGGGAGTTAAGATAGAACTATTCTTCTCTAGGTCATGGCCACTAACAGATTCTCTTCTCTTGATACCAGCTAAAGAAAGCGCTTTACCAACAACAGATGTAGTTCTCTTTCTTCTGGTTGGATGACGATTAACTCTATACCTTCTTATAATATCACCATCTTCATTTTCAATTAAAATGACATCATCAATTTGATGTGCAAATACTTTCCTTTGGCTGGCATCGTTTTTCTTATAATAAGCTTTTCTACTAGATCCACTAATAACTCTATCAATCTTTGGGAGAGAATCCTTCTCACCATCACCAGGAACACTAGATGTAGTTGAAGCTGAAGAGTACTCGGTTAAATGACGTTGTAATGACGTCATTGAATGAAGACTTAAATTATCGATTTCTTGTTGACTTTGTGCCCTATGAGGTATGTGTGGTCTCTTTCTTGGCGACTTTGGTGCAGCTTGTTTCATAGGTAAGGTTTGAATGATTTCTCCATTTTTATCTTCAAGAATAATTTTATCACCCTCTTGATATGCAGTAACAGCTCTGGAATATGCAATTTTGCCCGAAGACTCTATAGATGCTTCGTCAGCAGCCTCAGGTGAATCGTCAGCAGCTTCAGGCGAATCATCAGCAGGAATTTCAAGACTTGGGGTTTCTGGAGTGTGTTGCAGTGGTCCACCCAATTGTAAAAACTCAGATGCGGGTCTTTGTCTTTTGTTTTCTTCTTCATAGTTATCTTTATCAAACGTTCTACTTCTAGAGATAGTCCTTATAAGCTTCGACTTCTTCTTTGCCTTCTTTCTTTTAGCACCACCAGCTGGTCTGTATTTAATACCACTGGTCTCAATAGTTTCAGCTTTAGCTAAAGGCGCTGTACCGTTCTCTGATTCTCTTAATGTAGTAGCACCACTATCTACTCTGTGTAATGAGAAAGAAGTCGAAGTTCTTTCTAATTTTTGCAAACGGTTCAACCAATTAGCATTATTTTCATTTTGGGAAGTGTATGTCATAGTAATGGCCATTCTATTCAATCGTTGTCCTAAAGTAGACACGGCAACTGAAGAACCGTGAACAACAATTGAAGTAATAACTATAAAGTTGACAATAGGCCATAAACTATTTAATAAATGATAATGCTCATATGAAGTTGCCACTTCTTCATCTACTCCCACTGATTCAACATGGAAATGTTCTTCTAAATCTCTTCTGGCTAAAATAACAGCAAAAATAGCACCGACACCAATTGGACCGAAATGACCACAGAAGAAAGCTTCTCTCCACAGTTTTAAATCGGGAGTAACAGGTTTAAGGGCCACTACAGCGGGGATTCTTCTTAAAAAGATAATAACAAGTGCTAAAACAATTAATCTCCACACATCTAAACCAATGGTACTATCATTGAAATCTTGCCATGGGATAATAGCCCCAAAGTAGACAAAGAATGCCAAATTAATAATTAAATCAATGACAGTAGAAACATGTGATTCTTCAGTCTTTCTAGCAAAATCACCATTCCAACCAAAAGTTGTACCTGCAGAGAATGATACTAATAAATCATCAACACCGAGAACGGAACCAAGACCTGCTGAATTGAAGGCAAGGAACACGAAGAATGCCAAGAAAGATTCTCTATCAATTAAATTCTTGCGTTCAGCAAATGCTACTAATTTTCTCAACACATATCCGATAACTACACCCAACAAAAGACCAAAACAACATTCATAAAGGACAGTAGCCAAGATCCAATCTTTGACGATTTCTCCCGGATGGCCGGGATGGATTAATAAATTAAGTGATAAGAAAATGAATGGAAATGCCATACCATCATTACAGGCACTTTCGGCTGATAATAAATTTCTAAGATGACCAGGGACCCTTTCTGCAAATTTACCCTTACCAACGACAGCCGCAGCTAAAACTGGGTCAGTTGCCGTTACACAAGCACTTACTAATAAAGCATCAGGAAATCCAAAATGAGGGATTAACACCCATATAAACAATCCAACTAGTAACCAACCAGCTGTCATGACTGGCAACAAGAAGATTGCCACTGAAACCCAATGTTTTTTCATATATTTTCTAGGCAATTCTACAGCCACAGCAACGATTTGTACGCATAACACTATTCGACTTATCTCTAATGTTATTGTTTCAGAATTACCCCATGACAAAGGATCGAACCAGTTTAGACAGTGTGGTCCTAGAATGAGTCCAGCAAGGGTGGCTACTGTCGCTTCTCCTATATATAATCTTTCCTTAACAAATAATGACACCAATGAAAATAAAGTACTGAAAATTCCAACACAAGCATACGCTACATGAGCATCAGTGACCTAAAAGTTAGTATACGTTTGAATGTAAGAGTACGTAGTACCCATGTACATCGGTACCCGCCATAGACACCGCCAAGATTGGACTTTGCCAATACATACTTGAAGTTGTGACCAAACCATGGTGGGGAATATAATAGAATGTTTGGGAAATTAGGACAAGAAAAGTATGCACAAAAGATAATGAGATTTTCGCATTTGCAGCATAGAATTTTAAAGACGGTTGAGGCACTGTTGTGTTTGTGAAGTTTAATTCGGAGTAGGTTTGAAGACAAGACAAACGGAGCTATAAGCAAAGCAATACTATAGACAAAAAATATGACACAAGAAGGAATTTGGATAATAGGATACGGATCACTAATTTTTAAACCTCCTCCGTTGTATGCGTTTAAAGTTACAGGTTATATAGAAGGATACATACGTAGATTTTGGCAATCGTCTTCCGATCATAGAGGAACACCAGGAAGTCCAGGAAGAGTTGCTACTTTGGTAAGTCTACAAGATCTATTAGAAAACCCACATCTTCATAATGATTTAATAACATATGAATTGAATAATGCTCATGAGATACAGTCACAGACGAAAAAAATTGATCTGTTATCACCAAAGGATTTAAAGGTATGGGGAACTGCATATTATATAGCACCAGAGAATGTCGAAGATATGAAACAGTATTTGGATGTAAGAGAACAAGATGGATATACTACTCATACAGTTCCATTCAGGGTCTCCACATTTCCGGAAACTGATTATGCTAAATCTGTGTTGCAATCAGTACCAATGGATGACACAAACATGTATTATATTAAATCCACCATCTATATAGGAACACTTGATAACCCGTCATTTATTGGCCCAGAAGACATTTCGGAAACTGCAGCGATAATAAAAAAGAGCGTCGGTCCTAGTGGGAGAAATTTGGAATATTTAGCAAATTTAGTTGAATCCGTAAAGCAATTGAATTCACAGTCTCAGGACTTGTATTTAGATGCATTGTTATTATTAGCAAATAAATAGAATCAGTATAAAGTTAAAGTAAAAAAAAAGAAATCTCCCGGGGGTGAGTCGAACACCCGATCTCAAGATAACTAAGATTATAACATTACAGTCTCGCGCTTTAAACCAACTAAGCTACCAGGAGGATTTCGAGACACAATAGGGTCAAGTTGGTCTAGAGGACTAAGGGAATGATATTTAGGTACTATATTCAATTCCTTGATTAATTATTAATTACTTTCATAAATGATAACCCATATACCAATATATTCCTATCTATATGCTATAAACCTATGTGCCGCATCAGCAATTGCTGATGCAAGTTCATCAATATAGAATTGAGCCTTACCAAAATCACCCTGATCAACACAATCTCTTATTAACGGAAATGTATTCCATTCCCAATCACTACTATCTACAGGATCATTAAACCCTGTACCAAATAACATATTCAAATAACCAGATCTCGTGATTCCTTGAGAAGATTCATCAATAAGAAATCTTTCATTAAAAATCACTAAAGCTTCATTCCATTTCCAACGTTTCATTGCTAACAATGACTGTTCAATATCTGCTGACTCAACTATGAATTTCTTCCAACTTTCCACAAAGTCATCAAATTCTTTGGCACTTTCTTTCAAGATACTTACTGCTCTCATGAATTTGTCATAACGCATTTGGGGGACACTTGGCTTAGAATCCCTTTTAATAGCCTCATCGACATACTTGGAGAAATTAATCTGATAATCCACTAATCTCTGAACAAATTCACTGAAGTTAAAAGGAATAAACGCTTGTTCTGCAACATTCAAAACAATGTGACTTAAAAGCTCAACCAATGCACTGTGTTTTGCCATGGATGGATCTATTCTAGACTTCTGGAAGTTCTTGAAATTATCATAACACGAATTCTCAGCATACGATAATCCTTTGAATTTGATTTCCATCGATGGAACATTAAGAAGATTAATAAATGGAATATAATTCTTATCTTCCGTCATTTGATTAGAAATACGGTCCAGTCCTTGATGTTGGGTTTTGAAAACATCATATAAACTGGACGTACTCTCTTGGTTGGTATCATCTCTTCTTTCGTTAACTGCATCGGCACTCACCTTCCTAAGACATTCCCGAATAATCTTATGTAAGAAAGGATTAGCTTTAATTTGTAATTCATCTCCGGAAACGGCATCACTAAGATCTATATAAGTATAAGCTTGTGATTGTAATTCTTTTTTCTTGGACTCTATCCACTCTGTCAGTCCTGCCAAATTATATTTAGTTGCATCAAATGACACGAATTTTATAGTTCTTGCAGGTGTCCAGTTGAATTTTCTCTGCATCGAAGTGAATATTTTAATCATTTCTAACATTACAACAGTACCAGTATTACTTGAAATTGTACCAAAACATGAAGCATCTCTTGTAGATCCGATTATGATTGATTTTTCACTTTGTTCTCTTCCTTCTATAGTTCCAACTATATTCCAAATCCCATGAGTGTCTCTTTCTGAAGTACGTACCTTAAGCTTTACTTTCTTAGAATCATCATCAATAGGTCCCGAGAATAAGTTCTCATCAAACTTGTATCCATGACTATTAAGAACACTCAATAATTCCATTCCGTCTTTGTAAGAGACTGGAATGGTTGGGATTTTGGGTGTAATGCTGGATTTGAACCATAAAAGTCTACTAACATATCCATTTTCTGAAGCCCAACCTGGAGTTAAGATATCTCCTGTACTGATCCTTCCAGTTCCAACATTCTCTCTTTGTATTATATCGTCAAACTCTTGAGCATTTTCTCTGGTTCCAATTGCCATTTTTGGAGAAATAAAGATCACACCAGCTGCTCCTTTCTGTTCGGCCCAATAAACTTTATTTGATTCCAAAACCCCTGCTCCATACTTTACAAGTACTAGACAATCTTTTATATTGATATTATTATCTTCTAGTTTCTGGAAATCATCCTGAGCACCATAATTAGCGAATACTAAAGGTGCCTCTAAAGCTTTATCCCCTTTTAAACTATTAGGATTATGTGCAAGGTATTCCATTTCATCATTATCAGTTTCATATAATTTGGCCTTAAATGACCCATCAGAAAATTCAAGATATGTTTTAGTAGTAGGATAGTTCATAAAACTGTTTAACTCCACATTTTCTACTTTTTGGACTCCATTGTTATCCATATATGTTTTGATATATTCACTTAAAGTTAAATCTCCTACAGTCCCGGAAATATGAGGCATAGAAGAGAAATACTCTAAATGATCTTGCATTAATTTTGGATCGATATGATCATGGATCATTCCTGATAATTTATTAATATCATAAAACCTCCCATTTGAGAAGGCTCCTCCACTTGCACCATTTATTCCTTCGTTCACAGTATAATGTGATATTACAAATACAATTCCAACCATAACAAGAACATATAATAATCTTTTGACAACTAAAGGATTTCCAAGCTTTAAAATCGTCTTTTCATACTGCTGATTAAGGTATTGTAAGCCTTCATATATTGGATCTATCATTTTTGTCACGGAATGTACGGAGTTGGAAACCCCTAAAGCAAACTTCTTAGTTAACAACGATGCTCTTACCAAGATTCCTTCACGTTGAGGAGAATCTATCTCGAAGTCCTCTATTTCGAATTGTTCTATGGCATTGCCTTGATTGGAATCATCCCTAAATTCCTCAGGATTGGTATGTCCAACTTCATCGTAACTTGGCGGTATGGAAGGCATATCTTCTGATTCCATACCTGACAACCGTTCGTAGTGCCTTTCACTTGTGTGGCCTGTCCGTGTCATTACTGTATTAATTTAAACCAGGTGTATGCGTGGTTGGTAAATATCGCGAAAGCTAAATCTTTACTTCACCTGATTCTTTAATTGGATTAAGGTAAAGCATATTCGTCTTTTAAGACACAAAAGCATTTTTCAATACCCTCCAGAAGTTAGAAGTTTCTTAACATTGGTGTTTTATCTGTAGTTATTGCAACTTGAAGTTCATTTTTAACCTACAGGATATAAATCGTCTGTTAATTAAGTGATGAGTCAAACAAACATGACTTCTCAATTAGAAACTTCGTCTTCTACATCTTCAATTCAATCATCCGCTTCTAAGAAGTCACAGAAGAATTTCAATACCAAGTCCGATAAATCCAAAGGGAAGAAGAATCATGGCTATCAAGAGAAGGAGATAACTAATCAATTTGAAAAGCAACTTAATTTAGGGAAAAAGGCTAACAATAGCTCTAAAACCAAGCAAATATCATTGAGTCATTTGTTACACTATGAATCTTATAAGGAATCTGATGGATATAAATCCAGACAATCCAATAGACCCAAACGTAGTAATAGATCACCTCGAGGATCTTTTGATTATTCTCCTGATAAGTACAGAGTACCTTTACGAGGAATGGGATTCATTAATTTGAATTATAAGTTTGTAGTGGATTATCAAGGTAATTATAAACCACAAGAACTAGATCCTAATGTACCGGTTACTAAGGAAAATATCATCAGAATTATTGCCCCTAAAGGTAATGCATGTCCTATTTGTTTATCTGATGAGCCCATCGCTCCCAGAATGATAACATCATGTGGTCATATAATTTGTCTCACATGTTTGTTGTCGTTACTAGATAGAGAAATACCTTCTTTCAAAAAGAAAGAAAGTCTGGTTATAGTGGAGAAGTATAAAGAGTGTCCTCTCTGTTCTAGCATAATAAGAAAAGCTGATGTTAAGCCAGTATTGATAAATAATATCGATGAAAGATTTGAAACCCCTAAAATAGGTGATGAAGTAATCATGACTTTAATGACGAGACCTTATAATAAATTATTTGCAGTTCCAAAAGATATAGAGAACGTGCATTATCAAATAAAGAACTTTCCATACGTTGATATGAAAGAACCAGATTTATCAGCATATCTGCGTCTATTCAAAGCCGATTTGAAATATATCTTGGATATGTATTCTAAGGAAAAGAAACATATTCTTGAAACTTACGAACAAGAAAAAGAACTTTATAATGAAGATAACAAATATATCATAAAAGCAATAGATGAAATTGATAAAGACATCCAAACATGGTCAGACCATTATAATCAACAAGCTGAGAAGTATTCAATAGAATCCATAGTTAAGAACGAAGAAATCACTTCTCACAATAGCTTTTTCTATTACGAAACAGGATTCAATACTAATATTACTTATGTGCTATCACCATTAGATATCAAAGTATTGAAAACCCATTATAATGATGATTATGGTAACTTACCATCAAATGTTGTTGCTAAAGTTGAAAATATTCAATATGAAGAATTAACTCCAGAGAACTCCTTGAAAAAGTACAAGTATTTATCTCATTTACCTTTAGGAACTTCTATAGGATTCATCCAATGTAATTGGTATAAGAATGAGTATATATCGGAAGAAACGTGGAAAACTTTCCAAGCTGATTTAACCAAAAGGTCTAAGAAAACCAATCAAAAATTTCAAAGAGAAGAACGTAATAGAAAAAGAGCTCAAAATGAGGAAGAAAGGAGAACGAAGCTTTTCTTTGAACAAGAAAATAATAACTTCCATAATGGTATAAATCACCGAAATTATGTGAATGAGGAAGATTATTATTATTATGAACCTAATGGAAGTATTGGTGGATTGACTATAGTTGATAATAGAGAACTTCCACTGTTAAATACTGTGAAGTCAAATCCCATAACTTCTGAAGAGGAAGAGAGTACACTGAATGAATATGAAACCACAGTTTGGGGTACAAAGATCAAGAAGTCCGAAAACACCACAGACGTTACTGATGAAGAAGATTGGGATGCTGAAGAAATGATACGTAAGGCAAGAGAAGAAATGGATAAAGCCGAAGTAGGGAAGAAAAAGAAGAAAAAGAAATTGATATTATTACTGTCGACATATCATTAATTAATACCATGCCATAAATAGATATTTAGTATACGTTCCAAGTCATAATTTTTTTTTCTACTCATCTATAGTCCTACTCATAGTGCGATAGAAAGAGGTGTTAATTGATTCCGCACAACACGTCGATGTCTACTAAAACAAACTTATAGTATGTAAAATTGTATTTGTGTTATTTCAATTACTAACAATTCAGTTCTGTGATTCTGTTACGTACAATCTGTGATGAAAGTTTACCAGAACTTTTAAGTGGTATTGGTTACACTGAATCCTTTAAATTCATAGATCTCAAATTGGCACTTGGTTTAATAACTGTAGCTCTTAGTGGAGGGTTATTCCTTCTTGAGAAGAAAGTTCCTTTCAAAGATTCATTTTACTTAACGATTCTGATTCTTATAGCCTACTTCCTTGCTTCAGGAGCTTTATGGCTTTTTTCAAAACTTCCACAATATAAGAATATCAAATACACTGGGTATAGTAAAGACAATGAAAAGCTCACAATTTCAACTTATAGCACCAAATATGATCCTATCTATAATATAGAACTTAAGTTCGGTGAAGACGGTTCACAAGTCAAGAGTTTTGAAGTTGAGTTCATGAAATTATTTGATGATTTCACTAATTTCCATCCTGAGAATTTGCAAGAGATTTTAAAGCAGGAAATTGAAAAGGTTAGTAAGAAAAAGCAATAATGCCTTAATATATATAACTTAAGTGTCTCAATCTATTTACACAGTGTCTTTGTTGACGTATTAATGTCTTTATTAACATCTTTAATAGCGTCTTTAGTAGGGTTAGGGCTTGAAGATACCTTCTCATCCATCTCTGAAAACCATCTACATACTCTAACTAAAGAATATGGTAAGATCTTTACAAGAGGTAAAAACCTTCCATATAAAGGCAGAGTTATAACCCCACATTCTCCAATATCAATCTTCTCTATTATTGACTTTGCTAATCTCTTATGGTCAACTATAGGTGCAAAGAATTGCTTTCCTGGAGTTACATCATCAAACATCCCAACATCTAATTGTCCTGGTAATACTAACAAACAACGAATGTTCTTGTTGTCTTGGTTCTCTATAGCTAGTCCCTCATGGAGTTGTGATAGCGCAGCTTTAGTAGATGAGTAAACCGATAAGTTCCTAGGTGCTAAGGTCCCAAGAACTGATGATACAGTAATTATTGAAAATCTTTTGTGTTTATACCTCAATGTATAATTTTCCAATAATAATTTCACTGTCCATATATAAGAAAAAGTGTTGACATTATATAGCTTGGTTATATCTTTCGAATCCATATTAATTATCGAATTACTATGTCTAATGCCAGCATTGTTTATATACACACTAACATGTTCATAATTGTCATTACATTGTTTAATTATACCCTTTATTGTCCTTTCAAGATCGTCTTTACACCCAACATCACATTCATAAAAATCTAAATTGGGATGTTCTATTTCTGGTTCTATAATATCTAACAAATATACTTTCTTTAAATGGTAAGTGGTAAGTAATTCATGAACCATTTCTTTACCTAAACCCTTAGATCCACCTGTAACTAATGCAATATCTGAATATCCTAAAGGATGATTGGCGTTCGTTTTTATATTTCCATCCACTTTGCAAAACACTCTTATCAAAGTTACTATAAATATGAATGCTGCTAGGACATGCCAATATTTCTTATAAAGATGACTTTCTGTTAGTACTACTTTTTCAATAAACCTTCATCAAACTTTTCTTTTGTACTACATACCATGTTATAAACCCTAGAGCTATTAGAACAAAGGTTTTACGGTGTATAAATAACACCAAACTATCAATGCTAACCATGAAAAATTCGCACCCATATTGTCTATGCAAATCTATTATATTTATACACTTTTTATATTTATATACTGTCTTGTTTATTCACATCAAAGTTGTACCCTCTGGCTACACCACTACGTCCTTCTTCAACAAGTGACCCTTTAGAGTCGATTTCTTGTTCATCATAATCGGTTCCTAATCCTTTCCAGTGTCTTTCCTGGAGATTAATAGCTGCCGTAGATATTGTATCTTTGATAACTACATCCTGAGAGAATCTTTGTACTAAACCAGTTTCAGACGACTCTGAATTTGTTTCAGGAACATTATTAACCAGTAAATATTCTCTTCTTCTTAATGGTTTAGAATTTATTGCAAACTTACCAGTGATAGGATTAAATTCTGGCTCTTGTTCTTCCTCTTCTTTTCCTTCTTCTTGCTGTTGATCTTCTAGTTCTTCTCCCTCAGTCCCTTCTTCCAATTGCTTGACTAGCTTATTGAAATCTGTCTCCCATTTACCTGACCAAGAAAGTTCTTCATTTAATGCTAACAATAATTCAAACGGAGTAATAATAGGTTTAAAATATTCATTATATTGATCAATAATGATCCCTTGGTGGTCACATCCAAGTATACACCAAACATCCACCGTATCGAAATTAGCAAGTTTAGCCACATTAGGTTTACCTACCACAAACATATAATGCTTTTTACCTGCATTTTTGATTTTATGTTTAAGACTATTAAGTATGGTTTTAGTATTGGAAATAGATAAAGTATTGACTAATAATCCAACAGTTCCTGCTGATTTTGCACTAATCATATTCTTATATCTTCTCATTAAGTTAGGATAAGGACCTGTTTGAATTTTGTGGGCTTTGGTATTGTACAATGTAACAGATTGGAACATTGTAGTTAATTTTAATAAACGAGGAGATTCAGGAATTCCTATGTGGAAAAGATCATAGGATTGAAGGTCTTCTTCTGTTTCACCTTCAATATTGAAAAAGCACCTGTTAAGGGATACAAGTTTATTTCCGGTTGTAGGGGTATATCCAATAATAGTAGCTTGAGGAAAAGTTTCTGTCAGTATATCGCCATATCCAAGATATTTATACTCAGGTAAATTGTGCACTATTTCTCTGATGAGATATGAATGAGGAGCATCTGACATTATAATGACCTTAGAACTAGAATCAAATTTGGATTTGAAATTATCAAGAACTTGTTTAATATTTACAGCAGGCTTACCAAAAACATAACCAACCTCAACTTTATCTACTGGATTTAAACAGGCATCACCAAAATGAATCACCATATCACCTTTGATATGTTCTGCTGCTACCTCATCAACACAACATGGTGAATATGATGTATCTGCAAGGATCCAAACGCTTTGGGCCTCGTCTTTAGGTTGTTCTGTTTGTTCTGGTTTCTGATCTTTAAGGTCATCTCTCTCATCGCAATTACATTTCCCACATTTATCCTCATCTATTAGAATACTATGTCCTAATCTCCTCGATATCTCTGATGCTACAGATGCTGAGTCACAAATCAAATCATCGGGAAATTGTAAAGTGACTCTTTTACATTGTGGTTTACTCTTTATGAATTCTACAATTTCATCTATGCTATAGTAATCATTAATAAGGGCATTTAAATTCGTATCATCAATAACATCTAAGGAAAGATGTGTACGAGGATTTACTGTATCTGTGTACTTTTCGAATAAGAAATCTGACTCATCTTGGTTACTACTATAAAGCGTAGGAACTGGGACGTTATCAGTTTCTGGCATTTCTTGTTAGTTATACGAAAGAGTGCGATGTTCTTAGATGGTATTTTCTATACGTTCTTTTATTTAACTACCTAATGATTTTAGAGAGTTCATTTTTTAACTTGATTCTAGTTGTTTAGGTAAGTAACACAAACAAACTAATTCAAATCACCACCCCATGTTACAGGCATAGCTCTATAACAAAATAATTTACCCTTCTTCAAATCTCTTACTATAACTTCTCCCTCTACTACATGCCTTACATTGTTGACATTTTGTTCTGCTACTATTAACTTATCACCTTCTTTTCTTAATACTACAGAAGTGTGATCAGGTGCTCCAGCTGTTGAGGTACGTCTTAAAGCTTCATTATAGAATGTACAAGTCTCATACTGTAAGATATCACCTCTTCTAATTTCATCCAATTGAGGTCTACCAACTATTCCTGATTCTGTTCCTTCTATTTCGAGAATTGGATATCCATGTACAGTGTAAGTCGACACAAACGCATGTTTTCCACATCCTTTTTCAAGAGCCTCTTTGGCCAAGTCCCAGCATTCCCCTCTACCAACTTGTTGTCCTTTATGATGTTCACACCATGCTGCGATATACTCACCAAACTGGTTACTATAACCTATAAGCTCATTAGTACTGATAAGCTTACTTAATGGCGACGGCTTGTACTCGGTCAATTCCACACTAGCATTCTTAACATTATCATCAGTCCATTTGATAGTGTACTTCACAACCAGTAAATCTTTAAGACGAGCATTTAAACCTCTTTGATGTGATTTTACCGTTCTTCCATTGACCATCAGTGTACTCCATTGTTCCGTAGTTGAATAATTCAATCCAGCTAGATCCTTTGGTAATTCTAAAGGGCCATTATTGGCAAACCAACCAGTCTCAAGTTCTAAATTTAATTGAGGGGGTGATGCCACTGGTATAGAAGCTGGAGCTCTAGAATAATTACGTGCTGGTGGTGGGGGTGGAGTTGGCGATGGTGAGGCAGAATTATTAGTTACCGTACTTGCAATACTTGGTTTTGGTTTTAATACTGGTTTTGGTTTAATCGTTGGTTTTGGCTTAACTGGTGGTTTATTCTTGGGTTCTGAAGAAACTACTTGTGAATTAGCTGGTGAAACTGATCTTCTTATAGGTGGAACCGGAGGCTTTTGTGGGGATGGTTGTCTCATCTCGACATTGTTGGTCACTTCAACGGAATTGGTCACGTCAACAGCATTTGTGGTACTTGCTATGTTGGTTTGTGGAGAACTTTGGGGATTGGTCTTCCTCAAAGACGCTTCAATTCCCTGAAGAAAAGCATTATCAGTCCCAGTTCTCAGTAAAACCTTTGGCTTTGGCTTAATGGCCGGCTTATCTTCAACAATGTCTTTTGATTCTGTGATTGAAATATTTTCTACCTTACTCTCAATATTATCTACTTCCTTTTGATTAACAGCCACTTCTGTTGGCCTATAAGGTGGCGGATCATTAGGCATAAGTTGAGGCTTCTTCGCTGGTTTTGGTGGTGGTTTTTTAATCACATCAGATGCGGGATCAGATGCAATTGAAGCAGAACTTGCTCTTGAGGGCAACCTTGGCGGAGGAGTTGGTTTAGGTGGAATAATAGAACTTGTCACTGGCTTAGGAGATCCATTGTTAGGAGGAGGCAGATGGTACGGTTTTGGTGGTGGTGCAAATTTAGTAGTGTCTATTCCTGGAGCAATTGCTGGAACTGAAGGTTGATCTGTGGGCTTAGGTTTATGAATAGACCCTGGAGTATGACTAGAAATACTTGTTTTTGAGGAAGCAACCGATTCACCCCTTCCTTTATGTATTGGAGGTGGGGCAAATTTACTAGCATCAGGTAGAGGTGTAGACTTTGGCTTTTCCTCAATACCTTCATTACCTACACGAATGCCATAATTGAATTTCCCCCCGGAGGACGTTGTTGATTGAGGGTTTAATTCTTGTGATTGGGGTTCGTATGCTTGTGGAGTCAGTGGAACTGGTTGAATTTGGGATGGAATTGCAGGGACTTGACGTTGAGGAATTGAAGGAGGGCCTGGTTGGATTGGTTGGATTTGTGGGGCCTGTGGGTACTGTGATTGTTGCTGGTATCCACCTTGTTGAGGTTGTTGATATTGTGGTGGTTGGGCTTGGTACTGAACTGATTGAGGCTGTTGAGGCTGTTCACCATACTGAGGTTGAACAATCACAGCCTGAGGTTGAGCATATTGGGGAGTTGGTTGGTTAACAGGTTGCGGCTGTACGAGTGCTTGGCCAGGAACTCTTCTAGGTGGCGGTGGTAAGGCCAGCAATTGTTCTTTTGACAATGGTGTGGTAGGTATAGAAGATTGAGGTACTTCTTCAGATGTCGGGGTTGTCCCATTCTTCTTAGCATCATGATTTTTATAAGTACGATATCCTGCTTTAGATACAGCAACAGTACCTCTCCCAATTCCTTTAGCGGTGGCTTTACCTACAGCTTTAAAGGTATCTTTATTATTGTCCCAGAATGACATCGTGTATGAAGTCGCACGCTAAAATGATTTCGCTGATAATGGGCTTTAGGCTCTCACATTTATATGAACTAAACGATTCTATGCAGTAGAGGAAATGAAAGAAGAAGTAGTACAAAAGTGATTGATGCAAATAAAGCAAATAGAATTAATTGCACAAGTAGACCTAATTACAATCATTAACTTAGAAATGATGTGTGCAATAGCTCACATTGTTAACCAAGCTTTTATTGAGTAGAGCCATGCCTTCCTGGTATATATAATTATCTTATGTATTTATCTTGTTCTCATACCGTCTAATTTATAACTACAACTAAAGCATAACTAAAAAGACTACCGAATGCTAGACCAGTACTAAGGAATATAGTAGTAAACCCTCCAGCTGCTTCTTTCTCTTCATCAGTATCACAGAAATCTCCTACAACCATAAATGAAGATGTGGTCAACTGACCGTTGGAAAGTCCAAATAAAAACTGTAAAAGAATATACCAAATGTCAGAATTTATGAGAGCACTGGATTTACCTTGAACTGTAAAAGGATGAATATTACAAGTTAAAAATAACGGTATGAATACTAATCTTGCTAAGGAATAGGTAATTAAAGTCTTAGGGTTTTTGATCAAAAATCTGGAGTTGGGTGTACCACAGAATATTCTACCTAAAAGATCACCAAGATTCCAAGTCAAGTAGATGAACGGGATAAAAATGTTTTTATTGAAAAACCGATATTTCGAATCGAAATGAACAGATTCAACTGTAGATGCAAAAACTGGGAATATTAAAGTAATGCTAAATGTAAGAAATATTGTCAGGACGATGTATTTCAATTTAGACCATAATTGTCCAAATGGAACATGAGAATGTTGAACCAAAGGAGGTTCATCAGTAATATCTTCGCCTAAACCTTGAGTTGGTTCAGATTCTAAGGTTTCATCTAGAAGCCTGTAATCAAGTTGTGTTTTATGATGGTTAATTAAATGCAAAAACCCAATACATGCGAAAGAAACCAAACTGGCAGTTATATAATATACGAAAACCCCATAATCTTTATCAACATACTTTTCTTCTGATTTTGGTTTTTCTCCAACTAATAAAATAGAAATAATTAATGCCACGGAAGGTAATACGCCTGCAAGGGCTTGACCCACCATAACAGCATTTGCGTAAATACCACCTAGAACATTAACGGTGGCCATAGTACCATTTTGAGCATAACATGTTGCGACGGAGGAAATGAACACCATAAACATAAGTAAGATAAAAAATATCAAATCTTTCATCTTGATAAAGAACAGGGATATACAGGAGATAGCCATGATTATAAACACAGCAATAGTCATCAGTAATCCCAAAATGATTCTATTATTATAATTAACTCCTGCTTGAACTTGTGATAAATAATAGTTAAATCCCGTAGATGTTAAAGTTGAAACAGACATCATTGTTGAAGAATAGATTTTAATCAAGTTTGAAGAATTAGCAAATCTTTCGCCATAATATGCTGACGCCGATAAGAAGCAATTCCATGGCCATAATAATGCTACACCAATCAATGTAAACGTCCCATAACGCAACTGAGACAAGGAAATCTTCACCGATAATATTCTAAGCACAATAGGATCATTAACCGGTGATTGTTGAGTGGTTTGTGTTCTGTATTCATCATTATCGGTGGACTGATGTGTCATGTCCTCCAATTCAAATGAGTTATGTTGTGACAAACCGGCTGTTGATATCAACAAACGCGGTAGAGATAGTGATATACACGACTGAGATAGTGATATACACGACTGAGATCTTATCTAAAAATGTCGTTATTCATTATATACGTTACCCTGTTGTTTACAGCTACTTATATTTATTCTTGTTTGTCTTTAAGTAAGGTTTCCAATTCTTTGTCTGAACCTTGAATCAATTTTAATAAGTCCGTCTCAATTCTATAGAAGATTCGAGAAATAAAATAATTAGGCTCTTGTAAAGGTAACCTTAATGGAGAATCTTCACTTAACCAATAAGTGGCAGATTCACTATGTTTCTTAGCTGCTTCTTTATCTACGAAAAGTTTTTGAATGAGACTAGACCATTCTTCATGATCATATTCCATAGATGGTGAATCAATCGTATCTTCAAGTAATGGTTTTAATCGATTGACAAATTCTAGAATATTCACCAATTCTGCTTTTTGAGCTCTAATCTTTGACGATAATGATGAATTAGAAAACGGATCATCCATGACACTTATCTCATCATTTTGACCTTCTGAAGAACTATTTGTCAAAACATGATCGTCCTCTATAATCTCATCAATTGCTCGTTCTGTTGCATCTGGGTACCCGTCTTCATATTCATGGGAACTTCGACTTCTTCCACTGAATGAAGACCTAATGGTTTGTAAATGATGTTCTACTTCCTGGTCTCGTAATTTTGGGGTGATGTGTTTGGTAGTTATAACAAATAGACTGTTAACTTGTTTAAGTATTTCCTCAATAATATCTTTCCCACTGGTAGACCCAAACAACGTATCACCAATATTGGAAATAAGAATCGTCATTAACGGTACCGCAGATATGGCCCAAGATATAAAGAACACTCTTCCCAAAGGAGTAGCAGGTGTAAAATCACCATATCCTATAGTAATTAAACAAAGTAAACAGAAATATATTCCATTGAAATATGACCATTTTTCGGTGTAATGAAATATTAAAGCCCCAAAAAACCAGAAAATGCAAAACACGAAAAGAGTAAATGCTAATGTTATTGTCTCTCTTTCTGCTTTCAGTTTATGATCAATCAATCTCATTAGATCAAATCCTTCTTCTTGATTAAGAAGGTAATTCTTTTCTTGGATGTAATTAAGAACTTTTTTTCTTTCTACTTCCATTCTGTGCCAAAGTATAACAGGGGCTTTAGTTTTATGCAGAACTTGGCGGATCATAGATATAATAAGACCCATAAGAATGACTCCCACCAATGAGAAAATTAAGATGAAACTCTTAGAGCCTCGACTTTCAGGAAGAATATCTCCTAAACCTATAGTCAAAACTGATACAACACAATAATATAAAGCAGCCCCAAACCCTAATCCAGGAATTAAATATTTACATACAATTGCTCCAATCACTAACAAGAACGAAAATGCTAAAGTGTACCTCATTAAACTCCTTTCACTTTTATTCAAATTCAACAAAGCAGGATATTTCCCTATTACAAACCCTAAACTATTTAAGGACATTGTGCAGGTATTGAGGAAGTAATATACAATGGTAAATGTTGATAACCAATGACCTTCAGTTCTTGCATAAGGTCCATCCATGTAATGTTTATTAAGGACTAAAATTCCTGCTAAAAGTATCATACTAGCACATGACCAGCACACAATTGAAATTATCTGAGCTATCACATACCTTTTAGCAGTTGTAAAGTTCACTAATAATGATGTATTCCCCACAATCCCAAAGCATAGACTTAGAATATTCAATGCTTTCACTGAAGTTGGATCACTCACCAATTCTTTAGTATTAGTATTGTATCTCCAAGATTCTGCTAATCCAATAATTGAGATCATATTGCCTAATGGGGCCACACAAGCAGACACTAAAGGTAAAAAGGATGAGACAACAAACCAAAATAAAAACCCTTTTTCACCAGGTTGTACCTTTAGATTCACCACGGACGAAATGGGAGCATCAAGGATCTTTTCCAAGGATAATGGTGGGATTAATTTAGTCTCATAATCAAGATTATGACGATTATAACCACTACTTAACAAGGGTAGAACATTTTGGGACAGGATAACATTTCCCATTATTGGGTTACCCTTTGAGTCTATAAGTTTGGACGTATCATATAGCGGGAGAGGCTTTTCGGCCTTTGCATTAGCAGCCTCCATTAAAATATTATTGCTCTATGTTTATTACTATATACAATTTGCGCACGCTGCTCATCGAGAAATGACATCTTACAACAACTTAGTATTCTTTCATCATTAATAATTTACCACCCATTCTCCTAACAAAGGATCATTTTTATATGAGGGGACCTATAATTCCACGGGAACTTCATTTCTAGGATCTAAAACAAATTTCCTCAAAAGATTCTTTTGCGTACTTGGTCTCAATGTGTCAATATCTTTGTTAGAAACTTTGGTCAAAATTTCATTCCTCTTTTGTTGATTTTCTGGGCTCATTAATGTATCAAGGATTTTCTTTATATGAAGTTGTCTATTTTCAAGAACTTTCAAATCCTTGGAATCTTTGGTTATTTGTAAATCCAAAACTGGCTCATAACTTGGCCATGATTTGATATTATATTTTTGTTTTATCTGATTGATCTGGTCTATCAAATGTTGATTATCGCCACTAGGGTCGCTTTGATATTGGTCAGCTATTTTGTCTAATGCTTTTAAATCTTCCACCTTAGTTATAATGCTCTCCAAATTCTTTCTTCTATTGGCAAATTCCTTCATAAGAACTTTTTCTTCTTCCGCCACTTTTTGCTTGGCTAATGTTTCATATAACTCGAATTGTTGACCTTTATTAACTTTGATTTCGGCAATGGCAAAGAACTTTTTAGATGAAATTTTGGGTATGGCCTCTATTCTAACAATATCACCTTCTTTACATAAATCTCCCTCATCATGCACCAAATAATCTTTTCTCCTGAAAACATCCTTATGAACTAACCTATCATAATCTTTGGTTTGTACTCTGACTTTCACAGTCTTTTGCATTTTACCTTGTGATACCACAAGACCTATAAAGTTTTGTCTAGCCATAATGAAAAGATTTTCAGATTTTCAGATTTTTCACTCTCGAGAATAAGTGAGAACGTTACCCGCACGCGATCTTATAACTTGTATATATAATCTATAAATGTCTAACGAAGTTCTTTTATAACAGAGGCGAATTTCTCTAAAACAGCTTTATTTTCTTCAACGGTACCAATTGAAATTCTCAAAGCACCTGTACAGTTCAATTCATTTCCTCTAAATCTAACAACTACTTGATCAACGGTAGCCAATTTAGTGTAAATCTTTGAGGCTAATTCGTTGGAAGGTTGATTGGACTTATCTAATATTTCCACTATAACGAAATTAGCATTATCCCCACCGATGTTTCTTCCAACTCCTTCAATTTTAGATAATCCTTCTAATAACTTTTGTCTCTCAGTTGTGACAATTTTAACGAAATCTCTTACCTTATCGATTCCAGAAGTAAAAGCTCTCTCAGCTACTGCTGCAGTTAAAGATGAAATATTATAAGGATATTTCATGGCATTTAAGTAATGTGATAATTCGGGGTGTGAGAAAGTGATTCCTAATCTAATACCAGCTAAACCAAAGGATTTGGATAAGGTTTGCATTACTACCAAGTTACTGAACTCATTGACTAAAGTTGACATTGATTCACTATATTCACTATCAGTCTCTGTGAAATCGATGTATGCCTCATCGACCACTATTAACACGTTTTCTTCAGCTAAATCTTGTAAAAGTTTGATAATAGATGAAACTTTAAGAAGCTTGGCTGTTGGATTACCTGGGGAAGTGAAATAAATCAATTTGATCGACAGATCATTCTTTACGGCCTCTACTACAGCAGGTCCATCAATTTGAAATTCAGGATATGTCAATGGGACCTTGACAAGATCAACATCATTAACAGTTGCACAGATCGAATACATTCCATAGGTAGGTGGACAAATCAATAGTTTATCTTTTCCAGGAATACATGCACATCTCATTAACAAATCAATACTTTCATCAGAACCAACTCCAAGACAAAGATTTTCAATCTTCAAATTGTTTTTTGGGTCTTTCAAGTAGCGGTTGGGCTTAGAATTCCTGAAGTCAATTATATGTTGCTTCAATACCTCTTGGTGAGGATCAGGATACCTATTCAATTCAAGCAGTTCCTCATCTTTAGATAACGACGTTAAAGCTGGACCATGAGTATTTTCATTGGCGTCCAACAATATACCCACTTTGTAATCATCTCTAGCACATCTATAAGGTTCAAGACTTAAGATCTTGGGTCTTATAATTTTACTAAAGTCTACCATGTTCAAATAATCAAAGTTTTGAGAAGTATGACTCTTGTCTTTTAAGTGAGCGATGTCAATGTGACTCAGATAAAGTAATAGATAACAAGCGCGGTACATAGAGCGGAAAGATCCCATTTCGTAATCATATATTAACCTGTTATATACTTATTCATTTGATTTGGGGGAGATAATTGGTGTTAGGGTCATTGGTGAACCAGAATCTCTTCTTTTGAATCCAAAGATAGTTTTAAAGAAATTAGTGGCACCTTCCCCAGGCTTTTCGTCAGTTGATATTAGGGATAAGTTTGCAGCCCCAGGACTGAATAAACTGGCGACGGTTGAACTACTTCTTAACCTTCTGGCTTCTAACGAGCCTTGATCTAATTCTTCAGCTTCGTGGCTTTCTAATTCATGGATCCCTGGAACATCGGTTTCAGATGGTCTATGAGTATACGGAGAAAAGATTTGATTTTCTAATTCAGCACTATCAGAAGGTTCTATTAGTTTCTTGCCCCCAAGAAACCTGAAAAAATTCCTTATAGAATCTCTGTTTCTAACTCTTTGTGATCTATTGGATTTATTAGTAAACGTCGTTGTAATATTTTTATCGTTATCTTCAGCCTTGTGACTTTTCAACGTTTTATAAACGTTGAGATCGGACTTAGTAAATATTGCGTTTGAAAGTGGTACGACTTTTTCATCACCCAACTGTTCACGTAATGATAATTCAACTTTCCCGGGGGAAAAGTCATCCTTGCTCTTTTCAGGCACCCTTAAGTCACTGAACTCCTTATGTAAGTTCAAGATCGCCTTATTAACTCGGGTTTGGTCATTGAATTTATAATTAGGAATTATGGTATTTTTCCGTAATTCGCTAAATGTGGGTGAGGCTGATTGTGATAAATCGTTTAACAAAGTTTGTTCATGATCTGTATCAGGGGCATCAAGGAACAAGTTATTCATTGTTTCGATAAAATCAGAAGGTAAGTATTTCTTAGCTAATTGCACACTATCATAATTTGAGTCAAAATCCGAATTTAAGGTTCTATCGATATTTTCATCATTGTTTGGAACTTCGGTTTGTTGGTTTATTAGGTAATTGGCTAATGACAAATTACTATGACTTAAAAATATTTGACCTGTTCTTCTTTGTTTCCTTTTAAAAAGACTTTGTGAACTGGTGGTTTTACAAATTCTTCTTGAGCTACAATTACCTCTTCCACTAGATCCTCTACCTGACAAAGAACTTCTTCCACTTGAGGGCTTACTGACTTTGGAAGTTGTTTTAAATAAGGGCAATGAAGTATTTGACGTGTTTCTTTGGCCGGAAATAAATGAAACTTCGTCCAGAACCCCAGTTCCTGTCATTTGGTATTTGTGTCAGCCGCAGATATTTTTTAGTTCACATTTATCATCTGATTTGATTTATTATTATTGAATTATTTAGAGATTTGCTATGTTCTGTTACCTTTTCATTTGCTTAGATCCATTCGTATTAGAATTGGAAAGTTGGGGTTAACTGAAGAGATATTTTCAGAGATTTACCAAATTCAATAATTGTGTGATTTTCACAAATGGTAGGTTACTATCTATTGAAAATGAAAATCTACTTCTATCACTTTCCAAAAGTTTGCCATTCACATTTAACACTATAATCCACAAACAAACATACTCCCAACCACAAAAGTACAAAAGCGAGTTCGGTTTATAAAATATCACTGCTTTGTTTTCCTAATCGTTCATTTTCTTCACACTTAATTTCTCTTAAAGACAGCAAAATTTTCGCACGTCGATTAACATAGAATGGAAGTACAGATACAGTATAATGGTAAAGACAAGAAAGTGTCAATCCCAGAAGAAGCTGCAGAACAATTCCCCCAGTTAAAATTGGATGTAAGCCAATTAAACACTTTAATTACCGAACTTATCGCCAACGGATCAGAAGTGCCACCTGTTGCCACTATTGACACCTTTAATAAAGATTTGAGTAAAATGATTAAAAAATTATACGAAGGAGCTGTCCAAGCCTTCAAACAGAACAAATTCGAAGAAAGTGTAAGACAATTTAGTATAGGTATCGAGATGATCTCCAGGAGACACAAATTCGAAGCTTTTCAAGGGACATTACAAGAATTAAGTATGTTCTTAATGTCAAGAACTGATGCTAATTTAAAGGCCAAACATTATGTTGAAGCTTTCAATGATGTAGATATGTTAATTAGTATGCAAATGGCCACCCCTGATAACTTTTTAAGAAGAGGGGTTGCAAATTATTTCTTAGGTAACTATGAAGCAGCAAGGGCTGATTATCAAAGAGGGTTAGCTTTGGCTCCCGCAAATCAAAGATTACAAGATGAATTAGAGACATGTTTGGATAAGATTCTTGAAGAAAATGGTGACTATCTTTAGATTGAATCTTTAGGTTGAATATTTAGTTAATGGTATATATGATAAAAGGTTGATAAAACTTGAAACACTCTACTCGCGTTTTGCGAAACGATATATTACCCTCTTTATAATATCATATGGATATACAACCACAAACTCCGCCGAAAAGGAGACTAGGTGATGAAGAGTATGTCTCTTTAGAAGAGTCACAAACAGATCTGAATAGTGGGTCTGCCAGGCGGGTGAGTAGGCCTAGATATCAAGGCAGATTAGATTCAATTCTTAAACCTAGAAAGTCTAAAGTGGCGTATGAAGTGGTTGATTTGACTGAGGATAATCCTGACGATGATATTGACCAAGATGAGAAGGATTCTTCAGCTTATATAGAGGATTCTTTTGTTGAAAACCTGGAGGATTTTGATGACCTGGCTCTCAATAATACCAATGGTATAGAGGAAATACCCCAAGAAGATCACCCCGCCACCCAAAAGAATGAAGATTCATTGATTGAAGAAGATACATTAATACCAGTGGATACATCCATATCAGAGGATAAAAAGGTTTTGGAGGAGTCTGTAAAGAATGAAAACAATAATAGTGAAGAAGAATCAAGGATAGAACCACCAGATGAAGATGACGATGAAATAATGGTTCTTGATCCTCAAGAAGCAGCTCTTTTATCAGCATTCAAAAGCAGCAGCCCAGGATTCAATGAACCGGCGCCAGTACCACATTGGGGACCCGATTCCAATAAAGAGAATCATCGACAGATGTTGGAGTATGAAAAGACTCAACGTATAGCAACCCTCACAAGAGAGAGAAATGGTTTATTAGAAGAATTAAGTAGAACTCGTGCCAAGTTGAATAATCACCATAATTTAGTAATGAGATTAAGTCAAACTCCTGGTATAAGTGAAGCGGAATTGAGGTCACAGAGAAATATTTTACAAATTTTGAGTGATCAATTTCAAAGAATACTTTCAAGTGTGAAAACCCGTGATAATGACTTGAATTCGTTAAAATATGGTACTACTAACCCATCACAAGATGAAAGACTCAAAGAAGAAAAAAGGAGAAATCGTCGTTTGAAATTAGAACAACTACAAAGAGAAGCAAGGAATCAGTCACTGCTTAATACCCAACAACCTCAAGGACCTATAAATTACCCGGTGATAGCTCCAAATAATAATACAACGTGGGATTATATGAGGAACACTACTAATGGTCTTGGTATAGACCCTGTACGAAGGTTCACCACTTTTGATAATATTCAAACCACTTTTAATAATTTTAGTAATATGGCTGGTAATGTTATTAACGGTTTTAGTGCATATGCACCCCAGAATAGTGGTACTTTATTTGGGGATTTTTCAGCTGGATTACAACAAAATCTTCACCATATGGTGCAAGAAGGTTCGAGTCATCAAAATCACTATCCGTATATGAATCCTTATGCTGTAGAGAAAACGTTTGCTGAATCTACTGACATTAGGAATTTAATTGCCAATATTGTCCCCGATGAAGAGACATCGGAAGAAGAATTGGCTCCTACGCCAGAGAATTTATCTACCACCTTACTTAAACATCAAAGGATTGGATTATCATGGCTCTTAAGAATGGAAAATTCTCCAACCAAAGGAGGAATTCTTGCTGACGATATGGGATTAGGTAAAACTATACAGGCTATAGCATTGATTGTAGCCAATGAATCAAAAGAAGATGATTGTAAGACTACGTTAGTTGTAGCTCCAGTGTCATTACTTAGACAATGGAAATCAGAAATCGAGGATAAATTAAAGGAACAATTTCAACTAAACATTGGACTATTCCATTCGGTTTCCAAATCCCTGTTGTCTACATCTGCAATGATGAAAAAGTATGATGTCATTTTAACATCGTATGGGACACTTTCTTCAGAGTTTTCCAAGCATATAAAAACTAACACATCTATAGATTACGTATCTCCGTTCTATGATGAAGACATGACATTTTATCGGGTAATTTTAGATGAAGCTCAATTTATTAAGAATAAATTAACTAAAGCTTCAAATGCATGCAATCTGTTAAAGTCAGTTTATAGATTAGTATTAACAGGTACTCCTATGCAGAATAGTGTTGACGAGTTATATCCACTTGTTCGATTCTTGAAAGCTAAGCCCTATGCTGATGAAGGTAAATTCAAATATTCCATATCAAGGCCCATAAAGAATGCCGACGGAGGTTCAACTGAAAAGGCAGTGGAAAGACTACAAGGTTTATTAAAGGCCATTTGTCTAAGAAGGACCAAAGATTCATTAATTGATGGTAAACCAATCTTACAATTGCCAAAAAAGACTGTCTATGCCGATAAATTGACTATGGATGAGGATGAATTAGAACAGTATAGGAGGTTTGAAGATAGTAGCAAAGGTAAGGCTCTGACATTATTATCAACCAAGGGATATTCTTGGTCACATATCTTGGTTCTTTTGACTCGTTTAAGGCAAGCATGTCTTCATACGTTTTTATGTGAATTATCAAGTGTTACTGAAACTGGAAAGTTCAGAAGGGAAAACTGGAGAGTTTTATTGAGAACTGTTATGAACTTAGATCCCACAGTCATTGATAAATTGAAGATGGCAATACGTAAGGAAGATGGTGAAAAGTACTCCGAAGTAGAACCTAAAGAAAATGCTGATGATGATCTTGACTTGATTCCTGGTATTCCTGAGCTGGATTTACCGGTGAAAGATGAACAGGAATTGAAACCTGATATCAAAGAATCAAATAGTCAAGATGATGTAAAAATAAGGGATAAAAGCACTATAAGTGAAGATGGATTTGTTTGTCCTTTGTGCTCAATGCCAGCATCATATGAGTCAATTATTGGATTCCCCTGTGGCCATGAAATCTGTGAATTTTGCGTCGATGATTTCTTTGGCTTGAATGGTACAGATTCCGGAGAAGGCGATAAGGCTAAATGTATGTCATGTTCCCAAGTATTGAGAGTTTCAGATCTCATTGATTATGGAATTTTCCATCTTAGGTATATCGACAACGTTTCTAGAGATGCCATCGCTAGTCAATACCATGATGCTTTCGAGGAAAAGAAAATGTCAACCAAGGAAAGAGTTATGGCCCTAGTTAAGAAACATGATGGTTTGACACCTTCTAGTAAAATGTTAAGAATTATAGAGTTGATAAAAAAGATTCAGGTGGAATTTCCCGGAGAGAAGGTAATAGTGTTCTCCCAGTTCACATCGTTTTTTGAAATCTTAAGGTTCTTATTAGATCAAGAGAAGATTCCATTTTTAAGATATGATGGAAGTATGTCAGTGGAAAAGAAAGATTTTGCAGTAAGGTGTTTTTATAATGACAACATTCCTGTTATGTTGACATCATTGAAGGCAGGTAATGCAGGGTTGACATTAACATGTGCATCGCATATTATTTTATGTGATCCATTTTGGAATCCTTATGTCGAAGAACAGGCTATGGCCAGAGCCCATAGATTAGGTCAACAAAGAGAAGTTCATGTTCATAGGATTCTTTTGGAAGGAACAATTGAAGAACGTATTGTTAAATTACAAAAGGAGAAGAAAGAGATTATTGATTCTGCTTTGGACGAGACAGGTATAAGTAATATCAGTAAGTTAGGTAGAAGGGAATTGGGGTATTTATTTGGATTAAATGATATATAGGGAAATGGTTTGTATTTTATGTAATTTTAAAGTTGTACGCTATTACGAATGCTATTTGTATATTTAAAGTCTCTACTATTTATGCCCTAAAACTCTTTACTCTTGATAGGTTACTTAACCAATCAGATTCTTTAATAATCTCCTTATTATAACACAATTCCCAAGTAATTAAATTTTCGAAATTCTGATGATACTTGGCTAAAGATTTACATAAATAAATAATTTGTAAGATCAACCCATCCAATTGACTTTTATCCTCGTCAGAGGTAGATGGTAGATGAAGCTTTAATTGGTCGACTAACAAATACCCCAAATTCTTCACAAATTGGTTTATAAGAAGGGCATCTTCATTTTCATTAGATGTCAAACTCAAGGAATGTGTTATAGTGAAGAACATGGATATTGAATGATAAATCTCACCTCTATATATCTCAATGTATCGTTTCAAGTATGTGAGTTTATTGAACTTAAGTAATGGTTTCAAGTTAGATATTTCATTTAAAATGAATTTGTGCCTTGAATTAAGGAATATTAATTTTAAAAACCTTGTCTTCTCTTCAGTCTGTGTAGGGTTAATTAAGTCATTTTCTAAATTAATGAGATCCAATTGGTTTAGTATATTGAATATTTTTATAAGATTGTTTTGTTTCAAGTTTGTATTTAACAACTTTATAAGATTTTTGATCATTAAGTTCAATTCCTTATTTATTTGGTTATTGATCTTGGTGAATACTGGTAAGTTGGGGAACTTCATTATCAAGGATTTAGCTAACATTGAGATTTCCAATGCTTCTTGATAATTCCCTTGTAATGTACAAATTTTACAAAGGGTTGGTAACTCCAACAAGTCTAATATTGAATCAATATTTAACAAAATTGAACTATTTTTATCAATGGAATTTGTCAAATGTTCATTAATGCTTATTTGATAATTTCCCTTATCATCAGCTTTTAAGATCTTGAGGATTTGGTCTACTTCAGATTTCATATTATCAGTTATACTTTCATTTATTAGTTTCAAATGTTGACTTATATCAATAATAACATCACGATTTGCATTTGTTATATTCGCCACTTCCTTATCAGCCTTACGTTGCTGATCATCTAATTCAGCAATTTCCTCAGTTAACGTCTTTTGTCTATTAGGTGTATCATTTGTAGTAGTTGTAAAAACGTCAGTCGAGAGCAAATTTTCATTTTGAAACAAATCTTGCAAATATTCACTTGCTAAATTATGGATACTAGGATCATTGTCTAGCTGAGCCTTGGTATGAGGATCCAAGTCCGCTATTAGACTCTCAAGTAAGATATTGGACATGGAGTCTGTGTGTTTGAGAATTCGCACGCTGGTGAACAATTTCGTTTCAACGACTCAGGAGTTACAATGGAAGGATTATTCTTTAACGTTAATTACGGTTACGTTGAAGGTGTAGTAAGAGGGTACAGAAATGGGCTTCTAGTAAGCAATCAATACATGAACCTCACTCAATGTGACAACTTGGAAGATTTGAAATTACAGTTATCCTCAACTGATTATGGTAATTTCTTAGCTCAACATAATGGTCCATTATCAACTTCAGTCATAAGAGATAACTTGTCTAAGAAGTTGTACCAACAATTTCAATACTTAAAGCAACAATCATCCGGTACTTTGGCGAAATTCTTGGATTATATCAGTTATGGCTATATGATCGATAATGTTGCGTTGATGATCACTGGTACTATACATGAAAGGGACAAGGGAGAAATCTTATCCAAATGTCATCCATTAGGATGGTTTGAGACTTTACCAACCTTGTCAATTGCCACGGATATCGACAGTTTATATAATACTGTTTTAATTGATACTCCATTGGCCCCATTTTTCAAAGGATGTTTATCAGCAGAAGATTTAGACGATCTTAATATTGAAATTATTAGAAACAAATTGTTCAAGAATTACTTGGAAAGTTTTATTAATTTTGTAACTGAAGAGTTTGGTTCTCCTGACAAGGAAATTATGTTAAATTTGTTAAACTTTGAAAGTGACAAGAGAGTTATTAATATATCATTAAACTCTATAAATAATCCAGAATTGACCAGTGAAGATAAAATCAGTTTGTTTCCTGAATATGGAAAATTATATCCTTTATATCACCACCAATTATCTAATGTTGACGATCCTGAACATTTAAAAACCATCGTGGGTTCTGTAGGAGAGTACAAGGAATTGTTTAATGAACAACACGATTCATCTGGATCATCAAGAAATTTGGAAGATTGGTTCTATTTGTTAGAAATGCAATACTGTAAGAATGCTTTCACTCAACAATTCACTTTATCTACCATTTGGGCTTGGTTAAGATCCAAAGAACAAGAAATCAGAAATGTTACCTGGATTGCTGAATGTATTGCCCAGAATCAAAAGAATAGAATCGAGAATTATATATCTGTGTATTAGTATGTATCAATTAATTTTGATATTGCTTGGGCACTAATAAAACATAAATTGTAATATCCCTTTGTCTCTTTACTGACCCATTTCTGGTGATTGATATCATCAACTTTCTTAGAAAGAAATTCGCGTAATGAGCCAAGATGTTAGTTTTACAGCTTCAACCACTCATATAAGTCATTTGTCAGAGATCTTCCAATCGGTGAACTCCATTAATTCCCAAGGTCTTGTTATTATAAATTCCCAAGGAATTGTTGTTTATTGTGAAAACAACCATATCCTAAATTGTCAAGCAGTAATAGATACCTCACTTTTCAATAATTATAACCTTGTATTCAATCAGACAAATACTCAGGATTTGATAGGTGAACGTGATTTAAGATTTGGTATTGATTTAAGTCTTATTAGCTATGCTTTTGAAAGTTTAAACACAAATTCCAAAAGTGAAATCACTTGTTATTTAAGTTATAATGGAGATGGGAATCCATTTATAATAGAGTTTGAAGATAATACTATGAGTGAAACCATTGAATTCCTAACTTTTTACTTGGATCTTGTTTACCCTTATGATAATAGAGATGTAGATGATGCCTCGGATTTAGTGGTTGATTATACTAGTCTAGAGTATGAGATAATTCTAAAGAGTAATTTATTCACTCACGTCTTACAAGATTCATCTAATATAAGTACTCAAACATTATTTATTTATTTATCCAGTTTATTCACGACGGAACTAAGTTTCATTTCAAAGGGACCTGTAGGATTACTGAAGTTAATTTATCCGAATGACAAGCATGCCTTAGAAAAGCTTGAAATTTATTCTAGTACGAAAAAGGCCCTCTCTTGTTTCAAGTTTCAAAATTTCATCAAGATATTCAAAGCTGTTAAATTATCGACTAGATGCAAGATAATGAAAGATTTGAATGGGGTGTTTTCTTTACAATTGATTTGTAAAGACTCTAACAATAATAATTATGCTGGTACGTTAATTACCATAAATATGATGGAAATTGAAAATGAAGAGTTGAGTGTTGATAATGTAGACAGAGTTTTTGATGCAGAAACTAATCAAGGACCAGTAACTAAGAAACCAAAACCTAATGAACCTATCAAATCAGTTACTCAAATAGAAGTTCCTTTATTCTTATAAATTCGAATCTTATAAATTCGATAAGTCTGTAATATATATTAATTCATTGGCGTTATCTGAATCTTACTATAAATAACTTACCTGGAAAGCCATCTGTAAAGTCTCTTTCAAGGACTTACCAATATTAATTTTCTTAGCCTTTAAAAACCGGGAAATTATTAACAATATAATCAAACTCGCTAATAATATAGGTGAATTTGTCTGTAAAAATTTCTTGGTTAACTTATAATGATACAATAATTTATTTCTCATAGAATCAACATCATTAGATTGAACATTCGGTGACTTTGTCTCCTCTTGATGTGATTGTTTAATTTGTTTCAATGACTTATACTTTAAATCCTTTTCAAGCTTGTCATCAGCTTCTTTTTTCTTCTGGTCTCTTGTCTTTTGATATTCCAACCTCTTTTGTTTCTCCTGCTCAAGTTCTTTATCATTCTCCAACTTCGATAAACTAATCAAATACTTATCCTTATCATCAAAAAGAGGATTCTCCTCAATAATGTCTTTGGCATCCCCTATTAAGTTGAGTTCAGGTAATATCTTCAATACATATAATTCTAAGATCTTCTTGATAAACTTATCATCATGGTCAAAATCAACCTTGGCATATAATTTAGTGAATCTGCTATGAACATCAGTTAATTCCAAACCAATGTATTGGATTAAGAATAAGTTATACAATATCTCACTGGGGATTTGATTAATATCATGATACATCGCCACCAAATTGTCCAAAATCGTATCTTCCTTGATATCTGATAATACATACTGCTTATCTTGTTTATTTACCCTGAAATTACTGCCCTTTTCTAAGATAAGCCCGGCTTCAGTAAGATACAAATTAAGGATCTTTATGAATAGTTGATGATCAATTACCCCAGATTTTACATTGTCGAATAATGTGTTGTATTGAGGTTTTAAAATTTCGAAACTTTTGGTGAAATTCTTATTCATAAAGAACTTAAGTGATAACTTGTAGCCATTTTCAATTAGGTTGAAAGTACTTAAAGATGTAGTGTTCTTTTCGTTAGTCATGGTAATACCGAGCTACGCACAGAAAACTGTAAGAAGGATCGCACGAGATTTTGAGGGTCAGAATGGGTGCAAAATATTTATTAATGCTCTATACCTAATCCTCGTTCTATATAATAATACACACCTCCTAAAACCAATGAGGCAGTCCCAATTACTGGGAAACACCAGTAAGGTATTATCAGATCGTAGTTGGGAGGTTTGACAAATGGAAGTAATGCCATGAATAAATTTGATACTAGGAACACTAGTATCAATATGCTTGGTGTTGAAAATTTTAAACTTGATTTTGTGGTTAATAATGAATTGGTCTCTTCTGAGGAATTATTCCATTTGGAATCTGTGGCTCTTAAATATATCAATCCTAATGTTAAAAGGATATTTATCCAAGTGCCAGGATAAATATATAAGTTCACTATGAATTCATAGATTTCTGACGATGGTGGTAATACTAGTACAACTACAGTCACAAGCCAATGCAAACCTAAAGCATGTTTGAATTGCTGGAAATATCTTGAAAATGGGATCAAATTTTCCTGGGCCAATTCTTTATTAACTACCGAATGGGCATATGATACTACCAAAACATTACCAAAATTAGATACTGCTATAAATAATGGTAATATCCTAGAAGTAAGGTTTTCACCAAATATTTTATTAAAGAAAATACCGGCAACTAAAACCCCACTAGACATGATTTCTAATTTAGGAATTACCACCAAATAACTTAGAATTACTAAGAAATATAATACAGTTGTAATTACTACTGCTAAAGGGGCCGACCTTGTAAGAACCTTGTAAGGGTTTTTTGTTTCACTCAATACATAATTAGCATTTTCCCATCCTTTGAAAGAATATATAATTTCTAATAATGCAACAGAAATAGAGTAATAATTAGTTTCTGATGTTTGATGGTAAATGTTAGTGAAATTTCCGGTTTTCGGTACATGAATTATATTTAACCACGCTAAACCGCCACAGGCTATAATTGACATTAATATCAAGACTTTGCTAACTCCTAAGAATACAAAGAAGAAGTTTGACTGGTGAGTATGGAAAACATGTAAATAAGAACAAATAGTAATACACAACACTCCAATCAACTTTACATGTGTATCATTGATTCCTTCACCGGTCAAATCACCATGGAATGAATATAATATATACTTTCCAAACGCATATGAATTACCAGAACTGAATCCCAATAATACTATCTGAAATGCATATATGAACCCAATCAATCTGGGGTTGAAGACCCTTTGCAAGTAATTTTTTTCACCACCATTCCGTATTGGAAGGTTCAAGGCGTATTCCAAATATATTAAAATACCACAGGCAATTACAAAACTACCTAGAACCCATAACAGAAGGAATAATGCAATGTTTCCACCACAATATTGAAATATGATAGAAGGAGTCAGGAAAATACCTGTTCCAATCATTTTGTTCACTATAAGTGACATGGCCGATAAAGTACTTATTTTAGGCGGTGTAGTAGTCATCTTAGTGGTGTTTTATTTATTTCTTTATTGCATTCACTTGTGTATTTGAATATATTCAACTAAAGTATGTAATGCGATGATTGCAAAATTAGAGGATATCTCGTGACTTTGATAAGAGCGAAGATGACATTTAATTTTATATTACCTAAACACCTTATTAACTAATAGTTCAATTAATAAATAGTTATATTAACACATATTTAGAGTTACCAATTCCCTATATAAGATATAGCCTTTTATGCAGTACGTTGAATAATATGAATACCACTATCACTTTCAACCAAATCACTTAATTCACCTGGATTTAAACTAAATGCTGCTTCTTCAAAACTTGGTTGCATTTGTCCTTTCTTAAAGAACCCTAAATCACCTTTTTGGGAATGTGATGAACAATCACTTTCAGTTTCAGCTAATTCTCCTAAGGTTACAGTTCCCAGAGTAATTTGATCTCTAAAATTTCTAGCTATATGGACAGCTTCGTCTCTAGTTCTTGTGATTCCTTCAGGACTCTTCCAAGACTTAGGTCTTCTTGACTGATTATGCTTAATTAATAAATGAGATGCTCTGACTTTCTTGTCCTTTACAATGGGACGAAACCCGTTCTTTTCAAACTCTTGTAAATAAAGCTTTAATTGCTTTAAGTCAGTATCCAAAGGAGGGTCCCAAAGAGATTCTTTGGTTGATTCATTGTAGTAATATTCACGGTTATGTTTACTGGAAACACGAAGAGACCAATTTGATGGTAATCCTGTTGACACTTCCACCATGGTTAAAGAGAATATTTTGTGAGTGACTTCAAAATGCGATCTTGTATTATTGGTATATACACTAACAAAATCCATCTATATAGTCTTTAGATTTACTAAATATCTTTCTCTTTCAAGGCATTTAAAACTTTGGAATAAACTTCGTCTACTGGTTGATCACAACGGACTTTAACAACCTTATCTTGCTTGTCAAAGTAATCTACAACTGGCATGGAAGTCTCAATAAAAGTTCTAAATCTCTTTTTAATACTTTCTATATTATCATCAGCTCTACCACTAGTCTTTCCTCTTTCTAATAATCTTTCCAACATGACCTTTTCAGGACATTCAAAGAATAAAGTGAAGGAAGAAGGGGCCACAGTCTCTTCAAAAGTGATGGCTTGGTCCATCTTTCTGGGGAATCCATCAACTAAGAACTTCTTTGAACCTTTTTGGTAATTCTCATCAATGGCTTGTTGTAATAAGGCAACAGTCACTTCTTGTGGAACAATCAACCCTTCTTTGATATATGAAGCAATTAATTCTCCATATTTACTACCTTCACGCTTCTGTTCGGCTCTTAATAAATCACCAGCACTCAAATGAACAAATCCCTTTTCTTCAACTAATTTGGCACATTGGGTACCTTTACCAGCCCCAGGACCACCTAACACAAATATAACTGAGACTTGATCGGCACTGAATGCTGGTTTACTAGGTTTAGTGTTGGTAGCGGTGTTTGGTTCAATTGCAGCTTTTGGTTCATTCTTGTTATAAAATACAGTAGCGATAGAACTTCCCACCACTAAAGCTCCAAGTCCAATCAATAACTTGTTATTTGATTTTGGTGGTGGTTGAGTATTGGTGGAATTGAATCTGGCGAACCTTAAACAAGGTTTAGCCACAGGAACAGATAGTTTTCTAAGTCTGATAGTCTTAAACATAGCGAACAATTTACGCGGTTTCTCGAGTCTCAGAGTATGAGTTTTATAAATTATTAGATAGAATATGTCTATTGGGAATAAGAAGCCAAAGCCTCGTCGCTATATCTTAAATACTTTCCGTTTATGGAAGAATCCCATCCATTTAAGGCAAGGTTCACATAAACAGTTGCAGGAACATCAGGATGTAATAATTTATTATCATTTTTCAAATCAGTAAATCTCTTATGAGCTGTTTGTTTCATGGAGTTTATATGTTTTTCTCTAATGTCTAATTGCATTCCAGTATCTACAACTCCTGGTGCCACAGCCAAGGTTTTAATCTCAGGCTCATCATCGGTAATACTCAACATTAAATGATTCAAAGCTGCTTTGGATGAACCGTACGCTCCCCAACCACTTGTTGCACCAACAGATGCCCCTGATGAAACAGCAATGAAATTCCCTTTAGTTCTCTTTAAGTATGGGATTGATAATTTGGCTAATTCTACTACAGAAAAGAAATTAATGTCAAAGGCTTTCTTCCATTGTTGAATATTAGCATCTTCAATACTGGCTACAGGATCAAGTACCCCAGCATTTGCAATTACAGAGTCGATCTGGCCAAATTTCTTAATGGCTGATTCTATGGCTTTTTCGTTAGTACTACTCTCAGTTACATCGCCTACAACTATTCCAACTTTATCTTCACCATGAGATTCCACTAATTTCTCAAGAAGGTCTTTAGATCTTGCTACAGCGATTAACTTTGTGTTTGGTTTACTAAGCCAGATTTTAGCAATTGAAGCACCAATTCCTGTGGAAGCTCCTGTTAAGATTAGAACTGACATGATTTAAATGCGCTTCTCGGTAAATTTACAGCCCAGGCTCATTTTCTTTCCTAGCCCGTCTACTCTTTTTTTAAGGGCACTTAAAAAGTCAACCCCCAAACAAAAACTCGTACCTATCTCTAACACACCAATTAAACACAATATGTCAAATCATCTTCATAAGTACCAAAACATAACTATTAACAAATACCGACATCTTACTACTACTCTTAACGACAAAACCCGCGCAATCACCATTATCTATACATATCCTGGAGGAACCCATATGGAGGGAAATGAACTTGAATCCAGATTTAGCCAAGGATACCCTTTGTAAGAATATTTTGATCTATGGGTATTGCAAGTTTGAGAATAAAGGATGTGCTTTCAGTCACAATAGACTGGCCAAACCAACTTCGCCGAATGCAAATGCCATAGGAACAACAACAACCACAACTAATGGTATCAAATCAGAACCCAAGAAAAAGTTCAACTTCAATACACCGTCTTTCCAACCATCATTCCAATCATCATCCTCAAGCAAGTTTTCTCCTAGCATGGAAAATGTTGCAACTTTCGTACCAAATAATTCATCAGCTCCTGATTTGAATGCTAAACTTGATAATACTGCCAACGGGTCCAAAAAGTTTAATACATCAGCTACGGTATTTACTCCTAGTGGATTTGACAGCTCATCCCCATCTAATACGTATTCCACCACACCTACGATTAACCATTCTTCATTGAGCTCGACTATGCAATCACCAATTCAACAACCCATAAGCTTACTGCAACCTACGTCAGCAGGTGGTATGTCAATTCAATCCAAAAATAGCGGTGATATGTACTACCATAATTCACAAACTACCACTAATTATCCGTTAAATTATCATTTATATGCTCCAGCACCTCCACCCAGATTGACAATACCATTGCCCCCATATGAGACTAATGCTAATGAAATGTTTATACCAAATGAGTTACGAGAAACCTTGACCAAGAAGAATGAAGCAACATTACTAAGTATGGGGAGAAGCAATTTACCTGAAAATGTTAATGTTTACCATTCTTTAATACCATTAGATATGGAAACCAAGTCCAGAGTTTGGAATAGCTCAAGTGCTGTGTATAAGGTATTCTCAAATATAGATGGGAATCCTTACATTTTAAGGAAAATCAACACTGATGGCATATCTGTTGATTCTGACAGCTTTAAAACTATCAAGAGATGGAAACTGATCAAGAGTAGTAACATTGTGCAATTACAAGATTGTTTTACCACCATAGCATTTGATGGTATGAGCAGTAAATTAGTAATGATTTATGATTATTATCCGAACTCTATAACCTTATTAGAACATCATATCAATAGGAAATTGGGCTATAAGTTAGAACCCATAACTGAAGACTTGTTGTGGATATATATGGTTCAAATTACTAATGCTTTAATGAAGATACATGAGAGTGGATTAGCGGCGAGATCCAGTTTAGATTTGAGTAAGATTATTGTCACTAATAAGAATCGTATAAAATTAAGTAGTGTTGGAGTTAGTGACATCTTGAATAATGAAGATGACAAAGCTGGTGCTTTAAGAGACGTTATGAATAAAGAACAAAAGGAAGATGTAAGACGGTTTGGACTTATAATCTTAGAGTTGGCAGTACTGATATCTTCTACTAACATGAAATTGGCTTCAGTAGAAGACAAATTAAAACATTTATCAGCATATGTATCTAAGGAGTTGGTTGAAGCTGTTAAGAAATTAGTGGAAGATTATCAATATGTAAATTTAGAAAAGTTCAATCAGTTTTACCTTTCGAAACATGCCCTTGAAATGGTGAACAATTTACAAGACGCTAATGAATATATCGAAGGACAATTAGGAAGTGAGTTAGAAAACGCCAGACTATTTAGGTTGATTGCAAAGATAAATTTTATTATTGATCATCCATCATTGAATTGGCGAGAAAACGAAAAGGTATTCTTGATCAAATTATTTAATGATTTTATTTTTCATCAATTAGATGGAATGAACAAACCAGTTATTGATTTATCAAGAGTATTAACGAAATTAAACAAGTTAGATGTTGGTATTGATGAGAGGTTTATGTTAATATCTAGAGATGAAAAGTTAAGTATTTTGGTCAGTTATAAGGAAGTTCGGGATATTATTGATAGTGTTTTTAGGGAACTTACACAACTTTAATAAACATAAGAAGTATTCTTACTCTTTGTCAAACCCATAACGTGATTTATGTTATCATAGATGCCATAGCTGAGATGTACGGTGGTTTTCAAAATCCAATATTCCCAATGCGGGTATGACTCAAATCTCAGGGCCTAAGGAAATCTATGACTATTACCGAATCCCATCTCGCAATTCTTATCGGCACCAAACTCTTCCACAATAACCATGGATTTTTTCAAATCTTTGCCTCTAATATTTAGCCCATATACGTAACCTACCGAGAGTCATACTAACTAACCTATGACTCTTGACCCCCGTAACCGCATGTAACCTCTTTGCCACCACTATTAGTCATTTAATGTGGTCTGCCTTTACTCAAATGCCTTTAGCTTATATGCCGGACCAGTGACTCAAACTTTTATCCACCCTATTTAAAGTGCGGATATCTCTATCGCAAACCCTCATCATTCTACTGTTAGGAGTTTCAATCACAAGAGGTTCCAGGCAACAAGAATAGTGTAATTAGGTTTTTGCATTACTTTAGAAAGGGTTTTTAAAGTAGTTTCTGTATATTATTAGGAGTTTTTATTGGTTTTTGTTTGCGTTTCAACGTGTGTATATATAGAACAAACAAGATGTCAAAATAAATTACGTCTTACACGAGGCGTAAGGTATTGTTATTAGTTGGGAAAGGAAAGAGGTTTTAACTTTTTTTCAATCGTTATTGGTTATTAATTCTTGTTTGTGTTAAGGTGGAGTGATTTTTATTAATATGTCATTAGAAGCTGCTGAATATTTAGGTCCGGATTCACCAGAATTTATAAAGAATTCTATTTTGAATACTCCAGATCTGTTATCAGATAGTCCAATTGAAGATAATTCTTTATTACCAAATGATTATAAGTATTATCAAAATCATGTTGATAAAAGTCAATTCAATTTAATTTTAATTAACTCCAGCATCTTTTTGTTAAAGTTGTTATATAAGGACCAACTTGAAATCAATTCTTCAAATTTGAGATTTTTTATCATTCAGACTTTGAAGAGATCTAAATGTTCCATTTCGAACTTACAGATTTCATGTTATTACTTATTGAAGTTAATTAAGAATCATGATGGCAAATTAATTCAAGATCCTAAGAAATTGTTTTTAGGCTTGATTATTTTATCATCCAAATTTAGTCAAGATTGTAATTATTCATTCAAGACTTGGGTTAAAATTCTTTGTTTGAGACCTGAAGAGTTATCGGTTTTAAAATCGATTGAAGTAAACTTGTTACAACAGTTGGATTATAATTTATATATCAATGAGATGGTATATGAAAATTGGTGTAACATTTTATTTATCTTTGGGTATGATTTCATCAAAATACAAAAGATCATTGACATTAAATCAGAGATAATTTGGAATTCCAATGATTTTGCAATTGATTCCAAATTACTGAAATGGAAATGTTTCTTTAACAATTTAGATGTGACTAAGCTTAAATCCGTGAATATTAAATTCAATACTTACTATTTGAATCAATTTAATTCAAAGGTATTTGTGGTTGGTAGTATATTCAAGAAGAGAGGGTTTCATGAAGTGCAAGTCGCTTAATGGAGTCGCTTAACGAAGCCACTTGAACAAAGCTTTTTATGTATTTTTTAATATACCTTTTTTTTTTTACATCGTTCTCTATTTACAAACTATAGTTTATACACATACAAGCAACCATCATTACCCCATCTACCCTTTACACCACTTAACGTCAAAAAACCTTCATTGTCCTTATTGCCTTTATTCTCAGTGAATCCTTTACCAACAAGATAATTATTCACTTTTCCAATATTGTATCCTCTAACCATAATATCTCCAACTCCATTCTCCAAATTCACTAATTTGAATTCATCAGATTGGCAAATGCATCCGGTGGAAAGTAGATTAGACTCCACGTTAGGAGTTAACACTCTATAATCATAGAAGTCTGTTAATATTAACGGTCCGACTACAGCTTTATAACCATGTTCGGTTATAATTCTACAATTTAATAACGACCGAAGTTCGTTTAATTGGAATGTTGTCAAACTTGCTGGTTTATCAATTGATTTATGAAAGTATAATAACCTAAGCTTCAGTTGATTAAATTCACTGAACTTACCTTTCGATAAAAGATACTTGGATTGAAAGAATTTTACTTTAGATAATAGCCCAAGACTATTTTTCAAATGTATCAAGTCTAATTCGGTAAAATCACTGGAACTTACAAATAATACAGTAGGTTTAAGGTTCAAAAGTTCAGTTAATGGTTTGGGCTTAGTCACAATTATTTGACAATTACTCATAAGTCCAACCATTAATTTACTTATTAGGTTTGTTATAGCTTCAGTTTCAACAAGTACGAGTGTATCTTTACTCTTCAAGCCCTCTCCAGTTGGTAGATGTTTAATGGTTGACGCAATGCTACTAATAAAGTTAATAGTAACATAATCAGTATGACTGATGATCTTATTATTTAATTTCTCACTTATTCTGACTCTGACCCCTTTATCTTTTTCATAAGTGTATTCGTTTACATACGTAAAAGATTCTCCGTCTTTCAAATCAATATCCATATCAGAATATTGAATATCGACATCTATGACTTGGGTGTTAGTATCTTTCTCACTCTCAGTAAACATAACTTCTTGATCATATAAATTTATCAATATCCCATGCACTAAACAAGCCAAAACAACAATTAAAGATCTGGAATCCTTCAAGAAGTCATACTTCCTCATACCAACACTTTTAATATTGTTTTCCTCAAAATACTTCCCGATCGTCTCAATGTTATAATTCAATACACTCACCTTAATATCCTCGTCATATAATCTAATAACTTTGTTCGGATTCTGTTTCAAATGACGGATTGCCAATTCCCAAACATCACAGAAATTTCCATTCCTTAATTTATAATGATCGTACCTAATATCAAGTCCTACTCTTAACCCACCACCGTATTCCAATTTATTTGACTTATATATGGCACTTTGATTATTGAGCCTGGTAGTTTCAATTGAGGATTGCTCGTTTAAATATAGTTCATTTACATCCTTTGTAGCATCGACATATTTCTGGAATAAGAAATGGATCAATACTATAGTCCCAAGAGCTATAATTATGGTTTCGTCACCCATAACTGCGTCTGCGATTATATACGAGAAAACGAGTGAGGGTATTTCTATATTTAGCTATTGCAGGGCATTGTTGCATTTTTTTTAGAGAAAAATTAACGTTTACCGTAATTTCATTTTGGGAAAATTCAAATTGTCAACATTTAACATTATCTTCCCACTATTAATTACATTCTTTGAAGTCATTAGGCGAATAAATTAAGGAGTAACGCGTTTCAAAAAAACCTGCAGAACCTTAATATGTTGAATTACAAATTGAAAAGCATACAACACGTATATGTGGTATTAGCTATACTATGGACTATAACGTTCTTCATTCATGAAAAGTGGATCCCCAGCTCAGAAGCACATGGCTGCAATTGGACAAAATTCAACCATCCAGTGAAATACAGCCATGCTTCTGAAACTAAACTCGTACCTGAAGACAATATCAATGATTCCATTACAAACATTATGTTGATTGCTGATCCCCAACTAATTGATGATCATACATATCCAGGTAGGAATAATTTCTTCATGAAAGTGTCCCAACACACGGCAGACTTGTATTTGAAGAAAAATTACAAGGCTTTAGTTAAGCATTTAAAGCCAGACTATATATTCTTTTTGGGTGATTATTTAGATAACGGGAGGTCCTCGACTGATAAATACTTTTTCAGTCAATATAAGAGATTCAAGTCAATTTTCAACCATAAAAGCTTAGGGTTTACCAAGGGGAAGAATTTCTTCACCAATGTAGTAGGAAATCATGATATTGGGGTTAGTGATGGAGTAAAGACATATTCCCGGTCCAGATTCTCTGAAACGTTTGGAAATCCTAATAGCATTGTTAGAGCGAATGGGGTTTCGATTATTTCTTTAGATACTCCTTCATTGTTATCTGAAAATGCAACTATTCGGGAGGCTGCCCAAACATTCATAGATGATAATTTTAAGGATGTGTCTGACAAAGAAAAACGTATTCTTTTGTCACACATTCCACTTTATCGTGACCCGGCTATTCAAACGTGTGGTCCTTTGAGAGAAGAACCAAAATTCCGTTTAATTAAAGGTTACCAATATCAACTGGTAGTTGATCATGATGTCAGTAAAATGATTTTAGATAAAATCAAGCCAACGCTCGTATTCTCAGGTGACGATCATGATTATTGTGATATCATTCATCCTTCTGGTCCCAGAGAAATCACCGTCAAATCCATTAGTATGGCAATGGGTATATGGCAACCAGGGATTCAATTATTATCGTTTGTTAACAAAGATGATTATTTCTCATATAACACCAAATTGTGTTATTTACCTACGCCTTATCGTAACATCGTATATTACGTAATGATGGCTGTATTTAGCGGTGTTGTCATTATCTTATGGGTATTTGTTAGAAGAAGTTCTAAAGGTTACGTCGTTTTACCTCTTCATTCAAAAACCGAAAAAGAAGACTTTAATTTATCTGATAATTTGCAATCACTGTCTATGATACTTACTGCCGTTAAAAAATACATCACTATCTTTAACTTTCATTGCAGGCAATACAAATTATTAGATACTTTAAGGCATTTTGTATTATTAGGGTCCTTGGTTATCCTAATTTATAAGATATTCATTTTTACTATATAGGGAAAATATAATCAATTTACGAGTCATAGGTACTGATGATAAGCACTGAAAATTTAATACAGGTATCTCTGTCAAAGCCGTTCTTGGTGGCTCTGGCGTACCTTATAGAATACATTCAAGATCCTGCGTATAAAAATAGTGTTAAAATCTGTGCGGCGCAGATTGAGATATGTTCTATCTTCTATAAAATAGACAATAATCTGTGGAGAGATAGTTGAGGAAGTCCAGAGGTATCAATATGGGTTGTTCTGCAAGTGTACCGGATCAAGATGAAGAAGATCCATTTCTTGTTGACGAAAGGATCAACGATACTATCAATCAAACCTTGCAACTGAGAAAAAGAAGTAATAAGAATCAGATTAAGTTACTACTCTTAGGAGCGGGAGAAAGTGGTAAATCAACTGTGTTAAAGCAATTAAAGTTATTACATAAAGGAGGGTTTACTCAACAAGAAAGATTGCAATATAGTCACGTTGTTTGGGTTGACACTATACAATCAATGAAGATATTAATATCCCAAGCCAGGGCTTTAAAGATACCGTTAGATTGTGATAGTAGAGATAGTCCTTTAGAGAAGTATAAACGGATCATTCTAAAGGCCAATGCATTACATCAAATTGATACTGCCATTGCTGGAGGTGATAATTTCTTGAATGACTACGTTTTAAGGTATAGTGAAGGCAATAAACTTAAACGTAGACAGAATAGTACAGGTGTTGTTAATGCTTCATTTTTTGAAGATAATAACGAAGTTGCCCCTAATCCACCTGGTAATTCACTTGAAGAAGACCAAATTAAGGGAGGAACTAATGAAGAGTTCTCTAGAAAACAAATTGCTGAAAGTATAGATATGTTATGGAAGAATGATAGGGGTATTCAAAGATGTTTTCAGAGGTCCAATGAGTTTCAACTAGAATCTAATGCATCTTATTATTTTCAAAAAGTCTACGACTTCACTAAGCCGGATTATATTTGTAACGATACTGACATACTTAACGGTCGTATCAAGACCACGGGCATCACTGAGACCAACTTCGATATTAATCTGTTCAAGTTCAAAGTTCTAGATGCTGGAGGTCAGAGACTGGAAAGAAAGAAATGGATTCATTGTTTTGATAATATCACCGCTATTCTATTTGTAGTGGCCGTTTCCGAATATGATCAAATGTTATTTGAAGATGAAAGGGTGAATAGAATGCATGAGGCAATAGTATTATTTGAATCGTTATGTAATTCTAAATGGTTTGCTAATACTCCCTTCATCTTGTTTATAAATAAAATCGATCTTTTCGAAAAGAAAATCCTTGAATCGCCGTTATCAAGGTATTTCCCTGATTTCAAAGGTGATAATAAGAATTTTGAAGAATGTATGAAATATTTTGAAAATATTTTCCTTAGCCTTAACAAGACTCCCAAACCTATTTATGTCCATAGAACTTGTGCAACTGATCAAAAATCAATGAAATTTGTACTCACAGCAGTTGCAGATTTAATTGTGGAAGAGAACCTAAGGAAGAGTGGGTTAATTTGAGGTATATACACCATTTGTAGTGATACTATGTAGTAAATCAAAAACTAGGAACTAACAGTCAGATTCGATTTGTATTTATTATGCAACTATTTACTATTTACCATCTTAACATAGCCATTTGGTTTCTCCATTTTGCATAATCCATTAATGCTTCAACTTGTCCAGTAGATGAAATGACAAGATCTTTATCCCATAAGGCAGCATAAGCCCAAGCACTAATATCTTTACTAGTAACAGCATCGATTTTTTCTAAAGCTTCCTTTAAGGAATTTCTATATCCTAATAATAAAACTTTGTTAGCAATATCACTAGAGATGGCACTAGTTGAATTTAATTCTGATAATATTTGAGTTTTGACTTGTTGTTTTGCTCTTGAAACTTCAGCTTCAGTGATAGATGTGTTTAATCTATTCCATTCCTTCAAAGCAAAGTGAACAAAATCATCTAGTAAGTTAACATTAGAAACTTCAGCATTGAAACCCCATAAACCAGTGTCGGAGTATGAAGTAGAGAAATGTTGAAATTTATCAACAAGATGATATTCTTGGACTAAAGAACTTAATTTGGAACTAGTTAATTTGGCAGTGGTAGCTTTATGGTCAAAACTACCGAAAATTGCAGCAGCGACTTTAGCAACGTAATAAGCTGGAGATGAAACACCTTCACCAGCAACAGCAAAAGAAACATAAGCCTTTGGTAAAGTATCATCTCTCATTCTAACTTCAGAACCTAAGAATGAAGCTGGTTTGGTAACTGGTTTGTGGCCTTGTTGAAGTTTCAATTGAGATTCTAATAAATCAACTAATTGATCGTGGTTGATATTACCAGAAGCAGAAATGACAACATTAGAACCAACCAAGTAATTTTCGAATAAACGTTCAGAGTCTTGTTTTTGTAAATCTTTGATAGACTCGGCAGTTCCCAAAGTTGGTAAACTTAAAGAATAACCTTGGAAAGCTGAAGTATTTAAATGTTCTAAAACCATTTTAGATGGAGTAGCTTCTAATAATTCTGCTTGATTAATTAATTGGGTTTTGGCAAATTCAAAATCAGCTTTATCTAAAATTTCGTTTGGACTAGATCCAATTTTACTAATAACTTTGACGGCTTCTTCAATATTATCATTGGTAGTTTGAGCTATGATACCATTGGTTTCTTTACCATTTTCTGAATGTAACAACACACCGTTTTCTACACCAGAACCTAAGACATTAGTAGTCAAGGCGGAAATACCATTGCTATAAGCATGTTCAGATCTTGAACCTGCTCCAAAGAATAAACCAATACTCGATACGCTAGCATTAGCATTGACTTCAGTTGCAACGGTAGCACCATTTGACAAAGTAGCATATTTAGTGGCACTATTAGCAGTGGACACAAAACGCTTACCTGCTAATGTCTTAACAGTATTTTGAAAGTTTGCACCACGAATCATTTTAATTGTCTATTACTTTTGAAAATTGTTGATGGTTTAATTCGTTCTTTTTTTTCAATTTTCTCAAGCTCAATGTCAACCAATAGAAGCGTATGTAATTTGTTTTTTAAGTGAGATGTGTTAGTCGCGGTAATTTGGCACCGCTCGTAGCACCACGCATTGTGCCCAGACTCTATCGATTTTGGGCCAAAGGTATTTACTCATATATATATTAATAATTATACATGGATATTAAATCTCCATAAACCTCGTTATCTAAGCTTAAACTAACAATATCCTTGTTGGATTTTGCATCTATGAAATCTGCTTTTAAGTTTGGAAATTCATTATGACTTACTGGTGAACCTCCAGTTGAAACCAATGCGGCTGATAATGAAACATCATTCAATATGGATTTCCAAATATCTTTATTTCGATTATTTTCTCGGGACATAGATACAGGTGCCTGACCAATCTTTGATAATAATGATGAAGTTCGAAACCCTTCGGTATAGGAGTATCTTCTAAAAGGTTTATTCTCCTGGCCCGAATATTTATTTGAAAATTTATTTGAAGAGCCAATGGTTTTATTTAAGGTGGTCAATGGTTTTGTGAGTTTGTCGTAGATGTTCGTATTAACTTGTGGTGCTTGGATGTCATACTGGGGGTATTCATTCTCCTGATTTTCATTTTCTTGGTTTCCCTTGTCGTAGGAGGTAATATCAATCAAATCACTATTATTACCAACATCGTTATTATAAAGTGAAATATGGCCATGGCCATTAATTTGATCTTTCTCTTCTATTTCTTTGATTTCAGCACTATCTATCTCTATAATTGGTGATGGAATGGATAGAATTTGAGTTAATCTTGTTCTACCAAAATATCTGAAAAGCCCTTTGGGTTTCTTTCGATCTTCAATAACAGGTGGTTGTGAACATTCCAATAACTCTTTTCCTTTAGGATCTTCCGCTGTATGACACTCACAACTACAGGTTGCTCGACTTGTTTCGCTCAATAGCTTTTGAGTTGACTCAGAATCGATCTGGTCTTCATTATAATCAACTAGAACTTGTGGTCTTAAAGTGGCCTCCAAGTCACTTGGAGCTGAAACCGACCTTTTTACTGTCCTTAAGAATTCTCCAGGCTTGATCTCATACTTGTCGTGGGGGAAAGTTCTTAAAGATAATAATTTCTCTGATAACTTAGCATGGATTACTCTTGGTTCTTTACTATTACTATAATATTTTTGTAAAAACTCTGCCTTTAAGTAATTGAATTTATATTTGGCTTTGTGGGTCCAGTATTGTAGTTGTTCGTTCATTTCAGAACCACAAATATGAAACTTCACTGACGTTTGTGAATAGTAAATTTTGCAACCAAACACAAATGAGAATGCGAGTTTCAGATTTCAGAAATGAGAATTATATATTATATACAAGGATTAAATCTTAACATAAGCTCTTTGTGCAATAGCAAGTTTATGCATTTGTGCTTTCTTCTCATACCCAGAAGATTTACCTTCATAAGCAGAAACAATCTCTTCAGCTAACCTAACTGAATAGTCTCTTGATGATTTCTTAGAGGCTCCATCTAAGATCCAAAGAATAGCGTATCTAAGTCTTTGTCTTTCTTTTAAGGGGTATGGAACGACTCTGTTCTTAGCTGTACCAGTTTTCTCAGCTTTGGTGGACATCAAAGGTCCTAGCTGTTCCAAAGTATCTTGCAATACAAGAACTGGATCTCTTCGTAATTTTAAGTATACAATGTATAAAGCCCTGCTAACGATTTTTCTGGCTTGTGATTTCTTACCATCTCTCATAATCAAATTTACTAAATTATCGACTATTGGCAAGGTTTGCAAAGGTAATTTTGTAGTTGAAAACTTTTCTTGTTCAGCTAATTGTTGCTCATTAGGAACAAATTGTTCTTTTAAATATTCCTCAGTTTCTGTTAATTGGTTGATATAAACTTCAGTTTCGTTGTCAGGTAAATGACCATTTTTCAATCTTTGTAATGCACTTATCCATTCTTCGACATCTTGTTCGGTTATTTCTTCTTTATTTATGGGATACACTTGTGCTGCCAACAGCCCCGGCTTTTGAGTCTCATTTATAGCAGTTGGGGTAGTAGAGTTGTACCTTACAAGTCTCATACCTTGTGGTATTATCATTCTAGGAGATTTTACTAATCCAGCAAATAATCTTGTGCTAGTAAACCTAATCATTGAAGACATTGAGATGAAAAATTTGTCTCAAACCGAAAAGTCTTGCGATTACTCTGGTGCGCGTAAATAAAAGAATTGATAAACTTAATAATATTATAGGTTAATATAGGAGGGTGATTTGCTCGAGGTGACACATGATATAAGAACCAAATCATAAGATCAAGATATTTATATATATAAGGACTGAAAGTACAAACCTACAATATCTATGACATTACAAATCCGACTGGTTGACGAGGCATTTGCAAATATTTTGCAACAGATCATTGATAGTAAATTTTATAACCCTGATCAACATGAGGACTGGAAGAGTTTGTCAGGAATGATAATAAAGCGAATAGAAGAATTTTTGGATTCAGAAATCTCCGAAGAAAAGGGACAATCTAATGGTACTACAAAGCATGATCAACTAGAATCACACATAGCATTTATAAAGAACCATACACAATTGAATTTCCCTGATGAACCACCTTTTACCATATTGAGGATCTGTGAATTAACCTTACGACCCGAACAAGAAGGATACAAATTAGAGAATGAAGACGATTTATTGAAATATTTCTCGGCCATTGCAAAATTATATAGTGTTTCATCAACTATAAGTAAATTCCCTCCTCCAAGCTTTACCCCAGAACCACAGTCCAAATTAATGGCCGAAGATATTAAGATGATACAAATACCATGGTTGGATGAAGTAGAGGAAGATGATATAACAGAAGGTGAAAAACGACCAGCTGAAGATGAAGATACTTCAAGCTCAAAACGTGTAAAACCTACAGATACAGAAATATTGGGGACTTCATCACCAGAAGAGAATAATGTAGAAGGTAATGATAATGGGAATGATAAAGAAGAAAATGTAGATGAATAATGCCTGAAATAATATATGAATTAAATATATATATAGAAAGTTATGTACATGTCAAAATTTAAGCAGACCAAAGACTCCTTAATAATTGGAAAAGACCATTATATTCAGTCTCAAGAATATACACGCCGTATAATGAAACCACAGACCCTAAAGATAGTAATCTTGTAGCATACTTATACCATATACCATAGACTCTTTTAGGAATATAATCTATTATACAAGACTTTAATCCCATGTGACAATGAGCTAAAACTGTGACACAAAAAGCATAGTCCAACATTGGATACTCTATACCTACAATAAATGGAGCAATAGTTAAAGGGACTAAAGCTCCGGCTACAACTCTTTCATAACTCCAATGATGACCACCTTCATAAAAGTTTGCAGCAGGAGGTTTATAAGCTTCGTTCACGGTATCAACCACAAAACCAGGTGGCTGTTCCTTAAGTTTATATTTTGAAAAATCAGGTTTCAAGGAGATAGACCTTATTCCTAGCCTGAAGTTATACCTGGGGGTTAATTTAGTTAACATCTTTAGTTAACATCAATGAAAAATTTCGCACAGATTAACTAGTGATATTATAACTAAACAGAGTTGAGATAGTAGGAAATATTCTATTTATATTACAACTATTTACAATTACCATGAAGCCTTAGTTACCCCAGGAATAAGACCAGCTCTTGCTCTTTCTCTAAATGCAGTTCTATTTAATTTGAAATCTTTAATTACCCATTTACCATTACCAGATGCTACACATCTATCCCTTATTTGAGAAAAAGCTGTATATTTAGGCATAGAAGCCAACTGTAACTGAGCTTCTAATCTGACATTACCTGGTAATTCAGTATTTCTAGCAATATATTTCAAAGCATTTCTAGTAACTTCATTCTCAGTATATTGGATACGTTTAAATTGATCCTTCAATACTCTAGCATTCACGTATGAATGTTTGGGTATCTCAAACTTAACAGGAAATCTGAATGGCATAGTCTATCAACAACACTTACAATGAAACCACTGAATCGAATCACGGAATAGAACTACTGAATAAAACCAATTGAAGTTCACACAAAAATTTTTCGTTTTCCGAGTGAGAAAAGGTTACCCGACCTATGATCACATTTTGAACTCTTTAGTAATATTATTAACAAAGTGAAATTATTCAGAATTGACGAAGTGACGAAGGTTTTTGAAATATTTGATAGTTATAGTAAAGAAGCGACGATATGTTTACAGGATTAGTTGAAAAGATAGGTTCAATCTTGGAATACAAAGAAATTGATGACTCTAGTTCTGGAGGTAACGGAGTTTCAATTACTATTGGAGATTGTAAGGAAATCTTAGTTGACGTTCATTTAGGTGATTCCATCTCAACAAATGGAGTATGTCTTACGGTCACTGAGTTTGATGATGATAAAACATGGTTTAAAGTAGGGGTTGCCCCAGAAACTTTACGTCGTACTAATTTAGGCGATTTGAAGAAGGGATCTAAGGTCAATTTAGAGAGAGCTGTTACTAGTGATGTTAGATTAGGAGGTCATATAGTACAGGGCCATGTTGACACTGTAGCCCAAATTGTTGGCAAGAAACCAGATGGGAATGCCATAACATTTACGTTTCAATTACGTGACAAACAATATATTAGTTATATTGTTGAGAAAGGATTCATATCGGTAGACGGTACTTCATTGACAGTAACTGATGTCAATTATGAAACTTTTGAGTTCTCTATTATGATGGTTAGTTATACCCAAAGTAAAGTTATTATGCCATTGAAATCTGAAGGTGATAATGTTAATATTGAAGTTGATTTAACAGGGAAACTCATTGAAACTCAGATCGAAGCCACATTAAACAGCCAATTCTCTAATCCTGATAGTCATTTAACTAAATTGATAGAGAGAATTGTCGATAAGAAAATCGATCAAGTGTTAAAGGATAGACTTAAGTAATTTTTGTATAGGATCAATACAAACAATTTGGAAAATATTCGCGGATGGCAAATTGAGAATTCCCATAGTCAAACCTCATTAACTATAATAAAGAATCATGGATATTGTATTAGGAATTAGAGTACAAGATAGTACTATAATTGCTACATCTAAATCAGTCACCAGAGGAATTTCAGTTTTGAAAGAAGATGATGATAAAACCCGTATATTGAATGAACATAATTTAATTGCATTTACTGGTGAAGCTGGTGATACAGTTCAATTTGCTGAATATATTCAAGCTAATATCCAATTATATTCAATGAGAGAGAATGATATTGAATTATCTCCAAAGGCTACTGCATCCTTTGTAAGAAATCAATTGGCTACTTCGATTAGATCAAGAAAACCATATCAAGTTAATGTATTAATTGCAGGTTATGATACAAAAACCAACGAACCCACGTTAAATTACATTGATTATTTGGGAACACATGCAGTTTTACCATATGCTGCACATGGATACGCTGCATTCTACTGTATGTCATTATTAGATAAACATTATAGGACTAATATGACGGTAGACGACGGATTAAAATTATTGCAAATGTGTATTAAAGAATTGCAAACGAGAATGCCAATGGATTTTAAGGGTGTTCTTGTTAAGACTGTTGACAAGGATGGTGTTCATGAAATTAAAGTATAATATACGAAATCATTTGTATTTATTCGCTTATTCTCCATAGTTTCTCTTTTATAAATATTATTTGTAGACGCTTGGTATCAATGATATATGAAGGTCATAATCTCAGAGTAGGCTACTATGAGCTAACAAAAGGTAATACGAAGAATTTTGAGTTTCCATTCAAAGCCTCACCTTCCCTATCATTATCCTCAAGTTTTGGCCAACGATCGCGTATCCTTAACTTAAGATGTCCTTTAAATTCCCATCATTAAAATCTATTCAAGATACTATTGCTAATTATGACTTTGAGAGTATCAGTAAGCAAACTGGTAAAACTTATGAAGAGTTCAGTAAGTCAATTCAACCATTCACTCATAAAACAAGTGAATTACTCTCTAATCAATTGACTCAAATTCAGCAATTTGCAAACGCTAATCAAAATATTGAAGTAAGTGAATTGCCTAAGGAATATTTGGAATTAGAAGCCAATTGTGATTTATTATTGAAGTTATATACCGATTTGATTCATTTCACTAATGATACTTTTGCCAAAGTTAGTTATGACTATCCACCTGCCAATGGATCATTGAACAAGTTCAGAGAAAATGTTATTGGTAATAAGTTCAACCAATTAAAGAATGTTTCCAGTCCTCAAGAATTGGAAAGCATATTGTTGGGTAAAGAGGAAAACCATGATGAAACTGTCGATACTCAAGTTGTCAAAGTTCCAAAAACCTTATATGGACAATTATCAAAGATTTGTGAAAAACATCAAACTGAATTGAAGAATTCCAGTTCACCTTTGAACTTTGCCCTTTTACAAATCAGTTCAACTTATTTAGAAATTGCTCAAGGTAGATTGACCATGGACAAAACCATTGTTGATGACTTGAATTTGAAATTAGTTGAAGTTTTAAATAAAGAGTTTATCTATGTCAATGAATTGAGGAAGAAAGTTTACTCAATCAGACTGGAATTTGATGTAACCAGGTCCAAAATTGGCGAAGAAGAAGAAAGTGAAGAATTAATCAAGATTGAGGACGAATTAGTCAGTGCTACTGAAGTTGCAGTTACTGAAATGAAGAAATTAATTAATCCTTCCAAATCAGTTAATTTATTGAAAGTTTTCGTTGCAGCTCAAAAGGAATGGTTCGAATTGAGTGCTAAGAAATTATCCGAGTTATTAAGTGGTTTAGATAAGATTAAATTGGATGATTAGTTGGAGTATATATATTTTATATGTGATATTTGATATTCTAGAGAATCCTTGATAGGGCTTTTGCTGGAGCCTGTGCGCTGTCGTAAAATCTCTATAGATGAATAGCAGCGTGATAAATCAGCGCGTATGTCAAGACAAGCTGAATATAATGATAAGAGGAATGTATTCAACAAGTCTTACTTGATAGAGAAGATAATACGAGATAGAATAAAGGACTCAATCTTCTATAAACAATATTTATATCTCACAAATGAACAAACTATCTTGCCAGTTATAATTAATCAAGTCAAATATATTAAAGGTGTTGATACTAATAATAGACCTAGTCCATTCATATGTTGTTTACTAAGGTTATTAGAGATTAATCCTTCTAGTAAGATCTTACAATTGTATTTGAGTCAATCAGAATTCAAATATTTAATAGCATTGTCATTACTTTTTGTACGACTCACAAAGCCTGATATAGAAGTTTATACGATCTTTGATGGATATTATTCAAATTATAGCAAGTTACGTATACAACTAGCCAATCCAAGTTTCACAAATGGAGTACCTATAAATTATGGCATCACATATATGGATGAATTCATTGATGATTTGTTGACACAAGAGAGAGTAGTTGATATTATATTACCTAGAATTGAATCAAGGGAAGCGTTGGTGGAGAAAGGATTGATTGGAGATAGGGTATATTATGTTACATCTTTGGATTCTGAAACAGCAGTTACAGTCCCCGATGAAAAAGAAGTAGAAGAAAGTGACTTTGAAAGTGATAGTGATTAGCTAAAGAAGGAGAAATACCATATTTATATAATAAACAGAATATAATAAGTCATGGGTAGTAACTTAGCTGATCTCGTATTAAAAGTAAAGGTTATATGTTGCAATTTTGTGGATGACCCTATCCTTTGCAACCTGATGTGGAACCAGTACAGAAGTTAAATACTTTACCTTCGAAATCGATACCAGATATTTTACAGCTGTATCCTGCGTGTACACAATGATCTTCACACCATCCAAGCTTACCATCGACCCACCATGCTGCCACATCAAGTCCTGCAGACCATGAAGCACAACATTTCCCATAACAAATCAGTCGTTCTTTAGTGGCGAATCCTCCAGAAACATTTATCTTGGCTTCCAACCTTGCACAGTCATGCTTTACGGGCTTGTTGCCTTTATTACACTTTGTTGAATCTCTCACTGTTAATGCATCGGCTGAATAGTTTGATATTTCAAGTTCAGCATACAAGTTGCTAATGCCTGGTATTGTCAGAGTGTTTGCTAAGATGTTAAGAACATCAATTTGGCCAGGAAACCAAGAAAAGATTTCGTAAGCCAATTCACCAGTAGAAGGGTCATTGAGGTCTTCGCTATAAGCATTATGATTCATGACTTCCCAAAGATAGAAGAAATCCCCCATTAAGCCTTCGTTATAAGCTGAGGTTGCCGCTTTAGCCAAAGTACTTAAAGTACCGGCATTATCAAAACTGTAAATTTTTAAATCTGGCAAATCTGCTATTAGAAGTTGAATTTCCGAGGTGTCTTGATTTCTTTTTACTGAAGTACCTAAATTGGACAAAGAGAAGTTAAAGCTTCCTTCATTATTGCTCGATGGGACATTATTATCCGCTAATGATGCCAACAACTCGTTATAGCTAAATGCTGTGGTGTATGCAAATGAAGCAAGAAATGGAATAATGAACATCTTAATATGTCAATAATATCGTCTTGGAAGAATTAAGACAATAAACTCGTAGCAAAGATTTTCAATATGGTTTAAAAAATTCACAGCTTTGACTTACTACGAAGAAATACGAGTTCTTTATAAATTAGATTTAAACTTTGGGAATTTCACTGTGAGTATCCCGTTAGAGATTCCTGTTTATATTATTTAAACTTTAAAATTGTAATTGATCTGAAAACGGTTATAGTTTCAGTCACATTTCCGTCTTGAAAATTTATATTTGATTCTTACTTTGTATCTCCATTCCTTAATATTTAACTACTAATATTTTTGGAAGATCATTTTACTAGCTTGTGAAGAAACCTTACTTCCTACGTTTCTTTCTATTACCGGAATGACTCACTATAGTATGGCAACTAGAGTGTCGTTTGAAACCTCTTACTATTTCTAAATCCGCACATTAATTTTCGTCTATTGTTTCCTATATCAAACTTTATCTATAAATAGATGAAAACGCCATAAGTCAACTTTAATAAGAGATACGATTCGCACATTTCCCAATAATGACTCCCCATATGTTCTTCGTTATACTTATCTCTATTTGTGGCTACACGGCAGCATTAGGTTACACGGAATTCTTATTGGCATTATCGCAAAATGATGTTCCATCAAGTAATACAGAGGGAAACTTTTTATTCAATATTTCACAAGTAGATCAATTGGTCAAAGACGACGATGTAGATACTTCATTCTATTATAGTTTCTTGAAAGAGCTACCTGATTTAAGTATTTACAGTTTTGATAACTACAAAGCTTTAGAGACATTAAGTGAATTAGCTACAGTAGCGTATCATGATGGGTTTATTGGAGATTTCTTTTATTTGTGGGAAGTAATGAATCATAATGGGCAAACTGGACAACTTAATGATATATCCAATGGTGAGTTGGCTCATGAAATCCAACAGTTGTTTCCTAATCGACCCGATATTTTAGGTTACTTGGAGAATACTCTGACTGTAGATAGTATTGCTAAATTGTACGTTGGAGTTAGAGAGGGTGATTTCAAGGAAGAGGAATTCACTGTAGAAGATTCTTCGGATGACCCTAGAAGGAATGATAACAACTCCCCACGTAATATAGAAGGTAAAGGTGCAAGGGAAGAAGATATTAATGTCGAGCACGACGAGTTATAATGCTGATTCAAGCATACACAAATCAACTTATCTGTATTAGTAATGGGGACGAATTTGGTGACATAAATGACTTGACTTGACTAGAATTACACCCTGTCGCCAACCCTGTAAAGATTACCTGAAAAGGTTGCTTGAAAAGTTTCATACGTCATGAAGAAAGTACATTCTTTAATGATTTTGACTGATTGGTCAATTTAAATGCATCACCTAATAAATAGATCTATCTATAGTCTAAAGTTATACTACATAAATAAGCAAAACAATTCAATATATAAATGACGTAGTTAGGCCCGATTTCGCAGCCAGTTCCAGTTCCAGGTACAGGTTCCAGTGAGCATCGTCATTGTTCCAAACCTCGTCGAAAAAGGATAAACCTAAAAATAATTGATGTTAATAAATCATGTCAGTAACGATTAATGAACAGCATGAGAGCAAAAGCTCTAACACAAAGATCTTCTTCATTGTGTTAATGTTCATAATGTCATTATTAATGTTTGTGTTACAAACGGAATTCACGTCTCAGGTTTATACCAAAGGGTTCAAAGAGCCGATCGTCTTATTGTTGGTTACTCATGGATCCTGGTGGACTTTATGGCCTATTCAGCTATTAGCAGTTGCATTTTCAAAAACATTTACCAAAATATTTACTAATCAACGGTATCAAAGATTAGACTCAACTTCACAATTACTCGAACAAGCTATTCCTAAACCAAATCATTTACAATACTTCAAAAAGGCCATCATTAAACAGTTCCATAATGTCTACCATACTTCTATTATCATATATGAATATCATGTGAATAATGATTACAGAACCGATAACATTAACGAATTAATCACTCAACATCCAAAGATTTCTTCCAGTGCTTCAATAATAGAGTGTGTAGATTCATTTGTTCGTACCCCTTCTATTAAGTTCATTTTATGGAAGTCATTCGTATTAACTGCGTTATTAACAGTAGCAGGATTCACATGGTACGGGTCCATGGCAATCACTTATGCTGCTGATGTCACTGCCATTTATAACTGTTCAGCTTTCACGGCCTATGTTTTCGCTATTCCGTTATTGAATGAAAAGTTCTCTTGGTTAAAAGCTAACTCAGTCATTATAGCAGTTATTGGTGTATTCGTTGTATCTTATGATGGATCTGGTGATGACGAAGATGCCGTCTATCCATATAGATTCTGGGGGAACTTAGCTATTGCTATCGGAGCAGTGATTTATGGATTATATGAAGTCTTCTATAAGAAATATCTTTGCACCCCAGCTCACTTGGCTAAGCTTATAACTCCAAGACGTCAATTAGTATTTGCTAATTTTGTCATGTCCCTTTTAGGATTGTACACTTTTATCATCTTATTAGTAGGAATTATCGTGGTTCATATTACTGGTATACATAAATTCAACTTTTTCGATTACGAAAATGCCGGTAGTATCTGGGCATATATAGTTGGATCTATTATTTCAAATTTGTCATTTAGTGCCCTGTTTTTGTCATTAATATCGTTAACTAATCCCGTGTTATCATCGGTGAGTGCGTTATTAACGATATTCCTTATAGGTATCGTAGAGTGGATATTATTCGACAATGTCTTGAGTACTCAACAATTAGCTGGTGACTTTTTGGTGATCATTGGGTTTTTGTTATTAACTATAGCATCGTGGCAAGAGATTAGTGAAGGAAATGATAATGATGAAGTCGAAGTTATTTCTAATTATTCCTTTGCCATAAGTACAATTCAAGAGTAATCTTGTAAGAGACAAGTAATATTTAAAATTGTATATTATGTAATATATGAGTGACGTTCTTCAAATGTTTAATGTATATAAGTAGTTGATGCACCGCGAAATATCAAAAGTTAATTAGGTTTTGCCATCATGACTTTAGATAGAAGTGAAAACCATTCATTTGAAGGACTTATGAGTTCTTTAAATATAAGTGATGAATTTTCCAGCTATGATATTCACGAAGATTTGAATTATCAACAATTATCAATTATCAAAAAAGATTTAGAAGAACAGCTTGATAGATTATTTGATCTATTGCAAAATCGATTTAAAGCTGATATGAATACACCTTTAACGATAGATGGGTTCCCTAGAAATGATATTGATGTAGTTAGTATACGATTGATAAGAGTAAGGATAATCAGATTAAGAAATGATCATAAATATTTATTATCGTTACTCGAAGCTAAGTTAATTGACAAATTTAATAATGACAATGATAAACCTAATGATTCTCCTATTAATCACAAACAACAAGTTCAATCTCAAATACCATTTGCCATAATTGATGAAGTAATACTAGAGAGTCCAGCACATAAGGCCGGTTTACAAAAACATGATAAAATTGTAGTATTTGACGATGATATTCATGCTGGTAATCATAATAAATTAATGAACTTAGTATCAAGAGTTCAAGCCAATATTGACAAACCAATCAAGATTCAAGTATTAAGAAACGAAATTATTATTTTAGAACTAACTCCCACTACCAATTGGGGTGGTAGAGGTGCTTTAGGTTGTAAGATTTTACCCTTATAAAAGCAAATAATACATGCGATGACATCAATGGATCTAGATCAACCACCGTGTAATGTACTAGTAAATGTAAATACATCACCAGCTTCTACTACATAATCCTCTTTATCCTCTAATTCCCAATCAGTATCATTGATCAAGACTAAAATTCCAGGTCTAACTGTATCATCTTCTATAAATACTGGTATATCTTTCTCATCAGTAATAATATCTTTACAAATACATTTTATTACATCTTTCATAGTAGCCTCTCCTTCTTCTAAAGGTATGGTCAATTTATGCTCCCTTACTTTACTACTTATAACATCCAAGCCCCCTAAGAACTCAACTTTCACTTTAATCATTGTATGAAGAATTTCGTTCCGTTTTCAGTTCGTTTGACTGTGTGTCGTAATTATGTCAGAGAAACCGCGACGCACCTGTGTTGAAAATTTACAACGTAGCTTCAAATCAATTTCAATTCAGAAGATGTTATTTCAAAGGATATTAGCAATCTTATCTTTTGTTTGTGTGACTTTAGCAGCTAGCAGGGCATTAATAATTTATGATTCCGAAAATATCAACTTAGAAGATGCCCCAATTGAATTAAAAAAACTTGTTGGCTATTTGAAAGCCAATGATTTTGAGACTGTGTTGAGAGGTTATACTGAAGAAGATTATCAATTTTTCATGGCCAACACCCCCTTAATTAATGATGTTTTCCTCTTACCTACCCAATCCAAGAAAATTACCAATAAAAAGGAATTGAATAAAGTTAACTTGGTTAAATTATTAAATAGTAAAGTCAATATCGTTGTCACTGGTGATTCTGAAATGGCCTACCCCGATGAAGTCAGGGAATTCTTAAATGAAGTTGGTATCTTTCCATCTCCAAAAGGTTATAAATTGATTGACCATTTTGAGGAAGATGATAAAGTAAAATTATCTTCTAAAAATATTGAATGTCCGAAGATTTTAAGTTCAGTTGAAAGTGTCTACGATGGTCAATCTGCTATAATTAGTAACAATGAACATTTGATCCCAATTATCAAAGCTTCAGCTACCAGTTTCTCATCCAATGACAAGATCAACCCAATTGATAATGACAATACTTGGGGTATTGGTGAACAAAGTTTTATTGGTGTAGGTTTACAAAGCTTGAATGGTGCTAGATTAACTTGGTTCGGTTCCAATGAGTTCTTAAGCAGTGAAGTCTTAGATTGGTCTGTTGGTAAGAAGAATGTATTAAAATTACAATTTGTTCAACATTCCAAACTTGACAAGCCTGAAGAAATCAATAGCACTTTATATAGGGTCAAGGATCAAGTCATTTATACTATTGGTGTAAGTGAATTGGTTGATAATGAATGGAAGCCTTATGAAGTCAAAGATGAAGAGGATACCTTACAAGTGAGTTTCAAAATGTTAGATCCATACCAAAGATTAAATTTACAACCTTTAGGCCCCGTTGCTTCCCAAGAAGATGGTCCTTTGGATGCTTATGCGTATTCCGTAAATTTCACTATTCCTGATCACCATGGAATCTTTACATTCGAATTAGATTACAAAAGAGCTGGTTTAAATTATATATTAGATAAGAAAGTTGTATCGGTGAGACATTTAGCTAATGATGAATTCAAAAGATCTTGGGATATTACCAATGCATGGTTTTATGTTGCCAGTGCTATTTTAGTTGTTATTGGCTGGATTGTATTTGTTGTCAATTTCATCTATGTTAGCAAGGAAGATACTGAGAAGAAGAATTTATAAAATCAACCTTCGACAAAAAGGTTTTCATATATATATGCGTCTATAAAAAGATATAAATGCTACGAAGGAAAACCTCTAAAGCAAATTTAAATCCATCTTCCCACATTGAGCGGTACCAGGTTCATAAAATCTTGGTTCGATCTCCAAGAGTGCTGTTGAATCCAACATATCAATTTTCTGTTCTCTTTCGTCAACAAGATTCCAAACTCCTTTAATATTATTATAAAGGGTGACTTTAAATATACCTGAAAAGAGCTTCACATTTTTAACATACAATTGTACACTGCCACCAGGTGGAGGTGTTGCTGTCCACACTGTCAGGTATGCTTGACTAATAGACATGTCTTTCTTCCTCGCTTTTGCAAATGATGCTAATAGGGTAAACCCCTTTGTTATTTCCTTTATTTTACCAAACGTTTCAGTTCTAGCAATACTAAAACTTAGTGACCCACCGTCTCCCTTTGATACATCTAAACATGGAGTAATAGGAATAGCTTCTGGTAGGTATTTCTCTGATAAGTTATCTAATTTAGTTAAGATATATTTCCCAACTTTGGTACCGATTTTCTTACCACCTTCCAGTTGCATATCAAAACTTTCATTAAATTCGGTTGCCGAGATTGAATCATCAATACTGGGCGAATTATCTATGCCATGTACTATTTCAGGTCCACCAATAACATAATCATCAGGAACTTTTGCCATTACTGCTTGGTGTTCACCCACCCATACCATTTTAGATTGGGCCGTAGCACCCTTGGCATTCATAAAATAATCGGTAGCATCCTCGACTGTTTTTACTGTGACATAGTCCATGGTCGCCATAGCTGAGAAGTTAATAGTATAATTCAATACTGTATAGTTTGATGGAGCAACTGGTGGAACAACTGGTGGAGCAGCAGGTAAAGCCTTTGCCACAATGCTTAGGATTAAAAGTCTTAACATAAAGTGATGAGTTTAAAAAGATATGATAAATTCACATTTTCTGAGATTTATTCCCTTTTTACATAGAAATGTTTCAGCATAATTTTATTTGCAACCATACCCAAAATCGCAGCATAGGAAAAAAAAGAGCGTAGATCCAATATGAATTCAACAGATCAACAAAAATCGGCAATTTTACAACAAAAGTATAATAGCTTCCAATCAGATATAACTGATTTACAAACCCAGATTGGGAACATTGGTTCTCAACTAGAAGAGCATTTGATTGTTGATCAAACATTGAGTAAAATAGAACCATCAAAAAGACAAGGAAGAAAATGTTTTAAGATGATTGGAGGAGTTTTAGTTGAAAAGAATATTGATGAAGTTATCAAGTTGTTAAACAGTGACATTAAAACCTTGAAAGCTCAAAGGGATAGTCTGACGAAAAAATTGGAACAAAGTCGGAAACTGTTGGAAACATTTATAAAGAGTAATAATATTAAAATAGTTAGACAGTAAACATCATAAATTTTAATTCCAATAAATAACTACATAAATAACTACATCAATAAACAAAACATATATATCATTAAACCTTAATGGTATTGACATATTCAAGTCTTGCGTCGGTGATCCTATTAGTATCTCTGTTGATGGCTTCCCATTTAGGTTCATCCTTAAATAATCTTACGGCTTTGATGTTCTTTTGAGCACTGGATAAAGTGAAACGATGGTAAATACCAGCAGGTAAGATTATTAAGTCATTTGGATGCATTTTAGCTCTAATCCATTTTTCATTACTATCTCTAACGTCAAAGTAACCCTCACCTTCAACAATGTATCTGATTTCCTCATCTTCATGGTAATGCTCTTTGTAAAACTGAGCCATTTTGGCATTGAAAGCATCTACATCACCTCCAAAAGAGTTTAAGTTAAGAGTGATTTCATCTCTGTTCTTATAACTTCTTTCAGTTGCCAATTTATTCAAATCTTCAGTATTAGTAATATTATGATATATAACCCCTAGTTCAGCCAATTTTTCATTAGAAACTTCGATTCCAGAGTTATGTTCATCTGTGAAGTTCTCTGGGGTGTCCTTGTGATCGTGGTAGAAAAATTGAACCATCTAAAAATATTTATTACAAGTATAATCCTGGATTAATTTATTTGCGGTCAATCTAGATTCTTCGTGCGAGAAGCGCCACGGGTAGTGCAACCACAGTTAATGTTAGAAGGCCCAAATGTTAGCCAAACTCCAAGTGCGACTCATTGAAAAAAAACTTGTCCAAAGAAGATGTATGGAAGATCTGATTATGATAGGACACAGGCGTACCAGCAAAACATCGAACAACAATTAGCATCCCAAAGTAAGAAACAACCTCATAGAAGAATTGTTGATCATGGTAATAATATGGGGATTTGGTATTTAAAGAGATCTTTAGGAATATTCTCACAAGCTATAGGAGAGATTAGACCAGAGTCATCTTATTTAATTGACCTTTTACCATCACCAGCCTATGCCAGCATAAACCAGCAAAAGAATAACCTTTCAATTGTCGATTCACAGAGTAAGTTTGTACATTTATCTTCAAATAAAGAAAAACATACCATCAACACTGTGAAATGGACTCCAGAAGGAAGAAGATTATTAGTAGCCAGTCATAGTGGAGAATTCACCTTATGGAATGGTATGACGTTTAATTTCGAAACTATCACCCAAGCTCATGATTCACCTATCTTGTCTTTAAAGTATAGTCATAATGATAATTGGCTTTTGAGTGGAGATCAAGATGGAGTTGTTAAGTATTGGCAAACCAATTTCAATAATGTTAATATATTAAATTGTCATCTGGATGGTATAAGAGACATATCATTTTCTCCTAATGATTCCAAGTTTCTTACATCATCAGACGACTCCACTTTGAAAATATTCAATTTTAATAATGGTAAGGAAGAGAGGCAATTTACAGGACACCATTGGGATGTTAAGTCTAGTGACTGGCACCCAAATCTTGGATTAATTGTAAGTGGTTCTAGAGATAATTTAATTAAATTGTGGGATCCAAGATCGGGCAATTGCATAACGACCTTGCATGGATTTAAGAATACGGTGACGAAAACAAGATTTCAACCAACAGGTATGCAAAGATTATTAGCATCAGTAGCAAGAGATAGATCGTGTAGAATATTTGATTTAAGAACAATGAAAGACTTATTAGTTTTAAGAAACCATGAAAGTGATTTATCGTGTGTGGAATGGCATCCTTTACATTCATCATTATTTACAGTAGGAGCCTATGATGGATCCATAAGTCATTATGTATTGGATTCATATATTCCTGAAGATACCAAAGAATCAGTTGATGAAGTAGAACCAATTCATAAGATTCCATTTGCCCATGAAAAATCAATTAATGCATTAGAATATCATCCATTAGGTCATTTATTATGTTCAGCAGGTACTGATAGACTGGCTAGATTTTGGTCAAGATCTAGACCAAATGATCCTATGGCATATCAAGATGCACTTTACACAAATGATAAGAATGGTGCATGGTACTATCAAGCTAATAATAATATTAATGCTGTTATTGCCCCACCAAAAGAATTCAAACCTCCACTGGCTAACAATTCAGTACCAGGGTTAAGTATTCCTGGATTAAATTTTTCATAGTTTAAGTCACAAGTATGTAAATAGCTCAAAACTGTATATTATATAAACATAGCACATAAACCATTTCTTTAATCATCATTAACCTCAACCTTGATTGAGGTTAGCATAAAATTCATTAACCTTATCATAATATCTCTTGGTTTCATTATTACTGTAATCTATGAAGTATCGTTCAATTACCTCTATCAAATCACTATCTTTGAAATTCTTGAAAACATAATGCTTGCACCCATTTTCAATCATTATATAGCTGCCAAGGTTGTAACCTTCTAATTCTTCATCAGTTATAGGCTCATAAGCCTTTTGGTAATTTGATAATCTCTTGGTGAAATCTTCAATAGATTTATGAAAGTCGTAATTCTTATAATCATCATTTTTAGTTTTAGCTTGGATATTAAAATTTATTAATCTTGGTTCATTACATTGAATATCCAATATGATCAAATTGTTTAATTGTATTTTATTGTGAATCAACTTTATTAAATTTGATCTTCTATCAACTGTGGTGTTAGTGGCATCTAACACACCAATATTTATATGATTCAAGTTCAACTCATTTATCAAATTATTTAAAGAATCAATAGCAATTAATTCTCTTTGCATTTTACTAATTTCATTTTTAGGATCAAAAAATTCATAGTTATTAAACTGTTTTAAAGTTTGTCTTCTTTTATCGCCACAGTTGAAGATCCCTGTTTTATACTTGGTATTATCATTCAAATATTTGATAAGTTGCTTACTTATGGTACTTTTTCCTGTTGCAGGTAACCCTACTAAAAGGATTATATTCTTACTTTCATTTTCCAATATGAACGAATTCGATGGAGTTACAAGGGTTGAAGTTAAATTGGTTTTAACACCATCCTCTTCATATAATGAAAATAAGGAATTAGTTGATCTTGCATTTTGCGTCACTGTCATCTTGTTAGTGTTTGTGTACTCCTTCTATACTCTTAAATACCTTCCTCACTTATCTATTCTATTTATCTCTATGTGGCTCTATTTAAACACGCCTTATTTATAATACACACTCTATAGGTAAAAATTTTAAATGAGGTGCGTGCGTTTGGTGATGCAAAATAAATTGAATTTTCCGTGTGGGCTAATTATCCGAAAATGAACTTATTTTATTAGTTGTTCCGAAAAGTTCCTTAACAGCATAAATTTTATTCTATTTAAATGTATAGGCTCTTATAGATACTTTCTATATTCAAATGCAATTATATATATATATAGTGATATGTTGAGGTGTCCTTAGGTCCCGGAACATTTTATCTCGGAGTTCTTTCCGATAATCATTGAGATTCCCACGACACGACGTTTATGTCTTAACTTTATTTCTTTTTTCCTTCTTGGGAATGACTGTTTTTAAAAAGTCAACAGTTGCTCTTTGAGTGGGATTACTGATTCTTGGTTCGACTACTGGAACTTGCATTTTGGGGGTAGGTTTTTTAAACATTCTCAGTACTTTTTGGACTGTTTTCTTATTATTTTCTGGTTGTTTTTGACTCTGTTCACCGTCCTTAGATGCCCTCAATTCATCCTTAGTACTTCTTGGTTTCTTTGCTAACGTTCCAGATATTATAGATAGTTCCCTAAGATAAGCCTCAGGATTACTATCTTCTCTCAGTATTCTATACTCCAAAGACCATTTATCCTTCTTAGACGTAGGTAAATCTTCAACCTTTAATTTCTCCCCATTAACCCAATGTGCCACCGTGACACTATAATTTAACACTTTTTCTGCTGTCTTTTTATTAAAGTCCTCTAAAAATTCTCTGTGCTTAATAGTATCACCTCCTTTTTCTCCGAAATTATCTGATATATAGTTCAATGTTTTCAAGTTGTCTTTAGTTAAAGGCACAACACTAACCTCTAAAACGTTGAAGAAATGCGGTTCCTTTCTTACTGACTTCAAAACAATCCTGAAATCGTTGGTTTCTGGCAAATCTTGCCTGATCATGTCTAAAAGACTAGATAATATTTCTAAAGAGAATTTGAATTGTTTCTCAGCAATATAAGAAGCCACTTTAGAATCTTTAAAGAATACTTTATCGAGATCTTGCAAGGAAAAGTATCTGTACCCAAGAAATTCACTTAGGTTATGATAGGCAACGAAGATTCCGTCCATTTGCCCTATCCTTGCTTGGAAGGAATATTTTAATAAAGCAGCAGTACTTACTAAATCATCGAACTCATTGGTGAGATTTAATTCGTTAGGATATTTGGTGTTACTCATATCGGGGTTTCCAACATCGTGTCTAATATGACTTATAGCTCTACTTTTCAAATCAAAAGTTCCATTTCCAGGTAAGTTTTCATTATAACAATCTAATTGGGATCTCATTAGAAATTTGCCATAACTTGAATAATTATATACATTAGGTAAAGCAAGAAACTTCTTGATCTCTTTTTTAAGCTTCTGATCTTTGGTTATCGTTTCTTTCGTTTCTTTGGCTTCTTTGGCTTCTTTGGCTTCTTTCACTTCTTTCACTTCTTTCGCTTCTTTCCTTTTTTTAACTTCTTCCTTTAAATCTTTTTCGAATTTACTTTCCTCTTCCCTGACTTCATGTAACCTATCTTCAACCTCTTGCTCTAATGCATCCAAATCTTCTTGGTTAATTCCTGAATCAGTCAACATCATCTCCGCTGTATGACCAAATTCACTCAATACGGTTACATAGTCAGCACTTTTATCACTTTGAATAGAATAAGTGTTATCACCTTGTTTCCGTACTATAAGACTAGTAGGCAACTTCTTCATTAGTTTGGTGAATTCTTTGAAATTAAACCTAGTAGAATTAGAAGGTACGTAATGATTCAAAAGTTTATAGAATTGAAACAACGTCGAAGTCATTGACGATGTAGATGAATAATAAGTCTTCTTTTCGTCGATTGCTAAATCTAGTAATTTTGTATCTTTAGACGGTGGTATAAACTCATTCTGAAGGTGATTCATGTCAAATAATGATGCCACGTCAGTTGAATGAGATTGAAGTTCATCATCGTTGGCTACTAAATGGCTCTTCTTCTCTTGTAATATTTTAATTAATTTAGGAGCCAATCTCGGTAAATTTTCTTTAGAGATAGGTTTCACTTGCCTTATAGAATTATGACCTCTTGAATGAAACTTGATAGCTTTCCAAGTTTCAGGGACTGCTTCTTGCGCCGTAGACTCTCGGATCTCTGAATCTTTAAGATGTACTGATGGCTTTCCTTTAGGAACATTGACATCAACTTCCGATATTGTGGCTTCTCTTAAATCTTTATTATGAAGTCGAAGACGATTCTTCAATGCATTTGATAAATCATCTGCTGTTATTTTACTATTTGATCGAAGTATAATGGCATTATGGTAACCTCTGGTAATTCGTATCATGGTTAGTATTTTCGCGATGCCCACTCTTATCAGTTATATTACTGAAGGTTAACAAAGTAAGTGAAAATGCTTCCACAATGTAAGATGTTTGGTAAAAAAGGGTAAGTAACTAAAGAGTCCTTTATTAATACCCTTGCCAATTCCTTTTAAGAGACCTTAGCTCAGAGATGAAGAAAGTTCTACTAAACCAAAATAATAATACTAACAAATGTGCGATTTTCACAATATATTACAATCATAAACCTATTAACCTACCTAAATATCCTAATTATATAACCTCCTATCTAATTCCCTTAAAACATTAGCTACAGATTGGACCTCAACTTGCATACCTCTAGTTGTTAGTTTTCCAACTAAGGTACTGAAGTCTACTGAATTGAATTTCTTGTGTCTTGATAATGTCCTATAAGCATCAGCACACGGTATAAACATATCTGAAGTTCCAGAAGATGTTGGGGTGGATGGCATAGGTGTTGATGCATTTGATGTGTTGGTTATACTACTGACTGAAGGAAGGGTTCTGGTGTCAGATTCTGATGATCCGGGCGATTCACCATCTTTAGCTTTACTTGCTACAGTAGTACAGAATAACGTAGACATTGGATCAGTTTGACATTGGGCGCAAGTACCAGGGTTTCCAGTACATCCACCGGCTTTTGTTGGAGACGAATCCTCATTTCTAGTTGTGGGCGTGACAACTGTTGGAACAGCACCAGGAGTTAAATTAGTAAAATCTCTAATCTGTACCGAGGGACCAGGATGCATTACTGGTAATGAAGTCTTTCGTACATTCGTCAATTGAATAGGTGGTAAAGAGGTTTGATCATCTTCAAACTTCTCTTCTTCGATCGTTTCCTGTTGTAAGGATTTATTTAATAAGGCTGCTTCTTTAGCAGCTTCTCTACACACACATGGTGTATCATCAGAACAGAATCCACAATTATCGACCGGAGAAGATTCATCAAACTTCTCACTGTGGTTGTGATCATGGCTAGGTCTGGGATTCTTAGTCAACTTTTTAAAATCTGGTAATGGTTTCTTTACGAATTTGGAAGTGAAATTAATTTCAAGCTCCTCTGCTTTCCGTTTCTTCAAAGAAACTGCTCCAGTAGGTTTGAAGTTGGAAATGGCATCTTGTAAACTATTCTCTTTCAAACCAACATCTTCACAAAGACAATTGTCCTTCAAACAAATCCCACAATCAAAGTCTTTGTCATCTTTTGACTTCTTAGCAGATGCATAGGGAGGGGAATCTGCCGATGGAGCTGGCGATATTTGTTGAACGGAATACAGGGAACTAGCAGGAGAAATAGAATTCATATTAATCGGAGAATTAGCTTGTAGGTTGGAAGTCGAATGACTCTTATTATGAGAACTATTTCTCCTTAAATTGTTGACATCATTTTTGATCTGTTCAAGACTCTTAACTAAATATTGATTTTCATGCTTTAACTTGTTGATAGTATTAATTAAAGCCATCTCTTTGATTTCTTTCTCCTTTTCAATTTCCATTAATTTCTCCTCCAATTCTTGGACCCTTGTTGCCCTTCGTTCTCTGAAAGCTCGTTGTGCAGCTCTATTTTGAGCTTTACGTTTACTTGCTGGTGTATCTACACTTGGTTTTCTACCTGGCTTCGGCCTGGGTGGCAATACCCAGTCTTTGGAGGTACTTATACCACCAGATACTGATATATTTGTCTTAATCAGCACAGGAGGCGAACGAACTGATACTGGGGGAGATGGAGCAATACTCAGTCTAGGAGCTATACTGGGATTTGACATCTTGTTATCTGTGTAATTTTGATGATAATTTAAGCTGAGTCGACGACCTGATATTTAAGGGATAATCAGAAGGTATTGAAAATTTTTAACCCTTTAAGAACAATAAAACTTCTCAAAATCCTTGAAATTTAATATGACCAATCACTAAGTTGTAAAAAAAGTTACTGTACAGCCGTAATGAGGAGATGGTCTATGAGTTTTAGGTGGGAAATTTCGTCTTGTGGCAAGTTAAAAAGAAATGTTAAAATTTTTTATTGGTATGTTTTTCTCAATTTTTATCTTTTCGATCAGTTAGCCAATTACGTGAGCACTCGGGAATCGGATTTGCACAGCGAGTCTTGGGATAACCAATCTCCAAGAAATTTGGAACCTTAACCATTCTTGTACAGTGTTTTCAGGATGAAAACGCACCTTCGTGGTTAGGATGTCGCTTTCTCTGTCTGCAATTTCGTTCAACCATAATTACAATATCATCTCCGACAGATATGGCGATGTCTGGCAACATGAATATGGCAAATACTTGTCATTAAATATCGTTTTCAAGAGATTATAATATCATATTGCTGCATGCTATACAAAAAAGTCGTATGCTTAACATAAAGAATATCGTAGTCTGAACCATTTAAAGACAAGATCCATAAAAATGATTATCGCTTTATCGCTAGAGTCAACCATATTAACCAGTATATTACTTCGCATCAATTAGTCACGCAAAAAGATATAAAAGGAAGAAAGATTGGGAATGAAAAGTTGGGCAAAATCTTATATAGCAACGAGTTATCGGATGAACTTCGTTGCTTTATTAAGCATGTTGACTTTGGTAGTAGGCTTAAACTTGACTCTGTCAGACGACTATTATCAACTAGTACATGATGTAGCTAACATGTTGCCGTTAAATAGCAGCGTAAGAATTTATGTGTGTGAAAGCCATTTAGCATTATCGGTAATTAAGAACCATAATAATGACACGAACGATGCATCCGTTTTTGATCTGATATCGTCTTCGGTGTTGTCATTACTCGGTAATGGTGGTGCACTAGTATTGGTGACAAATGGAGATGAAGTTGAGAAAGACGACTGTACTTTCTTAGATGAGGTTTTTCCGGCTTACGGAAACAGAGTATCACAACGTGACTATACCGGCAACATTGACATTAGTACTATTTTGGATGAGCTAATTGATTATCAGAATAATGCATATCAAAACCACGCTGATATGACTGATCAAGCTGATCTAGTACACCGGTCATCATATAATATAGGGACATCACTCTTATACAATAGCGGTTATCAACTTTTACTAAAGGGGTAAGAATGGGACACTTGCAAAGACATTCGTATTTTCAACTCGAATGTTTCATTTGGCTTTTCTCAAGGATACAAAATCTACCATCTTTCAAACAAAAGTCTACAATTACAATCATTAAATTTTGCAGTTAATGAGTTCAACACAGTCGAATTCAAAGGCCAACTTTACAATGCAGCGAAGTCAACACTCTAACGTTGAACTCATTGTATGTTACTACAGTAATCATGAGTGCAGCTTCGCTTGAACTGAGTATGCATTTTTATATGCGGCTGAAGAAAAAAAAGTTTACGATTACTCTTATGAACCGATAAATGAAATTTGCATTTCTGTAACATCAGGTCCATCACACCATCGATGTCAAGGGGAACTGGAGTTGGTGTTTCTATGACTTCGGAGGTTATAGTGTAATTATGGTAGAACGAAATTGCAAGCAGAGAAAATGCGACATCCTAACCATGAAGGTGTGTTATCACATATTGTCAAGAGGTTAACCCTAGATCGGCCCATATCTGCGTATATGATGATATTGGTTTACACACAGAAGCTATAACGGCTTGTACTATTATTATCGACTATATACATTACTTTAGTGTTTAGCTACATACTTAGTTTCCTTCCTTTGCAGCAGCTGCGGCCCTTTCATTTTGAATTTTTGCAATCTCTTCAGGATTTGGAGCTCCTTCGGTCATCAATTTATTCAACGTTACTTTACCAAATTCTTCCTTTAATTTCTGTTCTTCTTCCAAGAATTTCTGAGCATTTTCCTTTAAATAATTTTGAAAGTGTTGATATTGCAATTGCCCATGTTCTCTAATGACATCCAATGGCATTTTTGGTTCTTTATTAATAGCAGATGAAGGCATTCCCAATAAGGAGGCTAAGAAATTACCTGCATTTGGTTTGTTATTAAATAAATGTTGATTTTGTTGTTTCCATTGTGCTCTTAATCTATCTTCTCTATGTTGGAATTCTTCAATTAATTTGGTTTTATCACTGAAAGAGTTTAAGACGGGTCTAACATCATCTAAATTTTGAGTGGCTAAGAATTCCAAGAATGGAATCAATTTAATCAAGTTGTCATCTGGTTTACCATCCCATGGTTCCATTGGAATAGCATTCTCTGGTTGTAAAGAATAACTTTCAGGGTTAACATCGATAATAACAGTTTTGGCTAAATCACGATTCAATAATGATAAATCTTTAATTAATTTACCATCCTTGTATCTGGAAGCTTCTCTGAAAAGGGCGTAAGAAATGTATGCATGGAAAGGATCTAATTTTGCAACCGTTTTCTCACTGAACATTTGACTGTTGGAGCCAAAAATAACAATTTCATAATACTGGGATAAATATCCTAAAAAGTAATCCAATCCTGGTCTTTTACCGGTTCTCCAACCATGTTTAGTATCCCATTCGGAATGAATCAACAAATCATCCAAAGTTAATACTAAGGTTAATGGTCTTCTATAAGCTTCTGGTGCTGGAGGTGGCAATAAGTTTTCAAACACTGGTTCACTAAAGAAAGTGAAAAGAGAACTTAATCTTCTACTCAATCTTTCATACATCAACCCTGGAGTATATCCATTATCGATGTGAGAACCTTCCAATCTTGTTTGTTCTTCTTCATTATCCCAATCTCTACTCATGTAACCTAAACCACCAACTACACCAGCCAAACTACTTATGTAAAACCAGTTTGCTGCCCTTTCTCTTTGTTTGTCTTTAGATGTTTGAGTTCTTCTTCTTCTTCTTTCAGTCTTCTCTTCTCTTTCTTGAGATTCTTCTTGATCTTTTGACTTGACATCATCTTCGAATCCTGCTTTACTTAATATGTCGTCAGTTAAAATTTTATCATCACCTTTCTTCTGCAAAAGTCTGGCACTCTGAGATAAACTTCTATATGCTAATGTCTTAAATTGTGTAGGTTGTCTTATTGGACTTGCTAAGCTTCTGCTTACTTGTCTAAGTCCAAGTCTGAACATGATTGATACTGAAAATTTTTTTTTTCATTCTCGCACTCTTTTGATGATGGTACCTTAAGTGAGTAGTGCGCTATTATGGTATTTAAGAAATTGGTTAATGTACTTAATACGGTGAAGAAGATTGATGTAAACTACAAGGCGTTGAATGTAAACCCTGAAGCGAAGAAGGTTCAGGTGCTCTTATCACAAATTGACAATAAGCAAGAGATAAGGACAATATTACTGAAATTCTTACAAGACTTGAATGATATTGGAATAAATCAAACTGATTCTAGGATTGAAAGTAGAATGAAATTTTATTCAAGATTATGGAAATTTAACCAATTGCATTCAGTATTTTGGGATTTGTGTAAGATCCTGGATATAAGTCAACATAATCACCGATTACATTGGGATTATAATAACATAGGTATTTTAGATCCTAATAATTTTAGTACTAAAGAGTATCAACAATTGATATCAAGGAATACAGAAACAGAGACCAATGATCAAACTACCAGTGACCAAACTACCAGTGACCAATAATTATGATATAATGACTCATATGTAAATAGAAAATAAATATAGTAACAACATAGTATTTAAACTACACTAACTAAGGTTTTGGAATATGTAAAGATTTGGAAATTTCAGCAGATCCTTGTAAAACAAATAAAAGAGTTATACTGTGAAATTCAGCAAATGTATCTTGGAAAATAATAGTACCTGGTAAGTCATCCAAGATCCAATTTTTAGAAACTAAGAACGCAAAGAATCCAACCCAAAGTAAATTACTTGGAACTGGTAATCCTTCAAAGTATTGGGATTTACCAGTTTTATCCTTTGGAATATTGTTAGTTGAAATATTAAACCTTGCTAATCTTGTTAATCCACATAAAACCCAATAAGTTAAAATTAAAACATCAACGGTAGATCTGAATCCAATTGCAAATGCAATAGTAGCAGGACTAACACTAAAACTAATCAAATCTGCTAATGAATCTAATTCTTGACCCATTAAACTACTTTTGTTTCTTAACCTAGCAACTCTACCATCAAAGAAATCAAAAAATAACCCTAAGCAAATGAAAAAATGAGCTCTTTGTACATACTTATTATCACCAGTAAGAGTAAATCTAAGACAACTAACAATTGAATAAAATCCACTGAACCCATTCAATAAAGTGATGAAATCAGCCATATGTAAATTTCTGATTAACGAGAAATGTCTCTTATCTTCTATGAACGCAGTATACTCATGTTCTTCAGGTCTTGGTAATGGTTCTTGGTTTGATGATAATGAAAATAATGAGGATGATCTTCTTAAAGGAGGATTAGGGATTTCGCTATCAGTAAGATCTTCAACATCAGAAGCAATTGCTGATTCATGTTTCTTGACACCTGTAGAATGACTCATATTATAATTGAAGGCTACACCAGTTTTTTGTGGAATTTATAGGATTCAAGAATATATGAATGATTGCTCAATTGGTGAAACGCGGTTGCGAGCGTTAATAGGCTTGCGATGACGGATGCCGAGCCTCATTTACAGTGCACTGTTTATACAAGAACATATCCGGGGTATATTGCAATTTTCTTTATGAGTTTCAAAATAATCTATATATGCATTCAGTATCTATCTATTTAAAATGATCTTGTCCTGTCTAGGATTCATTTTTTTGATTTGCTTCATCTTCATCAGTGATAAAAAACTTAGGAACCATTAAACCTTCATTGGCTTGTAAAAAGTTATTGATTTGGGAAGGGTTCAAACTTTTAATGGACTCTAAAGAATTAGAATTAATACTTGAAAGTGAATGGGTTGCTCTATGAATTGGAAGATGATGATTAGCAGGAGGTGCTGGTTCAGGAACTATATTTGCAAATTGTAAGTTCTCTTTCCTATCTTTAAGTTCCTTCTTATCTTTAGTAGGATCTTTAGCAATTTGAGTTTCTTTTAATTTCTTGCTTATAATTTCCTGTTGGTGTTTCAAATATTCCTGTTGGATTTTCAAATAATTTTCATGGTCAATTATACCTGGGCTTGTTGGCATTGATCCTTGATTAGACCCACGAGACCCTGGGCCACTTCCACCATGCAAAGCCCCTGAAGAGCCATTTTCATTGCCAATGTAAAATGATTGTTCAAAGGGGTTCTTGTCAGATCCTGAGCTGGTTGGAGTCCTGATTTGCGGGGTAAATATCCCTTGTAAACTTCCATCAGGTAAAGACATGGTTGAACCAGGAATACTACCCAAGTTAAGACTACTGTTAGTAGAGTTAGTCATGATCATAGGTTCACTGGTAATTGGTGGAGTATGAGGAACACTTGGGGGTGGTGAGTACAACGATGTTTTAGAATCAACTCTCTCAGTTTGTCTGGAACTTAATTTACGTTCAACAAATTCAAATCTTTTATCGAAATCATCCTCAAATTGTAATAATCCACTCAAATCACTAACCCAATTATTGAAATCATTCAAGTTATTACATTTAAAGGAGGTTTGCTTACCAGATGAAGTTTCAATCAAATTGAACTTGAAGTTCTTTTCGTTCTTAACAAGTATTTCATAATTATTGAGATTGTATGATTTTTCGGGAACATCATCGTGGTTTATGAATAATGCAAGTTTATTCTTAGGGGAATTGGTATGAGTATTAGGTGCCGGGTGTTGACTACTATTATTCGTGGATAACGTGGAATTAGAACTGGAATTAGACCCTGAATCCAATTTGAATTCGTGTAAATAATTACATGTCAATAAATAATAATATCTATTATAATTTTTAAGCAATTTCAGTTTCTTGTAAATAATACCAAATCTAATACATTTGTTATGTATTGAATTGGCATAAGGGATTACTAAATTCTTGAATTGACGAATTTCCTTCTTGTCATTATTTTCTACTGATTTATAAATATTCAAGAAATTGGAGTTGCCAACAATGAAATTCTCCCATTCAACATTGGCATTGAAGTTCAAATTTGCTTTAAAATTCAACTGTGCAATTTTTTCAAACTTTTCTAAAATTGCTTGTAAGTCTTTCAAAATATATGCCAATAAATCTTTGGAGATGTTTTGAAGGTTGACAAAGGCTGCATATAAATAATTTTCCTTAAGCAATTGGTTTTTCAATTGGTAATTCAAACGTAATTTCACCAAGAAAGGATCATCCAAATTGGCGGTTTGCTCATCGTCTTCATTGTCATCATTGAATTCAAGCAGCTTTCTAGTATTGTATAATTCGATAGAGTTCATATACTTGCTTAAAATGGACCCAGTCTTACTGATTTCTCTAATAATGGAATCATTTACAAACGAATCATTCTTTAAACTTCCTCTGATTTCTTTGATCTTATTGGATAAGTTCTTCAATAAATTCTCTAACTTGGGTATTAACCGATTGATAAGTTCCTTATAGTGTTTCAAATTATTAGAATGCATTTGATGATGATGATTCAAAATCAACGAGTTTGTTGAATCATAAAATTTGTGACCTGTAGTAGTAAATGTATACCCCAGAGTACTTGATTTGGACTTTGATAAGAGTGGTCTTTTGTCTGGCCTTTCTGGGGGAGTACCACCATTAGAAGTAGATCCTGAGACCAAGTACCCAGGAGAACCAACTACTGTTGGTGATAGTGTTGTGACCTTTCCTGAATTAAGACTTTGACTATAGGAATTGAGAATTTGAAGGTGTAGATTGGACTCAAACTCCTTGATTAATGCCACTTCTTTGAAATAATTTATAAGATGCTTGATCAAGTTTTTATAGTACTTGAAATACTTGACTAACTCATCAATTGGTTTGGCATCATGACTGGGTAAGTTCTTATAGAAAGGCGATTTGGGATTGGTTGCAGGTAGGATTGCTTCTTTCTCAAATACCATTTTGCGTTGCCCCACTATGTAAATCTTTCAATTAAATGATGAAGTTATAAGTAATAACACAACTTGATGCTATTACACGCCGAAGTCAGACTACCTTCTAATTTTTGGACAAACTTACCTCGATGGGTAAAAAAAAAATTGAAAAGGCGATGTGTCTAGTTACGTTTCTTTTTAGATCCAACACCTGATAGCGAAAATTCTCAGCCTTTGAAGATTCTAGAATTGTGGTAGGGCTTGACCAGGCACAGTAATTTCTTGAATTATACCAGAAATGACAACTCACAACTATTTGCAAATTGAAGATTGAAAAACAAAATATAAGGAGTTAAGGATTCTACGGATGCCTGACTTATCGGAATTAAAATAGAGGACTATTGTCTTATTGTCATTACGCGGTTAGTAGGGATCCCCCACTATTAACCCCTCTGTTTTACCCGCAAATTTATTGTTGTTTACGAGAGGTTATGGAATACAAACCGGGTGGATTGTTCTTTAGTTGGGGTTTGCAAGGCTCAATTACGGCGTGATTTTGTAGTTTGTGACCCCTTACGGACTCCCTTAAGGGGATATCAGAACAATAAGGATTAGGTGTCATGAAATCCGAGAATTGAGGGTTGCAATTGTTAGTTACAGAGTGGCTTAAATTTGCGTTAAATTAACGGAAATAGGAATTTCCACAGGGTTTTAACATATTATGCCACTAAATTGACAACTTCCGTAATTGTAACTAAAATCAAAATTAGGAATTTACTAGCTTTAAAACTTGTCCTCTTTTAAGTCGCATACGCAGCACAAATGGGTGCAAAAAAAAAAGCATTGCAAAAAGTGCATACCTGAAAAAAAATACCAATTGCTGCTAAACACAAAAATAAAAACTTGCTAAATACAATGACCGAATTTTTAAAGGATTCGGATATTGACTTCGATAAAGCTAGTTTGGACTTTACTATTAACTTAAGACATTATGATATTCCTCATTTAAAAGAGCATAAGTTATCAAGGAAACTACTGTATTTGAAGAGAAAAATTGGGAATAGAACAATTAAATCTACACCTACACCAAATACAAAATTGCAATCCAATCATACGTTTGCAGGATTCTTTTCTTCCTTTTCCAGTTCAACCCACAGTTCAAATCCTTCATCAGTATCAAATGTTTCATCAGTTTCAAATGTTTCATCAGAATTATCAACAGATTTTTATACTCAAGAGTCTTATCCAGGGTCAAGTTTAAGTGAATCTGGAGGTCCACAAGATTGTGATCAGCTTGAACCCAAGTTTCGTAACTTCGATGTTCCTAGTTACTTTAAAACTGATTTTCCCTCTAATACAGGAACTGTAAACTCCTTGAACAGATTCCCTAAATCCATTCTCAAGAACAAAAACTTTAATTTCAAAATTGAAAGTGAAGAGATCGCCAAATGTGATCTTATTGAATTTGATGAATTTTTAACCAAATTCGAAACTAGTGAAGCCAATAAATTGAAGGAGAATAATTTCAGATTGAAGTTGCTACAATTGACTAATTATTACGAAAATAACCAAGGTGTTTATTAAACTGTCGTGTGCAGAGTATTCAGTAGAGTTATTGAAAGATTACTTGATAGAAACATCTGTAATAGACGTTCCCATATATGCATTACTCTATTTTAATTCCCTAACCTATGCTCTTGTAGATATTTCTACGAACACCTCCCAATAGTCCATATCCATGTTAACTATAGGTAAATGTTTTTCTTTTTGTTATAACCCATTACATTTTGAAGCCCTGAATATTCAATGTATCATTGAAATTTTGTGTTGTTGATGATTTCACCAAGCGCAAGTGGTATTGTGATGCGTGAAATTCTCATTCAAAATGTTGAGACATCACATTTATATAGTTGACATCAGGACCCCTTAGGTTTATTATACGCTATAGTATTAATCCCAAAATATATTCTTCCACTTATATCATCCAAGGGTAGTTCCATAATTTTTACATTCTTCACGATCTTCTCCTGTTTAAGACATTCCTCAACTCTAAACCCCAAGAGACTATTGCAACATTGACAATAGCACTTCCTTACTAAAAGACTCTTTGACCGAATTAATGAATATTTTGGACTTAATGTGATATTAATTGTTTTATTGCTTTTGGTTATCAAATGATTAAAACACTTCAGGCATTGAATTAAAGGGTTACTATCATGAGTTGATACCTGCTGGATCCCCATGATGTGCTTTGTAAATGTCGTTGTTATTATCGTATATGAGACACAAACTTTGGTTTAGGCACCAGGTTTATAGGTATATCCCGGTATTATGTTATTGCTACTAAAAAATGATCTTTGATCGAGACTTGGGCACTCTTATATAATTTTATAACGACTTGCGTTTTTATTTTCCATCGTTACATTCCATACAGCCGCTAATAATCTTGGAATAAATTTTACAATGATTTGTGCTTAAAGAGTACTAAAACAGTGATTGTTCTGTACTAATCCTGCATTAACTCCTTGAAATTTCTTTTGGTGATGGTCAAAAATTCTCACGAAATTCCGCCTTCGAGGTAAAGTTTAACCGAGAATATTAGGTTTGGAGATCTAAAATTTTGGAGCAATGGTTAAATATCAATCCGAAGGTTCTCCAATGTTCAAATTAGGTCAATAGATGGTGGTACTCTCCATTCATGTTCTTATACTAGTTAGAACTCTATTGAGACCCTGCTTGGCAATAAACTGACCTACAACCTTCTCTCACATACGTCTCCTCGGCCTTGCGCGAAAAATTCAAAAAATTTCGTCGTAAATGTAAGTAGTCGTATATATGATTTATTATTTGCTTTTAGTATACTACGATTCCTGCCTAAACTAGAATGTCATTCCAGGCTGTTCTAGTTTTACCGTGACGCATTAGGAAACGTTGAGCTCCAGGATGAGGGCCTTAGGTACATGGCCCACTTTACCGTTGACCGCCGTCAATGAGTATCTTAGAAGAAGTTATAGGGGTTTAAAAAATAGTTGTAAAATAGTTATTACAAATAGGTTAAATATGTGTAAGTAAGATCAGGAGTTAATGTAGGTCAATGTTCTTTAAATAGAAACCCTTTGACGGATATAACCCACCGCTTGGGAAAACCCCAACAATAGATGTTCCACACGTAAGCTCCGCGTATTATCGGAGTGGCAACAAGAAACTCCTAGTTCTATAGTAAATTGACCTTGTGTGAAATTCTATCTTATCTTTGCGCATTTAACGGGAATTTTAGGTCATGTTATGTCCGGTAAGCCTTCGTAATGCGTGGTGGATGGTATGGTCATAGCGGGATTATGTAGCCATGAGGATTGCTTGTGAAAATGACCTGTATCGTATCTGCAATAAATAATGCAACACATTAAGCGCCTTTGCGCTTTTAAGCGGTGTAAATTGGTAGTAAACAATGAAACATTCTTAATCCGCAACAATCATGAAATGGCGTAAACATTGAAATATTGGTCCCGGTGTTTTCCCTTCGGCAATATGTGCTACGGTTTCTTTTTTTGATCCAATTTTTCAGTTACCAATTTTCTACCTCATCGATTCTCCGAGTCCCTGATGTCAGAAAAAAAAAACTTTTTTTTATTGTGGCTCTAGTTAGCACGTGACATTGGTTCATCATTAGTCTTAGATATATTATTAATGTAAAGAGTTGTAAAAAGTTACAAATCAATGTCACTCACAGTTACACAAGAACAAGTCGATCATATCAATGAGAAGTTAGCTCAACTCTCTCCAGAAGAAATCATCAAATGGAGTTATATCACATTTCCTAACTTATATCAAGTATCAGCATTTGGACTTACGGGATTGATCACTATTGACATCATCTCAAAATTAAAGTTAGATATAGACTTAGTATTCATTGATACCTTATATCATTTCCCACAGACGTTGGAATTGGTGGAAAAGATCAAAGAAAAGTACCACCCAAATTTGCATGTATTCAAACCCAATGGATTGAATGACGAGAAAGAGTTCGTTGCTAAGTATGGCGATAAATTATGGATGAAGGAAGAGTTAAAGTATGACTATTTGGTCAAGGTGGAGCCTTTACAAAGAGCTTACTCTTCATTAAAAATTAATGCAGTTTTAACCGGTAGAAGACAAAGCCATGGTGGTGACAGGTCTAGTTTGAAATTTATAGAGATAGATCCAGAATTCAATATCATCAAGATCAATCCATTTTTAACCTGGAGTTTCAATCAAGTCAAAAGTTATATTGACGAGAATAACGTCCCATATAATGAATTGTTAGATTATGGATATAAATCTATCGGAGATTGGCATTCTACTGAGCCGGTTGCCGAAGGTGAAGACGAAAGAAGCGGAAGATGGAAAGGTAAGGCAAAGACGGAATGTGGAATTCATCAGACCAGTAAATTTGCGGAATTCATCAAGACTGAAGCTGTTTGATTTATCTCCACACCTCAATTGTCATTGTAGAAAATCAGGTATGTGTATAAAAGTATTTATTTTAATAGATGTGGTGTCATTATTGTCCCTAGGAACGGAATCAAAGCTCGCGCGGAATCGATAAGTGTAATTCCCCGATAAGGCAAAAGAGCGGAACTCGAAGATATAAAACAAATCAAGGATCCCTTTGATGTATACCAAAAAGTACATTGAAAATGTTAGCTGACTTAGTAGTAGATTTATACAATATAATAGAATCAAATAGGTCCTTATCGTTAGGAATATGTCTCCTTAGTATTACTGCGTATTATCTTATCTTATATCCATTTTACATCTCCCCTTTAAGATCGATACCAGGTCCATACATATTTAGAATATCTAAGTTACCATGCTTGCATTATCAAAGGTCTAACCAGTGGGTGTTATTTGTTCATGAATTACACAAGATTTACGGAGATATTGTGGTATTATCCCCCTCAGAAGTAAGTGTAAATGGAGACCCTAAATATTTAAACGATATTTATGTTAAAAATCTTCCTAAATCAACATTTTATGAAAACTTCAGAAACCATGGCCACAAAGACAACATGTTTGCTTCTTTGGAAAATGATAGACATTTGAAGTATAAGAAGAACATTACCAATATTTATTCTAAATCGGCAGTGTTTAATGTCAAAAATTCTACCAGGACCAATTTAGTCAGCAAGATATCAAAGATCATAAAGAATATCAAGGAAAACAGTGTTGATGGTACACACCCAGATTTCATAAATGCAGAATCTAAAGTTAATATTCATGGATACGGACACAATAATGAAGATAAAAAATGGTTCATGAAAGGTAAAACTAAGAATTTAGGTATTGAAGTTTATTCATTATTTGGAAGTTTAGCTTTAGATGTTGTTAGTAGTTTCGAATTAGGTCCTGAGAATGGTACTGATCTTTTAGATCATCCTGAAAAGAGATCCATTGTTACTTATCATAGATATGTAGCATCGATGGTGTTCTATACCACATTAATGCCAAAATTATGGGCATTTGCTGCTACTTCATTGATCTTGAAATCAGCTGAAATTGTTGAAACTTGGCAATTAAACCTTTACCATAATGCTGAAGAAAATGTTCCAAAATTTAAAGCTGATGAGAATTTAACTACTTTAGAATTACTTAAGAAGAATGGATTACGTGGAGAATATGCTTATTCATTCTTGAGTGATAATATTTTTGCTGGACATGAAACAACTGCCATTCAACTTACTTATATTAGTTATGAACTTTCCAGACCTAAGAACCAATATATCCAAACCTTATTAAAAGATGAATTAGACCAAGCCTTTGGCAAGCCCCCTGGTTTTGATAGTATTATAGACGACTTAGAATTGGTTGATAAATTACCAGTATTGCATGCTATTATCTTAGAAACTTCCAGAGTTCATACTTCAATTCCTGGTGCTGAACCAAGAGTAGTCGACAAGGATAATTTTAAAACCCTGGGCTATAATATTCCTAAGAATACTATCATTTCCGTTCAACCTTATTCCATGCATCGTGTTGAATCAGTGTTTCCAAATGCCGATCATTTTATCATTGAAAGATGGTTACCTAAAGAAGATGAGTCAGAAGAGGAATATGCTGATAGATTTAAGTTACAAAATAAGTATATGATTCCATTTGGTAAGGGAATAAGAATGTGTCTTGGAATGAATATTGCCCAAATTGAAATGAAATTAGCAATTGCAAATATTTATTGGCATTACAATTCAAAGATTTGTTCAAACTGGTGTAAAATTGTAGAGTATGATGATAACGTTAAATTACCAAACCCTATAAAAATGGGTACTACTGATATTGGTAAGAATGAAACTGATGAAGAAAAAATGACGATGTTTGATACTTATACTACTAGACCATATAATGATGAATGTTGGATTGAGTATTATAAAAATTAGAGTTTTAGAGTCCTGAACCCTCAATACTTCTAAAAATATATAAGTTATTTTTGAATCAATTGCTCTACTGTCTTCGTTTATCCGTACACTTTTTAAGGTAACAATTAACCTGTACAATATATTGGACCTTAACAGTTTGCCGTGGATCATTGACTCACAAAAAGTAATGACCTTTCTAACGCCAATGATGTTAGTGGCTAATCGTGGGGAGACTCTTCGCAAATGTAATTAATCTTCGCCGCATGCAACAATATGCGGATCACTAATTTTCACCGGGTGGCCCATAACGTGAGACTTGATTTATTAACGGCCTTGCCAAAATCTTTCGACAATTGCCCAAAATGTTACCTTTTGCTATAGATTATCCAGCTGAACAACCGAATGGTTTTTGGGGTGAGATCACCTCAACCATTGATTGGTGTGAAGAGAACTATGTGGTTTCAGATTACGTTGCTGAATTCTTAAATACAACTACCAATTCAATTTTCATCTTATTAGCCCTTTTTGCAATTGTTCATGCTTATTTCAATAAATTAGAACCAAGATTTATCCTTACTGCCTTAGGGTTTTTAACGGTTGGTGTAGGGTCTTGGTTATTCCATATGACACTTAAATATCATTTCCAACTTTTAGATGAATTGCCTATGATTTATGCCACATGCATCCCATTCTGGTCAGTTTTCAGTGAATTTAGAAATACTAGAGATAGCGTATTGATTGGGGTTGGTATATTCATGGCAGCTAACTTGTTAACAGTGGTGTACCTTTATGTGAAAGATCCCACCCTACATCAGGCAGCCTACGGGTTTTTAAACTTTCTCATCATTTTTAAATCCTATTTATTAGCCAATGATTACGTACCTGATCCCGTTGCTAAGGCTCATTTGAAAAGTACTATGATATGGGGGGTGGGTTTGTTCTTGTTTGGTTACTTTTTGTGGAATTTGGACATTCACTTGTGTGGTCAATTAAGAATAGCTAGAAGAACAGTAGGTATACCTTATGGATTCGTATTAGAAGGTCATGGTTGGTGGCATATCTTTACTGGGTTAGGGGTTTATTATTATTTGGTGTACGAAGAGTATTTAAGATGTTTCTTAACTAAGACAGATAAGTTTTTTGAATTTAGATCTTCTTTTGGCTTGCCTACAGTGGTATGTATAGATCCTGTAGGGTTAGAAGCTTTTAGAGCCAATGATAAAGTTAAAGAAAAAAATGATTAGTTATGCCTTGATATATATTTATTGAACTAATTCTAAAGTAATGTAATGATCTCTTTTAAAAACTTGTCTTCCTTTTGACCCGATATTTCTTTTAATTTGTCTATGACCTCATTAGGCCCTCCAATTAACTTACCATCCTTATAGCAATGATTTTTCCATTCTTTTAAGACATCATTCAAACTATCAATACCTTGATTGATCTCTTCTTTTGAACATTTGGTCTTTTTAAGTTTAATGTAATCATCTTGATTATCTTGTTCTTGTAATTCACTAGCTTTTCTCTTAGCCATGTTGATAATCTTCTCGGGAAATTTAACTAATTCAGCAACATTAATACCAAACGACTTGGAAGAAATTCCCAATTCCACTTTATACACTAAAGTCAAATCATCGTTATTTTCAACTAATGCCTTGACTTGCAAGTTTTGAATTTTTGGATACTTAACTGATAATTCTGTAAGTTCATGGAAATGGGTTGCAAATAAGGTGAAACATTGTTTTTCTTTTACGATGTATTCCAGTATAGAGTAAGCTAATCCGAATCCATCGTAAGTGGATGTACCTCTACCTAATTCATCAATTATTATGAGAGAATTGTGGGTAGAATTGGATAATATCAGGGACGTTTCTAACATTTCAATCATAAAGGTAGATAAACCTTTTAATTGAGAATCTCCTGCTCCTACTCTTGACAAGATGGAGTCGAAAATTGGAATGGTAGCAGGTGCATCACAAGGAATGAAGCATCCGATTTGACTCATTAATGCAATGACTCCGATTTGTCTTATGTAAGTTGATTTACCTCCCATATTAGGACCAGTGATAATTGAGAAATTACACTTTTCATTATCCATATTAACATCATTGGGAATGAAATCTAATTCATCTTGAGCTTCTAAAATTGGATGTCTAGAGTTCGTTAAGTCGATCTTCCTTTGGGTGAATTCAGGAGACTCGACACTCTCAGCTAAAGGTAATAAAGTTGGTTTGATATATTGAATTGATGACAAAATTGCACTATTGGCAAAAGCTTCGATAACATCCAAATGAGCTAACACCATAGATAATTCAATAAAAATAGACTCAAAAGTAAGAGTCACTGATAAAATTTCTTGAATGATTTCTCTTTGTCTTGCATTATACTCATCAAGAATCTGTTGATATTCCCTCGATAAATGAGTCAATTTTGAATTAGTGAAGAACACTCCAGCTTTAACTGTTTGTAATTCACGATAGTCAGTTCCTCTCAAAACTGATGAATCATTTCTGGTGACTCTGAAGCACCAGTTATGAATAGGATGTTTCTCTAATTTCAATTTCTTATCAAGGTCCATATTCAAGTCATCACCAACTAATTCGTGTTGTTGTTTTATTTCTTGCTCTTTGGCTTGAAGGTTGTCATTAACCGAAGTCAAAGATTCTTCGAAATCAGGATTGATATTGAAATCGCTATTTAAGTCATTGGATTCAAGAGGTGATAAGTCAATAGCAGTTTCAACTAATCCTTGAAACTTTTGAAGCTTAGTGTAATACAATTTAATTGGCTCAAGCCAATATTTGTTAACTAACTCGTCACCTTCTGATAAATCTAACATTTCGATTATATTAGGTAAGATAAGAAATAATTGGTATAACCTAATGACATCTTCTAATTTTTTATTATCTTGACCTGATCTTTTTAAACTTGAAGTTATCTTTTTGAGTAATCTTTTAATATCAGGGACTTGTGATAAGAACTCTTCGTTGATGAAAACTCTCAAGCCTGTATCATTGATCAACTTTTCCACCAATGACTGACGTTCTTCAATGGCATTGAGATTGGTTAATGGTTGCTTAAGCCATTGGGACAATAACCTAGAGCCAGTGGAGGTCTTACATTTATTTAAAAGCTCATAAATTGAACTAATCTGATTGGACTTAACATTCATATTGGTTTGCTTATTTGGGAAGATGTTTAAAGCATTCAAGGTGGATGTATCTAACTTCATATAATTTAATAAATCGTACTTTTCAATAGAAAATATTTTGGACTCATTTGTATCACCTAATAATTCTAAATAATTAATAAGTGCATTACAGCATCCAAAACTTATTTGATAATCACTTGAATTGATCCCTTTACTACCCAAAATCATCTCGAAATTGGTTTCTTCTTTTGTCAATAATTTGATTAAATCCTGTTCTATATCTTTATTAGTAAACAAAGATGCTTTTAAACTACTGATAATGATATCACTTCTACTAAGAGTTTGAAATAACTTTAAGACTTCAGGAGTTTCTTTATTGTCAGGGTCATAATTACTTGGTAACAATACTTCTTTAACTCCCAATTGGATCAATAAACTTTCTAAATTGGAAAATAATTCGTTATCATCAAATTCACTAACTTGAATCTTGCTACTAGACAAATCAATCAAGCTCACTCCAACTTTCTTACTACTACCACTAGATTGAAACTTGATAGCTGCAGTAACTGGCAATGAACCATCAACGAACATATTTTCTAAATCAACCCCATACTCGTTAGAAATTTGTTCCAAGTTTCCAGGTGATCCCATGCTAATCAATTTGAAACTCTTGTGGTCATAAATTTCCACTTTGTAATTATTTTCAATTAAACAAAATTTCAACACATTATTCAAGAACACCTGTGAAGAAATAGTGACGTATCTATTCTTGTTGTTCTGATTATATTTAATCACAGATTGTGTTTTATAAATACTATCAGCAATTAAATCAGCATCTCCATCAATTGCTGTGAAATAATCCTTGTTATTGTGATCGGTAAATCGGATAGTATTCTCGGCTTTTGAAGATAACTCAGAGAACCTGTTATAATACTTTCTTTCCTCTAAATTATCATTGAACTTAAGATCTGGCCTCGTACTTGACATGTTAGAGTATTGCAAATTACGCGATAGATCGCGTTTCCTAAACAGACCCTTAGTCAGTGTACCAACCAGAAATCCAGTACTGTGATGCTAATCTAAAATGACTGCGAAATTTGACTCGTTTTAACAATGTCATTACATACTACTGAACTTGATGGGATCTTACCATTAATCTCAAGAGGTAAAGTTAGAGATATCTATGAAGTAGATTCAAAGACTTTACTTTTCGTTGCTACTGATAGAATTTCTGCTTATGATGTAATTATGAAAAATGGAGTATCTTCGAAAGGAAAGATCTTAACTAAATTATCAGAATTTTGGTTCGAGTTTTTAAAAGATTCTGTGCCTAATCATTTGGTATTATCGGATAACAGTGATGAAAACTTATTCAAACATTTGCCTGCCAAATTGTCAGAACCTAAATATAAACATCAATTGTCTGGTAGATCGTTACTTGTGAAGAAAATGAAGCTCATTCCATTAGAGGTTATTGTTAGAGGTTATATAACTGGGTCAGCTTGGAAGGAATATAAAAAATCCAAGACCGTTCATGGATTGACTATTGAACAATCAGATTTACAAGAATCCCAAGAGTTCACTAAACCAATCTTCACTCCTTCTACCAAAGCTGACCAAGGAGAACATGATGAAAACATTTCTCCTGAGAAAGCAGCTGAAATAGTTGGTAAGGAATTATGTGATGAGTTGGCCACTAAAGCTATTGAGTTATATTCAAAAGCCAAAGATTATGCAAAGACTAAAGGTATTATTATTGCTGACACCAAGTTCGAGTTTGGGTTAGATGAAAATGATAATTTAGTTTTAGTTGATGAAGTGTTGACTCCTGATTCTTCAAGATTCTGGGGTGCCTCAACTTATGGCTTAGGCAAATCTCAAGATTCTTATGATAAGCAATTCTTAAGAGATTGGTTGACTTCTAATGACTTGGCCTATAAAGAAGGAGTAGCTATGGATGAAGATATTGTCGTTAGAACTAAGGCTAAATATGTTGAAGCCTATGAAGTTTTGACAGGCAAAAAGTGGGTAGAGTAGATAATACATAAATGCGATTATATATTAATTCCTTTTGCTCATAAACCTATAAACCGATAAACCTTGGTACCTCTACAAATGACAAATTGAGGTACACACTAATGACGATAATTCTTTCTATATACTCCTTCAAATTCGGGAATATTCCTCCTATCAAGATTCAATCGCTCTAATTCATCAGTCACTCTCTTTTTATAATTATTTGTAAATCTGGGAGAATTTTGGGGAAGTGGAGGAGTTGGAACTTGTACCTTGTAATTATTATAGTTGTAGTCATATTCATCATAATCATTCCTAATTTTCAAAGGAACCCTTCTATTCTCATCAATTAATTCTTTAGGGCCCTTTGGTTTGTTAGGCAGTGATAATTGATCATTAACATAATGATTAGAAACAGGATCAGACTTCTTCCTTACTAACTCGTTGGGGATATTCATTTTCTGATGATAAATTATATCCTTTACACGTTGCTGTACTTCCTGCTCTACAACTAATTTGAATTCCCGTTGGTAATTCAACCTGACTTCTTTTGCTTCTTGGTCCATTAATTTCTTCCTGGTTTCAAATTCTTCAACTAATTCTTCCTCCAATTTTTGCTTTTGTAAATTATACTTCTTTTGTAAATTATTAAACTCGTCTTGGATTCCATTCCTTTGAATCGAAAGCTTTTGCTCCAACCCAAGTAAATAATTCTCTTTCTTCTTCAACTCTTCATTCTTGTTAACCAACTGTTTCTGATACTCATTCAAATCAATAGTAAGCTCCTTTAACTCCATTTCCTTCCTTAAAAACCTTATAGGCAAGGCTTGTAATAAATCAAAACAAGACGGTCTTGACTCAGGATCAACAGTTATGCATTCTTTGATCATTGACGTTAATTGGGTAGAATAAATATCGGGTAACTCTGAGATGATTCCTTTTTTGATCCGGGTTTGTAATTGTAAATGGGTCTTAGCTTGGAATGGAGGTTGTAAGGAACACAATTCGAATAACACACATCCCAATGACCATATATCACATACAGGATCGTATGGTTGATCCATTAATACTTCTGGGGACATATAGTAAGGGGTTCCCACATAAGTCTTAGCAAAATCATTCTGGGAAGTTAACATCTTAGCCAACCCAAAATCCCCTAACTTAATGGTCTTTCCACTATTTAACATGAAGATATTATCAGGTTTAATGTCCCTATGGATAATAACAGTCTCAGAATTTATAGATGGTGCTACTTCATTGTTGGAGAATAAATTTACCTTTTTGGATTCAATGCCATAATGACACTTGTGCAAAGCTAACAATGTTTGAACAAATACCTGCCAGACGAATTCTTCAGGCACAGTTTCCTTATTCTTTTTGAAATTATTGATGACTTGGCCTAAATCTCCTCCATCACAGTATTCCATATAAATATGGATACATTTCTTACTCATGATATGATCATGTCTACAATATTTGACGATATGGGGATGATTCAATTCACGCAAGATCCGTAATTCAGATATCAATTGGTTCCGTTCCTGAGTATTCATGGATGTATAGTCTATCTCCTTCCTAACAAACATTCGCCCATCGGATTTCTGCTTGACTTTACGTACGATCCCAAACGATCCTTTGCCTATTACTTCTAATGCTTCATATTCTTCACTAATTGAGGACATCTACTAATGCTGTATTGAAACTTCCTTATGTGCTTGTGATTCTAGTATGGATAAGGGCTGGAGGCTTTCACTAGCTGTACTCCAAGATTAAATAATAGAAATCTCTTGGTCTACTCGTTGAAAATTTGTCACGTAAGGCGCTCTAAATCTTTTCCTATTGTTCCACCCTATACTCTAATTCCTTAACGAATGTCAGTTTTATTACTAGAAGTAGAATGTTTGATATCATATTTATCTTTGGTACTAATTAGGCAATATTTAGACAAATCCCGCATATGGTCCTGCATATGGCCCGCCTCAAATTTATTACCTTTCTGGCATGGAGAAAGAGCGACAATTTGCAGCCGCCGCCTTATGTAAGAAGGTTTAAGCTATGAAAAATGGAGATCCGATATTGCTATTATAGAGAGGAGACAAAAAGAAATCTAAGTTTAAAAGTGTGGAGTCTTCAGTTCAACGGGGGAAAGCTTAAGTAATGCATCGGGCAAGTATGGGTTATCCTTGGTTGCGAAAAAACTAAAATTCAGGGATGTCAAATTATTTGGAACTTAAAGATGGTACTCAGCTTTTCTATAAGGATTGGGGGAAAGGGACTCCGGTTGTGTTCAGTCATGGTTGGCCCTTAACCTCAGATGCTTTTGAAGACCAAATGTTTTATTTAGCTCTGAAAGGTTTTAGAGTAATTGCCCATGACCGTAGGGGCCATGGCAGATCTTCTCAACCTTGGGATGGTCATAATATGGACCAGTACGCTGATGATTTAGCCGAACTTACGAATCATTTGGATCTTAAAGATGCTATTCATGTAGGGCATTCAACTGGTGGTGGTGAAGTTGTAAGATACATTGCTCGCCATGGTACTCTGAGAGTACTGAAAGCAGTTTTAATTGGAGCAATTCCTCCTCTTATGCTTAAAACATCGTCTAATCCACAAGGAACACCCATTGAAGTTTTTGATGATATTAGAAGTAATGTATTGAAAGATAGGTCCGGTTTCTTTAAAGAATTGTCATTAGCATTTTATGGCCTTGATAAGTCTCATAACTCTCAAGGTTTAGTAGACAGTTTTTGGTTACAAGGGATGCAAGGATCCATCAAGGCGTTGTATGATTGTATTAAGGTTTTCTCCGAAACAGATCAACATGAAGACTTCAAAAAGATTGATGTTCCAACTTTAATCATTTATGGTGATAATGATCAGATCGTTCCACCTGGTCCTTCAAGTAGAGCAGCACTTGGTCTATTATCCAAGGGTTCAGAGAAGGTCTATCTTGGGGGATCACATGGTATTTGTAGTACTCACAAAGATGAAATTAATAACGACCTTTATGAGTTTATTACCAATTGACCTTATTAGCTAGTTTCATAGTAAATCACTAACATATATTGCTTTCAACTATTTACGTAAATCCAAATATAGGTGCCTAGGCTTCAGTACGAAAGACTACCTTTGCTCCGCTTACTTTATTTTCATACAATAAGCCCAATCCCTTGTTGGCAGATTCTAATCCAGGTTCTAATACCTCTAAAGGAGCAGTTTTGATCTTATCCAAAACCAAAGGAAGTTGATTATCCCAAAACTCAGCAAACTTGCTCAACATTTCGGCGGAAGCTTTGGCTCCAAAATGTACTCTGCCATCCACGATGTATCCATCAGTGGATGAAAATTTAACCTTTCTCTTAGGATTAGTGACAATAGCATTAGCTTTCAAAAATAACAAATTATCAATACGAACATCTTCACTACCTTCTGTGGCATCATAAACTGATTGTAACGTTTGAGGATTAGATACACAGTCTAATGCATATTTGATTTTACCTTCTCCTTCTTGTTTCAACTGTTCAATGATATCAGAATTCTTATAATCTAATGTCTTATCAGCACCCAATGCTTTCAAAGCAGCATGATGCTTGCTGGAAGCGGTAGTAATAACCTTGATACCAAACACTAACTTAGCTATTTGAATTGCAAGCATTCCAGTAGCAGTTGCTCCACCCCAAATCAAAACATAATCATTTTGGTTCTCAACCTGTCCAATTGGAATTCCAAGATGATAGTAGAAACTGAGGGCTACAGTCTTAAGACCAACAGGCAAAGAAGCTGCTGCTTCAAAAGAAGTAACTTTTCCACTAGGATGGAGTCCTGGGCTAAGAGGTTTATCCAGAATTTGTGATGATGGCCATTTAATGGTAGCATTCTTACTAGCGACTACATAATTAGCAAATGCCCCACTTACTTTACTGTAACCTCCATGAACAGATGTAGACACAATATCACCTTTCTTAAATCCTTTAACATCCTTACCAACTGCTTCAATAACTCCACTGACGTCAGAACCTGAAACATTACCCTTTTGAGAGTAAGTACCAAGCTTACCGATCTGATAGCCTAATGTACGGCCGATGGAGCCCAACACTCTCTCGATACTGCAGAATCCAAATCCTAACTTCTTGAAAGCTTCCGAAGTTAGGAACGAAACAAATTCTTCAGTATAGACATGTTTCCAATCAGTAGGATTAACTGCATGAGCAACGGCCTTGACAAGAACCATATCATCTTCAATTTCTGGAATTGGAATTTCCTCAATAGACACTAAATTGGTCAAGTCTCTTGAACCAGAGATAAGTACTGCTTTGTTAATTGGCTTGGTTTGGGACATGATAATTCAATTTTGCTCCCTCAGATTTTGCCTTCTCTTACTAACTTACTAATTAAATTGCGCTAGAAGATTCTACACACTGCTATTGTCTGGGGTGCTTACTTAAGCAAATGACATTGTTGTTAGTGTTGTTGTTTACTCATTAAACCCCAAAAGACACACCAATCATTCATATGCATTATAGCTTTTGAATCGTTGGTAATGATGTAAGTTGCTTAAGTCCGCCAATGGTTTGGATAATACACTAACACACCTGTCGAGTAGACTTGCAGTTTATATGAAATTTATTTCCTTGCATAAAAATTGCGTCCATCTTCGTGAAATTGATGTCGCCAAGCGTAAACATTGGATTCGGATATACCGCATCTCAAACCTTGTTCAATGGAAATATCCCAAACCGATACAAAGGACCCTTAATTAAGTTTGGTGGCCCATTGTAATAAAATGTAAATAGTAAACAGTTATTTTTGGAGTTACTGCAAGTGTCCAATTGAACCGTGGCACTCGTGTTTATATTGACAATATGCAAGTGTAATTTTATCCCCGATGCCTCTACAATAAACAATAAGCGAGCGACGGTAAAGGTATAAAAAGGAATCCAATGTCCCTGACATCGAAATCACATTTCCGTGAATTCATTCGCTTCATAATCAAGAATCATTCGTTATGAGACTTAGTGCCGTATTTTTACTCTTCCTCACCGTTGTCCTTGGGGCTCCTACCACTTTGTTAGAACCTTCTGATGATCCATTTTATAGTCCACCAGAAAATTATGAAGACTTGCCATTGGGAACCATCTTGAAACATAGAAACACGCCATCTGCTATCCGTAGTGTTGTATTTGAAGTCAATATCCAAAACTCCTGGCAATTATTGGTCAGATCAGAAGATTCCTTCGGAAATCCTAATGCCATTGTTACTACTGTATTCCAACCTTATAATGCTGATCCATCCAAGTTAGTTAGTTATCAAGTGGCTCAAGACAGTTCCAATATCAATTGTTCCCCAAGTTATTCTTTCCAAGACGGTGGCTTGATAAGTACAATATCATCCGAAGCTGAAATGTTTTTGATTCAGGTAGCTTTAAATGAAGGCTACTACGTGGTTTCTCCTGATTATGAAGGTCCCAAGTCTGTTTTCACTGGAGGTATTCAAGCTGCTCATGGAGTATTGGATTCGTTAAGAGCTACATTAAATAGTTCTGATATTACTGGTCTTAACTCCGATGCTGCCACTGTACTTTGGGGTTACTCTGGAGGATCATTGGCTTCAGGTTGGGCATCAGCTTTGCAACCAAGTTACGCCCCAGAATTACTTCCTAACTTAAAAGGTGTTGCTGTTGGAGGATGGGTCACTAACATCACTGCCACAGTTACTGCTGAACCAATGGTTAATGGAGGTCTTTTCTCAGGTTTAGGTGCTAACGGAATCGCTGGTTTAAGTAATGAATACTCTGAGTTATATGATTTCTTAAAGACAGCCATATATGAAGACAAGTATGAAAAGTTTACTAAAGGTTATGACTTGTGTTTACTCCCTTCACTTGTAAACTTTGCCTTTGATAACTATTTTGAAGGTCCAGAGAAATACTTTAAGGACGGTATTGATGTTCTCAGTGAACCAATTATTGCCGATATATTGACTAACAATACGTTAGGTTTAATTCCTGAAAACATGCCAGAAATTCCTGTTTTTGTTTTCCATGGTAAACTTGATGCCATTGTCCCTTATGATCAAGCTATTAGAGTATATGATACTTGGTGTGCTGCAGGTATCGCCTCAATGGAGTTCAACTCTGATGATACTGCCGGTCACGTAACTGAAGTTATCCAAGGTAGTGGTGCTGCTTTCGCATGGATTAAGAAGATTTTGAATGGAGGTACCCCTGTCAGCGGTTGTCAAGAAACTAGTAGACTTACCAATCTCTTATACCCCGGTACTGATATGTTCATTGTTAACTTCTTAGAAGCATTATTCCGTAATGTCCTTGGTCTTGACATCGGTCCAAACGGAGAAAACTTAGTTCTTGTTGATGGTAGTTTGATTTCTAAACAAAACGCAACTAGTACTTAATTTCAATTTCTTTGAATTTGTATATTTAGTTCAAATATATATTTTGTTTTTGATATTATTTTAATTGTGATTTTTGCGATTCTGACAATTCGTGTTAAACTAAGTAATGTACTATTTTCAGGAGTTTAAAATTATCCTTGTCATACCAATTCACGAATTTAACTGTACTTGTTCCTTCGGGTATTGATTATAGTCCTCCAAGGGTTTTAATCTCTTATAAGTAATATTCTTATTAGCTGTAGTTGGATGCGAAAAATGGTCCTGTATGAAATTTACGATAACAAGTGTATAGGGTTATGTTTTTACAGAGTTTGTTAAACTTATGTAATCCGTAATGAAAATGAAAGGGGAATCTCATTAACTTCGGTGAGGCTTGGTTCTATGTCTTAGTTGAAAGATTCAAATAGGATTTCAGAAACTTTCACCCAGGGAGTTCCAAGGAGTTTGTGTTGGATTTGGCTGGATTCAAAACATCTTTAAGGGAAGTCAACCCGTATGCCGATACCAGAAATTCACAAGAAGCACAATTCACTCTTTAAATGTGGGTTATTCAAAAAATAAGTATCAAGATGTTCCCTTTGTTGAAGCTTTTCTATATAAAACTGCACAGGAGTTCACGTTCGAAAACCAGCAGGCTGGTTGCGAAATGAGCGATAACCTCCACGATAACCTCCGCGATATCTTCTTTTCCAGTCATCCTTTAGAATGAAAGTATTTAATATCTTAACTTTATTTGCTTTAAGTAATGCCTTCCCCTTATTTGGTTCCTTATTTGAGGATTATGAACCTAATAGAATCATCAAGTTAGGTCCTAATGATTACAAACTTGTCAGCGAACAAGATAAATTGAATTTAAGGAGGCAAAATATTAAGTTCATGGATGTTACTAATACTATGGACAAGATGAAGATTGAAGAAGCTTTCAACCTCGGATTAGTTCAAAGTTATCCTAAAACCAAATCATTTTTGTCGACATTAAGTGGTTCAAAGATTCTTGAAGAGATTACTCCACCACCTGAATATTCATACCCAAGCAAAATCAGTTATGAAAAGGAAGTTAACGGCTTCATTGAAAACATCAATACCACCAAAATGTATGATAACTTGGCTCAATTCTCCTCATTTTATACTAGATACTATAAATCTGATACTGGGTACGAAAGTTCTGAATGGTTATATGGTAGAATCGCCGATATTTTAGCTCCAGTAGCTGACAAAGTTAAGTTAACCAAGGTCGAACATGAATGGAAACAGTTTTCAATAATTGCAAGTATTCCTGGTCAAGTTGAATCCAAAGTTATTGTAGGTGCTCATCAAGATAGTGCCAATATATTACTTCCAAATATACTTAGAGCTCCAGGAGCTGACGATGATGGTTCAGGAACTGTTACAATTTTAGAAGTTCTTAGAATTTTAACTGAAGAGTATGTTAAAGGAAATTTTGTACCTTACCATACCTTAGAATTCCATTGGTATTCAGCCGAAGAAGGTGGATTATTAGGTTCCCTTGATGTTTATACCCAGTATCAGAACTCTCACGAGACTGTGGTCGGATTATTACAACAAGATATGACGGGATACACTGGTAATATGGAAGAAGGTGATGAACATATGGGATTAATCATTGATTATACATCGACAGGATTAAATAATTTCATTAAAATGATCATCGATCAATATTGTGCAATTCCTTATCATGAAACCGAATGCGGGTATGCTTGTTCTGATCATGCTAGTGCCCTTGAACATGGATTCCCTGCTAGTTTTGTTATCGAGAGTGAATTCAAATATACTAGTAAGTATATCCATAGTACTCTTGATACCATTGATAGAATCGATTTTAACCATGTCAAAGAACATACAAAGTTAACCTTAGGATACGCTTATGAATTAAGTTTAGCAAAAGTTGAAACATAGATCTAAGGCTTCGTTTGTCTCTATATAGGGTGTAATAAATCAACTTCTTAATCTGCTTCTGTATGGTCGCGCCCTTACCACGTATCTAGTTCTCAAATTATCAAATTCTCACCAAACCTCACAGTGGCAATATGAATGGGATCTCGGTTGATATCAACCATTTAAAAAAGGGAGAAGTCTCTATGGGGACGTCGATTATGGCAGTTAAATTCAAAGACGGAGTTATATTAGGAGCTGACTCTAGAACCACAACGGGTGCTTATATCGCCAACAGAGTAACTGATAAATTAACTCAAATTCATGATACAATTTATTGTTGTAGATCAGGATCCGCTGCTGATACTCAAGCAGTTGCTGACATGGTCAAATATCACATTCAATTATATACTTCGCAATTGCAGCCAGATGAAAAGCCTACCACTGATGTGGTTGCTAATATCTTCCAAGAGATTTGTTATAATAATAAAGATGGGTTAACTGCCGGGATTATATGTGCTGGATATGACGATGAAAATGGTGGAAGCGTATACTCGATACCAATTGGTGGATCAATTCATAAACAAGAGTATGCCATCGCTGGTTCGGGTTCGGGATTCATTTATGGATGGTGTCATGAGAATTTCAAACCAGAAATGGAAAAGGATGAATGTATTGGATTTATGAAAACTGCATTACTGGAAGCGATTAAATGGGATGGTTCATCAGGTGGTGTTGTTAGAATGGTAGTCTTGACTAAAGATGGCGTTGAAAGAAAGATCTTTTATCCTCATGAGATAAAGGTCTAATTAAGAAACTCGTTGTATAATAAACTCGCAATATACACATATGAAGAACCAGAGAAAACCAGAGAAAACGAAGGCTCTAATCAAATTTTTTTATTAAAATACATGGTATGTCTAATACACTTGTAAACTCCTTAACAGAAGAATTTATATACTCTATAATAGATTGGTTTAGAAGCAAGGAAAGCCTTTTCTTCGGCAATTTCTTGTTTCAAGACATCTAAATCTAATTCTCTTCTACCAGTGTCAAGATCAATGTCTTTAGCTCTGATATAGAATTTCCAGTTTCTCTTCCAAATCTTGTGGAACAAATAGAATACTAAAACAACAGGAGCAGCTAAATAAGTCATGAAGAAATCTTCAGCATTTGGAGAACCACCCAATGGGAACAAAGCGATCCAGAATTGTAAACATAAAACAACAATATTTAAGACAGCACCGAAGATCGAACCATAAATACCAGCTTGGGCAGTGTAAGCAATTTCATCAGTTGATCTACCTTGAACATATAAAGCTCTTCTGAATCTAATGTGACTGACACAGATAGAAGCCCAGGTGAAAAGAGAAGATAAACCTGATAAGGCTAATAACCAATCGAAGACATCACCGGATTTATTAGAAGCGGTGATGAAAGCAATTAAACCAAAGATACATTGAACAATAATAGCCATTAATGGTCTACCAGATTTATCAATGTAACCCAAGAATTTTGGAGCTTGACCAGAAGCAGCTAAAGCAGCTAAGGTACGAGAAGAACCGTAAACTGAAGAATTACCAACAGATAAAACAGAAACTAAAATAACGACATTCATAACACTTGGTAAACCTTTGATACCAGCATCTTCAATGGCAATGACGAAAGGAGAAGCTTTGGCATCATAAGAAGAAGCACCTTGAGTCAATTTAATGTCATCATAAGCAACTAATAAACCAACTAAACATAAGGAGACAACATAGAATAAAGTAATTCTCCAGAAAACTTGTTTAATAGCAGTTGGTAAAGATTTTCTTGGATCTTTAGTTTCAGCAGCAGCTAAACCACATAATTCAGTACCACTGAAAGCAAAAGCAGCAGAAACGAAATTAACAATAACACCTTTGGCACCATTTGAGAAAGCACCTGGGTTAGACCAATATCTACCACCAATATATTCATGGTTTGGACCACCACCAGCAGCTAAAATTATACCTAAAAAGATAAAACCAACAACAGCAACAACTTTAATGATGGAGAAGACAAATTCGGCTTCACCGTAACCTTTAACACCAAACAAGTTAATAGCCGAAATAAAAGTCCAGAAAATCGCAACGAAAGCGGCCGAGTTAATTTTATCATTCCAATATTGAATAACAATGGCACCAGCCACCATTTCTAAAGGAAAAACGACTAACCATTGCAAAGCATAATTCCAAGCCATAGCAAAACCCCAAGATGGGTCAATGAATCTTGAATTATAAGTACAGAAAGAACCAGAAATTGGGAAAGTAATAGCCAATTCCCCTAAAGCTTGAACGGTACAATAAATCATAATACCAATTAAAATATAAGCAATTAAAACCCCAGCTGGACCACCGTTTCTTAAAGCACCACCAGAACCAATGAAAAGACCAGTTCCAATAGAACCACCAATGGCAATCATCTGTAAATGTCTTGATTTTAATCTTCTAGATAAAGGAGAGTTAGCAGTTTTAATGGCGATTTTTTCTTCTTCAGATAAGTTAGGATCAATACCTAAATCTACATCATCAATTTGTCTGAAGTTATCAATGAAACCAGCGAAACCAGTTAATTTTGGTTTATTGTCTTGGGCATCAAAGGCGTCGATATAAACACCACCATTCTTTTCGGTTGATGAACCATCAGCACCTTCTTTTGATCTGATATAATTTAATTCCTTTTCAACCATATTTGCTGTTTCTGAAATAATTGAAATTATATGGGGGGATGCCCTTATAAATAGGATTTAAGGCAACTGAATAATAGTAAAAAGAAATATAAAGATACAGATTTTTGATTCTTATCAGGCTCTTCCACTACCAACATGCAGGAACGCTGTCGCTGAAAAAAGCCTAAAGTTGACACTCAGATGGGAAATTTCAATTTTCATTGGCTGAGGGTGGGAATCTTATCACCAAATCCTGCATATTTGCGCGACATAGTTATCGTTTGGCCGTAAGTTTTGGCAAGGTGGAGACATTATGGCCGTGTAAAAAATTGCCTTACAAGCATGATTTTCATAGGCATTGGCGTTTTATCAGCGTTCTATGATAGAAAAAAGAAATTATTAATCGGCCATCGAACAAAGATTTCTGACATTGCTTTTATTGTCTAGGCTAAACTAAGATCCATTTGGTCCATTGATACAATATAGGCGAACTAGTCTAGAGGTTTAATCCATGTACGCAGTGTCGGTTTGAGGGGTCCTTGTTTATCGGACTCTGCCACTGTTTTATTGGAAGAAATAAAGTTGGGTTTGCATACTTGAGATTTTTTTTCAAATGCCGTTCATTATGTGAAAATAATAAGTACGAAATTCAATTGTTCTCTACAAGTTTCCATTTGAGAACCCGGTAGTAGTTTAAACTGTGGAGAAGGTTTTTACCTTCGGATTTGTTGCATTTGGTTTAAGGCTTATCTAGCCTAGGTTTCTGATTACAGATTTTAGATTATGATTTATTGTTTCGCCGTATAAACTACGATTAGCTATCCAGTTATGCGGTTACGAGAATGGGCTAACAATCGAGGGCTCTGTATGGAAGATTATTATTTGATGATAATTGCGTTATACTCATATCAAATCGGACTTCCTGATTGGTAGTTAGAGCTGATTTGCGTTTCAGTAGTTGTTTTATGAGTAGGTGTAAAGATAATTCGCCAGATTTCGTGATAAGACTAGGCTAAGTACCATGAGATGAGGTTGCACTAAAATTAAATGCTGGGCATCCATTGTGAAATTCAACTAGTAGATGAACTCATATAAGTTCCAAGCTTCAATTTCTAACCTCTGATTCGTTCTATTACTTGTACCTATTGACCGTTTACAAATTATAGTTTTCAATGAGGCGTTCGTTTAGCATGTTATATATAGAACAACATAAGCAATATTTCATAATAACCGTATATATCAACATCTCTAATCAAACTTAGACTTATCTGAATGTATGACAATGCTACAAAACTACACAAACACGTAATTATCCATCTTTAAAAGGGCCGATCATCAACCTTATTCAAGACACTCAAACACGTCCAAAAAAATGAGCAAGAAAAAGGCAAACTTAGGCTGAGATGTTAAGCTCAAGAAGGTTCAGAGCTGTGATTCTAAGAGCAGTTATAGCACTTCTGTTAGTTTGGGGTATATACCGATATTTCCAGATTGCCAGGAAACCTGACCTTGATAGGCTAAATGAAATCACGACACAATTTAGTGCTTCAAGTGTGCATTATGAAAAGACTAATGATGTTGACATCCATGCTACTAATTACGAGAGTTTATTCCAGAAGTTAGACTATGAAGAATTCATAGGACTCCCGTTAAATCAAAAGTGTGACTATTATTTCCAGAATATGTATCATACGGATCCGGAATGGAATAATGAACCTACCTATGGGTTCGGATTCAATAAGGATATCTATAAATCATATGATAAATATAAAGAACATATCTTGAAGAAGTTTAATGAGGCAGAGGATAAGAAAGACACCAAACAACCATCAGATGCTGCAATCAAAGCCGATTACGAAAAAGGTTGGGACGTGGTCAAGAGTGAAGAACAAAAGATTCATGATTATATTTCAAATCTTGTGATTTATAATAAATGCTACGTGGAAAAGAAACAATCCCATGTAGATCAAGTTGACTTGATGCACAGACTTTTTCCTTACTTAACTGGAGTTTATCCCGAGATTGAGGACTATAGATTGGATAAGGTTAAAATGCATAAGGAGAGCAGTTACGAGACTCATCTCCGTAATATGAAAGATAATTTAAAGGGGAAAGGTATTGTTCTAACTATCAAAGATAGTCATGTGGATGATACTATTAGATTAATCAAATTATTAAGATATTTAAATAATGAGTTACCTATTGAAGTCATATATTGGAAGAATTTATCACAAGCTTCTAAGAAAGCCTTGATTCAGGTTTGTAGAACAAGAATGATTATAGGCGACCGAGAGGTGCCTTTACAGGAAATCTTTTTTGTTAATGTCAGTGGCTCAATCACTGAAAAGTTCCAACACAAATTCGAAGGATTTGGTAATAAAGTATTGGCTACATTATTCAATACATTTGAAGAGATGATCTTGCTTGATGCTGATACTGTATTATTAAAGAATCCTGTGGAATTCTTTTCTATGAAAAAATATCAAGTCAATGGTACCGTATTCTTTAAGGACCGTAAGGCTGTTGAATTCAGACCTAAGAATGACATAACGTTTTTTAAGAAGATGACGCCGTCCAAATTTGATTCATTAGTATTTGGTGTCGGACAACCTACCAACTATTCTCTTACTAGATCATTTTTCCAAGGTTATAATCACTATATGGAGAGTGGACTAGTTGTTATAGATAAGAGAAAGCATTTCTTTAAATCATTCATAATAGCCCAATTGAACTTTATTTATCCTGTAAATTGTAGGGTGTATGGAGATAAAGAATTATTCTGGTTAGCATTTGTATTAATGGGAGATGAAAGGTATTCTTTCAATGAGCATTTTGCTGCAGCCATTGGTGAAGTAACTCCTGATGATGAGAGATTTAAAGATATAGGGAGAACTAAAACTTTCAGGGGTAAAGAGTTATGTTCTAATCATCCAGCTCACATTAATGATGAAGATGACCACACCTTATTATGGTTCAACTCCGGGTTTAAATTCTGTGGACAACCGTATGATGCCGAGAAAGAATTCAAATCCCAGAAGAGATATACGTCTTTAAAAACATTAGAAGCTTTCAAAACATTCTTTGATTCTAAGTTAGTCATTAAACATGCAGTCATTCCACCATCAAAACAAGTTACGTCCCCAGATACTGATGGAGAACCTGATAGATCATGGTTGAATTTAGGTCAATATTGTAATGGATACACATGGTGTGGATATTCATCAATAGGAGAAAGCGAAGACAAGGATAAGAAGGGACATCTTGTTGAGTATGATGAAGAAGAAATTGCATATTTTGGAGATTTAGGTGATGTATGGACGGGAGCGAAAAGCACTGTGGTTTATCCATTGACAGATGACAAGTTAGGATTGAATGATGAAGAAATTGAAGAATTAAATAAAGCAGGAGCTAAGGAATGGTATACTAAATTAATGCCAGTTGAAAAGCAGTAATAGACGAGGGAGATTTGTACAGTAGAACCTAAATATTTAGATATTTATAATTAACAATATCATTAAGTAAAACATATTCTCAGTTTGACTCCACACCACTGATCTGATCTTCCTTTGATAGTGTGCGATGTGGCTGCGGAAGCTATCTCACACTCACTCAACTAATGACAATAGATAACGTGTTTAATGATTTATTAATGGCATGTAGGTCAGGTGATATAGATACAGTTGACACCCTACTATCTACACCTAATTTGAATATCAATCAAACTGATGAATGGGATTACTCACCACTTATTCTAGCCTCAATATGTGGCCATGTAGAGATTGTTAATTTACTATTGAGTCGAGGTGCAATCTGTGATAGAGATACTTTCGAAGGTGAAAGATGTATATATGGAGCATTGAATGATAAGATCAGAGATTTATTATTAAGTTTTGATATATCGAAAAGAATTGACATCAGTCAGCCATTTGCAAGTCATTTATCATCTATGTTAAATCCGACAAATCCATTATTATGTAAAGACATTGTATTTGTTAGTAAACTAGTCAATGGGGCCAAATATAGGGATTTGAAGTATTTCAAATTGAATAGGTTTTTATTAGCTCCTAGGTCGAAATATTGTTTACAAAAATTGAATGATGAATGGTTGGATAAGGCAGTAGTGGATTTAGGAGATATAGATCCTTCTAGTTTTAAAAAGTTGATAGGGTATATATACTTAAAACCAGATTCTTTAGTGTATGATGAGAAATTGGTGCAATTGGCTGAAGAGTGGGGGTTTCCTGAGCTTATCAAGAGTTTAAATGCTATAAAAGGAATGAATGAAAAGGAAAAAGCCAAGATAAATCATGATAGTTTAGTAAGATGGGTAGACGTGGCAAGAGACGATATGAGTGAATTTGTAACTTCCATTATTGACAATAAGGTTGTGGTACGACTTGATGACTTTGAACTCCATCAGGCTGATGATAAGGAAAAAGATGATGAATTTGATGACGAAATAGAATTTGATGATATAGATCCTAAATCTTATATCCAATCGATTCAAAGGAACCAGTTGCTCAATTCTGATGTGTTCCCAGATATAATACTCTCAGTGGTAGATGTGCCGACTAATTCCATCAACTATTATCCTTGTCATAGGGCAATGTTGATACGATCAGAATATTTCGATACCATGTTCAATTCTGAAATCTTTAGTCGTAACGTTACAGCTCCCACCATCAACGATGATTTTGGTGAAATCATAGATAGACCAAAGTTTAAGGATTTGCCCATCATTAAATTGAATTGCCCTGACTTAGAGGTGGCAGAGATTATATTAACATTTATATATCATGATGATGTCAACCTTCTACCGTTAAAATTGACAATAGACGTTTTGTTCTGTGCTGATGAGTTAATATTAGAACGATTAAAGACATTATGTGCAGTCAACATAACGTCTAAATTCAAATCATTTACGTGGGATGAATATAATCTGTTAGCCGGCAAATTAGGCTACAACTGTTATGATACAATTCGAGTTTCATGGCAAACAAGATGTGATAAATTAGAACAGCACATGACGAAAATGATTGCCTATAATTTACGTCACATTTATGATGATGCCGAAGAAAGTCAGAAACTACAAGTATTAATTGAAGAGTCTGCTAATAGAATTCATGCAAGACAAAATACAGATACAATTGAATTGGTTGATGATATACGGTACTATTTATCGAAGAAATATGGAGTGAGTGGCGAATCGTCGTCAGATTTCATTGATCTAGGAATGTTAACTATGGGTGCTAATGAGGATTCCAAGATCTTGAGGAATGCCACTTTAAGTTATGAGAGAGATATTGAAATGATTGATCATTTATTGGATAAATTGAATTTGGATGCATGATCCTATGGTTGTATAAAAAAACCGTTGTATAAAATAGTTATATATAAAAAATGGGGTTTACGTAATATCTTTTAACCGAATAAGAATGTCTGTATATGGTATAAGGTATAAGGTTGTAACGCAAAATTTCACTACAAATTTCACAAGCCTGTCCCCACAAAACCTATAAGAGTGCTGCGAAATCTACAGATCAGTTCACTAACTCTACAATTAGAATAAAGCAAAGATGTCAGATTTAAGTGAACCAGGTTTCGAAGGTACCGACTTATTAAATTTCATGAAATCCGTTTTGGATGAAGATCCAGCTTTAAGAAAAAAATCTGTCAATCAAGCTAAGGCTCACGTTATCTTAACTCTTAAGAATAAAGATAAGCAAAGTAAATCATGGTTTTTTGAGTTTAAAAACAACGGTGCTGTTGAAAAAATTGAAGGTAAGCCACCAAAAGCTGATGTTACCTTATTTATGAGTGACACTGATTTCCTTAAATTAGTCAATGACGAAGCCAATCCTCAAAAGTTGTACATGTCAGGTAAATTAAAGGTCAAGGGTAATTTAATGAAAGCTGTATCAATCGAGAAGATTTTAAGAGCTGCTGATCCTAGACCAAAGGCTAAATTATAGTTCATATACTTCTAGTTCATATGAATTTACAATATTATATGTATATTGCTCTGTGACGACTCTAATTTTTACATTTTAAGTTCTTCGGACTTTTGCATGCCTGTGCATGCTTCTTCATGAAATAGCAGTAGCATGAGAAAAGATAACCAACCACAATCAACCATTCCTTTTTCCTAAACTGGATAACGGTTACGTAGGAAAACAATTGAACTGGAAAATGGTTAAACGGTTAAACGGTTATTTTTTACAAATATGCATGTGTACAAGAAAAGAATTCAGGAGAGTTCGATCATGTGTAAAAATAAAAATTCATTTAACATAAACTAAGATAATCTAACCCATCCACCATGAGTCAACGAACTTGTTAACTGTGCATGAAGTGGTGGAGGATATTCACCATCTTTATCTTCAGAAACCAAATTAGGGAACATTTGAATCAACCTTACAATGGTATAACTTGCTTCAGTTAAGGCAAATTGTTGACCAAGACAAATTCTTGGACCACCATTAAATGGTAAATAACTCCAACCTGGTTTGAAATTTTTATCAGCCCACCTCTCAGGTCTAAATTCTTTAGCATCTTTACCAAAGTAGTCACTATTTGTATGTGTAGATGCAATAACGTAAGCAACAACAGTTCCCTTTTCAATCAAGACTGGCTCACTTAAATCCTTACCTCCACCTCTTGGTAAGGTAGTATTCTTAGTGGCACATCTGAAATTTAATGGAACGGATGGATACAATCTAAGAATTTCATTGATAACGTATTTCAAATAGTCACATTTCTTAAGACTTTCAAAAGTGATAGCTTCTAAATCAATATCATCACCTTCTCCAAAACAAGCATAGACTTCACGTTTTAATTTTTCATAAATATCAGGGTTTCTAGCCAATTCATAATATACCATGGTTAATAATCCTGCAGTGGTATCTCTACCAGCAATCATGATATTTAACAATTGGTCTCGTAAGATCTTTGGATCTCTGGTAGATTTTACCAATTCATATAAAAAGATATAACCAGATTCCGATTTCTTTTCCAATTCTTCAGGATCAAGTTTTAAAGCTTGGTCAATGTAGTATTTAGCAAACTCATGAACAACTTTATTACTTCTTCTGAAAGATGGAGGGTTGATGAAAAAGTATAAATTCTGAGCCCATGCTCTAGTGGCACAAATCTCTTGAGCGTTAGTGAAACTTTCATAGAAATCACCAGCACCTCTGAAACTTCCTGGTGGTGGAACTTCACCAATTTCTTCATTCATCAAACCATACAAAGAATGACCAAATAAAAATTCAGTAGCGGTATCTACGGTATACCTAAAGAATAAGTCTTGAATATCAAAGGGTAAACCATTAGTCTTCTTGATATGTTTGGCTAAATTCCTTATGTGGTGTTCAATAGATTGAGTGTGAGCCACTTGTTCTCTTGAAAAGTTTGGTCTTAATAAAGCTCTACTCGTTTTCCAACCATGACCATCTAAAGTGAAAACCCCATCTCCTAATAAAGGTTTGAAATGTTTATGTCTTAAACCCATAGCAAACTCTGTAAATTGAGTAGCTAAAATAGCTTTAATATTATCAGGATGATTGGTAACAAAAATAGTATGTCCCATATTAGCATTCCAACTATGGCCATAGTCTTCAAAGAATTTACACACCATACTTAATACCTTTCCTTCACCCTTCCTCTTTAACATCATGTAAGGATTTCTACTGAAAATAGGATAAGACCCTGGTAATAGTTGTGGACTATAAGCATTGAATTTGTGTTTTAAATATGATCTCTTTATAAGTCTGAAACTGAAATATATAGCTAACAACCCAGTAACAACTGCGAGAACATGATAATATGTGAGTTGGTCTAGGTCAATGTTATGTAAATCGAACTCCCTAATCATGTTGTTGAAAAAGGTGATTGCAAATTCAGTTAAAAATAGGAACCTCCACTGTTATATATCTCGCTTACGAGAAGGTTGGGGAAAGGGGGGAATGTATTTAAAATTATAAACTGTAATTTTGCATTAAAACTAAGACATATATAAGGGGTTGTTTTAATTGGCTAGCTACAGCATGTGAGTTAGGGAAGGGTTAGGAATAAGGTGTTAATAACTAGGCAGTACTGTACAAGACGTTTCTGGACCATAGAGTAATTCTGATTTTGGTTTCACATGCAAGAGAAGCATGTGAATTACGGGGTAGACTCCGAAGTCATGCCACTAACATTACGAGTTACTGATTTGGTACATTGGTTTAACATCTCTAAAATGTTAGTAGTGTGAACTGGCATTTGCTTAATACTACTGTCCCAATTAGAAGTCAACTTACACCCAGTTTGATCTATTAACTAGGCTCATTAATCAATGCGGCGTTAATAGTAATAGCCCAGAAGGCGATTGGTAGCGACACTAGGTTAACGTTTCGGACTACAAACAATGATGCCGGACTTAAAGCCTAACACAATGAAAATGCCTCTAACTTAAGCCACGAACGGGTAACTAAACCCAATTTTCGATTAGGTAAGAAATCGATTGCTAATTTGCATATGGTAGTAAATCGAAAAGTAATTGTGTCGTATATCTCAACCGCGACATCGTACATCTTTTACCATTGATTGTTTAGTCCAACAAAATCATTGAGGAATTTCCCATTTAGGAAATATGGGGGACTGGTTACACCCACAACTGAGAATAATTATCAGCAAAGCGAACTAAATTTTGGGTGTTCGAAACTAATTGAATTATACTTACCCATTGCTAATACTCGTATACGATTCATACTACAGTACCAACAAGTGTATTGGATTTATAAGTGTGAAAAATTTCAGGTCGGATCCAATGACGAAAAGGTTAAAACAATTAGGCTGGAGATTAGACAGTAAAAGTGAAATTTTACTAAAACAGGTTTATGCATACGTTTTTCATGCCATTGGGTTTACCATAAATTTGAACTTGCAACAAATTAAACATGGACCTTTTGTTGATTCTTTAGTTAAGAAGGATAAAGGTAATTATCAAGAGTTACCTCCTGCATTTGTCAATGAGCAGAACATCTTGGTATTTAACAGTGTACTAGATGATTTATTGATGACTAAGGTATACAAAGCGCAGTTTCCCCTTGATAGTGAATCCGTGATGAATGGAAACGTTGAAAAGTTCTTACCTTTAAGAACTCATTCTGTGTTTGATAAATATAATATCCACGATATTCAAAAGGCACTTATCTCCTGTGGAAGAAATGATTGGGCCGATACTCCAATGATTAGATACTTAACCGTAAATAAGTATAATTTGGATAAAGCTTTGAACATGTGTGTGAAACATTTGAATTGGAGAGTTAATATTCATCCTATAGAAGAGTACTTGATGGATGGAGATTATGAACTATATAGAGAGGATCCTGAAAGTCAAATTATCTATAGCTTGAGATTAAATCACATTTATATCAGGGGTGTAGATAAAAAGGGGAGACCAATGGTAACAGTCGAAGTCTACAAACATTTCAGAAACGATTGCTCCGATGAAGATTTCGAAAGGATCATTTGTCTTATTATTGAATGGACTAGATTGAAATTACAAGAATCTAAAGGAATCACAAAGGGGACTATATTATTTGATTTGACTGACTTTTCTTTAGCTAATGCTGATTTACATGCTGTGAAGTTCTTAGTGAATGTGTTTCAACAAAATTATCCTGACTATCTTGGTCTTATTATCATTCATAATGCTCCATGGATCTTTTATACAATCTGGAAAGTCATCAGAACTTGGTTAGATCCCATAGTATCTTCAAGAGTTCATTTCACCTTCAGGTATTCCGATTTAGAGAAGTTCATTGAACCTCAATGGATCCCAGAGAGGTTAGGTGGTAAAGATAGTTTCGAGTTTGAGTTCATTGAACCTACAAGAGAGAATAGTGGTTTGAAAACTCCTGATGAGTACTTTAAACAATTGTTCCATAAAAGATGTACACTTACACTTCAATTCGTGGAAAGTACCATCAATTGGATCCATGCTGAAACTCAACAAGAATCTTACAATTTTTTAATTCAAAGAATTCTCTTACAAAAGCAATTAGCCAAGAATTATATTGATATGGACCCTTATATCCGTACCAGAGGTTTATTTGATAGGAATGGTGAAATTGATAAACTTGGTTATTAGCATGTGTTTAGAACATTGGGTACGACATTTACTCTTTGGTTTACTGCTAAAGATATTTTTCAATGGTAAATCTCATACCTGCGAACATCAGTGATTCAAAGGGAATCGAACCCCATGTATTTTTTCATATGCTTGTATAAGTTATATCAGTAGTAGGTTGGGTTAATAGCAGAAAGACAATTGTGACATTATTCTACCAAACAGGTTTTGGTTTAAAAAGATATTCGTAATATATATATCTATGTGCTCACTATAAACTCTCATTAACTTTCAGTTACTTGATTTTATTTATTAGTTGATTTGTCAAGTTGGCCGGTTGTTTCTTCATCAGAATCAGCTGTTCTATACCCATACTTGATTAATTCCTTTATCCGTAATTTCTCCCCCCAATAAATTAATACAATTGCACACCCTAAAGCTATCCATAATATGAATGCGGTAATTGTACAAGTCCATCCTAGACCAATGGCATTAATACTCCTTAAACACGTAGCTGACGCTACAGCAGCAGCAACATATCTTGAGAAATAACTACTACCAATTCCATCCCCTCCTAATTCCGGCAATGCATCTAAACAATAGGCATTGGATGCTGGAAAAATACAGGTCTGAGAAACCCCTCCTAAAAATAAAAATATTATGGGAACTGCCATACCTCCCTTTGAATATTCAATTGTCCATCCGTAAATTAACGTACTGGCTGGATACATTATACCTAATGGTATTAAAACCGTTCTTAATCGATCTTCAGGAACTCTTCTACCTTTAATCTTCATATACTTCTTAACTGTCCAATCAGCCCATTGTCCCCCAAACATTCCTCCTACTAAGTATCCCATTCCGGGTGCTAAGTAGAATAATCCTGAATAGATAGGTTTTGTCAAATGGAAACGGGGCTCTAGAACTTCTCTGATTGGTGTTTGTAATAGAAACATAGTATAGATGGTTGCAATTGCAATAAATCCATCTATAGCTAACACTGAGAATTTCAATGCCATCATGATTTGTAAAGGATTGAAAGGAACAAAGACGAATTTTTTCTTTGGGTTGAGCTTACGGGCTTCCTTCAATAAAATTGAATGTTGAGTCTTTACTAAAGTTTCAGGTAATAAGAAAAACGCAGCTATTAAAATAATTGCACCAAATCCTAACATAACCCAAAAGATTACTCTCCAAGTTGTGAAATTAACAATTAACCCACCAAGAAATGCACCTCCACCAGTACCCAATTGAGCACCTAAGATATTTAATGCTATTGCTCTACCTCTTTGTGTAGGATGATAAATATCTGCAATAATATGACCTCCTAAACTGAAAAAAGATGCTCCAAATAAAGCGGTCATACATCTAAAAACTAAGAACATGGCAAAATTCTGGGAAACTGCTACCATTATATTGGCAATACAGTAAAACAAGCTACATATTAATACCATAGGTCTTCTACCATAAATATCACTCATGGGTGAAATCATACACGGTGATAATGACATAAATACACAATAAATAGCATTTGATATATTAATGAGTTCTGTAGTGGTATGGAAACTTTGAGAGATTTCAGGTATTGCTGGTAAAAGACTCAAGGAGTTTAATGGAGCTAAAAATCCTGAAAAGGCTGCAATTGCTAAAAAAATTCGTTTTCTCTTATCGGAGAATCGACTAAATCGCTCATCATTTCTGCTATCTATTTTTGCAACCTTCTCTAAATCTTCAGTAACCGATAAACCTTGTTGGGATAACCTTGAGTTAATTCTTGATAACAGTCGAGATACTGCATCTTGTGTCACGTTTCTTAAATCTAATGGTACATCTTTTTGATAAGCTTCTTGAGGTTCGTCATATAATTGACTCTGATTAGAATCTAATGATGATAACGATGTTAACGACCTCAGTGGTCGATGTTGGTTCTTATCTTCTTTGGATATGTGTTCTTTACTTTCGTTTGACATGTCTATAAATGTTTTTTAATCGTTAAAAAGGTTTCACTGGCACATATATATATTGTGGGTGTTGAAATATTTATCCGACTTAATTTTGAGCGGACATTAGGCTCGTTTCCGCATACTGTTTTTTATCTCATATCAGAAGGCTAAACCCGGGATTTATATGAGGGGGTCCGAATTTTCAACGGTTTGCTTCGATCTTTATGGGTTTTATCGGGATTTGATCTATATTCAAGATTTAGTCATATCGACTGTTTAAAGAGATTTTGTGTTTAGTTTTTAACATTATACATGAACCTAAACTTCTAGTGATAATTAAATTAATTGACTCGTGCGGCTTTAGTGCTTCAAGATATGTGAAATTCACAAATTGTGAAAGTTGGTAAATTGAATAACTTGGAACATCTCCCGAGATAAGCCCATTACAAATTACACATAAACATATGTACCCCACAAAAGGTATATGGATCATTAACTCCGAGCAATTACATTGCTTCGGTGATATTAATGCGATAAGAAATAGAAACTACATTTATTTTATTATATACTCCACCTGACTCATTATTACAAATCAACTGACTAAATACTAAGCAAGTCCAAAACCTACATGACCTTCAGTTATCGCCAATAATAAAGAACCCCTCAAAGTTTCATAGCTTTCATAAGCAGGTAAATCAATTTGGTTGAAACATGTATGAGAAGAAGGTAATCTATCCAAACTTCCATAATCTCTGTGAATTGCAAATTTGCATGCTCCATTGGCACCACTCAACTCTTTAAATCCGTTTAATGGTACTTTAGAAGTTCCTGTAGCAAATTGCAATAACTTAGCTCTCTCTTCGTTATCAAAGGATTTGACAGCTCTCCAGAACCATAAGATTTGGGTCGAGGATGGAGAATAATTATTATAAGTGGTGTTATTCTGCCAATCATTGACATCGATATCAGGTAATCCACTGATTAATAATTCTAATTCTTGTTCATCAAAAATTGATACAATATCTTTAGGAATTATCTCATGGAATCCAACAATGAAATTATCCATCTGTTCAGCTACAGATGTCTGTAATCTGTATTCAACCACCAATCTAACGTACTCTTGTTTATTTTCTTCAGTGACCGGAATATTTCTTCCATTTGGTATTAAATCAATGGTCTTTTTCTCACCATAATCATCGGTTTCAACCGAGAAATCTTCAGTTATAACGTCAGTTATATCATTCTCTAACATCCAAACTAATGATTTGAAATATTCAAGATCCAAGGTTTCCATATCTTTCAATGACACTTTTCTACTTAAGATCCTCTTATAAACAGCTCTACTAAAATGACAATCTAAGAAACAATTATCGAAAATGGCCTTCCCAATAATCTTTCCAATGAACTTAAAGAACGACAAATGTTCAGGGTTTATATACGAAATTCTATTAGGATGATAAGTGTTTTCATCTGATGCTACTGGCGAGAACAACGCATAATCAGGGTTAAACATCTGTCTTGATAATACTTGGAACCATTCTCTTGTAACCCCACCAGCATCAATTCCAGATTCACCTTTGAAGGTGATTTCTAATTTACTGTTTCTGAATTCCTCTTGTGTCTTGAAGAATAATGATCTATAACTATCCAAGAAAACTTGATCCCTACGAACAGTGATAGCCAATGGTTTGGCGTCTTTCAAGTTCTCATGTAACTTTCTATCGAAATAATTCTTCTTATTATCAAATTCAAGCACTCTAGGGTTCCGTACTAACATAGAAAATGGTCCACTCATTAAATTAGGATTAACCCTTACCATTTGATTCAAAAGCTTCTTATGTTCATCAGTGAATGAGAAGAATAGACTTTCAATGGGTTCTTTAGTAAAATCAATCCTCTTAGCTTGGTACTTGATAGCATCTTTGACTTGGAGTTCCTTAACTTTACTATGCTTACAAACAACCATTAATGCTTCAATTAAAGGTAAAAGTAAAGTGGCAAGACTCGACTCTTGACTCTCTTCAAGGGCTCGTAAGCAATCACTCAAAGCATCCCATAACGATCCTAATGCTAACTTCTTATATAAATCAGTCAATTCTTCCACATCATCAACAAGATCTTTATCTTTAGAGTCAAACATGTAATCCAAAGCTGTTAATACTCGAAGAAGTTTCGCTTGATCAGAACTTGGAGCATTGAATTTGAAAAACGTTTTAGACTCATCATCTTTTACGTGGTCTCTAATTTCCTTAATCAATGTTGTGAGATCTTGAATGATCAATTGTCCTAAACTAGTAGCTTGTATACTCAATTCGTGACTAAACACCTTTTGAGCATTATCAAGATTTTTGAAATTTTGCATAGCACTAATAGCTCTTCTGAATGTGGTGTTAGGACAATCATTTGAAGTTAAGAACAGAACAACTTGTCGTAATAATTCATCTGGAACATATGGTAACTCTTTTTCTTCGTGTTTGAGTACCTTCAAAGTTCTTGTAACCAATTGTAGGATTCTTGATAATAAATCCATAAAAGGAGAATCTTCTCTTAATGAAGGGTTTTCCAATAATTTCAAAAGAGCATTGATTTGATACTTGTCTTTCCCTTTCTTCTTATCTTCTCTTTCAACCATGAAATAATACCTCATATGACGATTACTCTCTAATAAGTAGTGTAATAAATCCGTTATTTGATTGGCTACTACAAGTGGTGAAGTATTAAGAGGAAGAACCATTTTCTTGGTCTCTGATTTTTTGCTTTCTCCCTTTAAAGACTTGAAGATAAGACTATTATAAGCTTTTTCAAGAGCCTTATAACTACCCAAACCTTCTTGTAAAATGTACATGATCAAGTTCAAAATATCAGTTCTGGTTTGTTTGTTAAGACACAAGTTCTTGAGGGTTTGATGAATAGGTTCTCTCTTATTAACAGGTTGTGGAATGAAGAATAACCTCAATAATGAAGCAGTTCCGGATTTATCAATTAATGGTGTGAAGAAGGAATTCTTCTTTTTATTCTTCTTCGGTTGATCTTTATTTTCTCCTTGTACGGTAGATGTAACATTAGCAAAGGCGTTATGGAATGAAAAAGGTTCTTCTCTTTCAACCTCATTGTCACTATCATCAACATCATCTTCCCGAATGGAAGAATAGCCCATTGATTCATGTTGAAGAATTTCTTGACGAATCTGATCAGGAAGAGCATCTAAGAAATTAGGGTCAATTTCTCTAGCCTCAGTTCCTGTAGTATTGGCAGTATCTCTTCGTTCCCTAACATATTGAGTGAATACTTCTTCACGCATATCATCAGGTAAGGCTTCGAAAAATTCAGGATCAATATCAGTTCCACTAATATCAACTTCTCGGTCACCAATTGTAACCATTACTGGTTCTAAATCAGTGGCTACAGCCTCAGCTTCAGCCTCAGCCTCGGCTTCTTGTTTCTTACGTTCCTCTTCTTTTCTCTTCCGTTTTTCTTCACGTTCTCTATTAGTTTCTGCTATGAGTTCTTGGCGTTTCTTCTCAAGTCTTATACTATCATCACCAATCCTATTGACAACTGCTGGGATCAAATTAGCAATCATTTTATCTTTGTTCTTTTTAACATATTCCGGTAAGCTTTCATCCCATCTTTCAAATGTTGATTCGATATATAAGTTACTTAATGGATCAACATTGGTTTCAGGTTTAGTTCCCAAGAAACTTTCAATAGCACGATCAAATCTTGGTGCTGAAGTTCCATTAGGTCCTATATGAATTGTACCTCTGAAGATTCCATCACCACCTCCAGCTTCTGTAAAATTAACTCCGTGATTACCCAATAAGCCATCAAATATATCTGCTAGGTTACCCCGGTTCATGACTGGTCTCATTCCTTCGAAAAATGACCATACAAACTCTCCTTGTCTTCTTCTGTTATTAGAAGCAAGTCCTACTCCATCAAAGTCTTCTTCGACGAAGGAATCTCCATCACTATCGATTCCATCCGATTCATCAACAGGTTCATGCACATGTGTATCATGGTGTTCGTGATGATGGTCATGATGGTGGTCGTGAGGGTCATGATGATGTTCATGGTCATCATCGTCTTCGGAGTCACTTCCGAATTCTTCAATCCAACCGTCTAATTCTCCATCACTATATTCACTACTTTCTTCATCGTCATCTTCATTATAGTCATTATAGTCGTCATGAGATTCAGATTCAAAGTAATATTCAGCACCATCATCCCCTACAGCTGTGGTATCAATGATTTCAATGTCACTATCATCAAAATCACTCTCATCCTCAACAACACCGACTTCTTCAGGTCCAAAGTGAAACGAATCTGCCATAGACGCATCTTCATCTCCCTCTTCATCATCCAGTTCGTCATCTTCATCCATATCTTCATCCAGGTCTTCATCTACGAGGTCACTATCTTCCATACCACTATCAACGCCATTAATGTCGTCCAACTCAGACAGGAGAATCTCCAATCCATCGTCAAAACTATTATCACTGTCATACTCAATATCATACATACCTAAAGTGGAGTTTCTGAATAAATCAGGGGTATCATCTCTTTCATCATCATCATCATCCAGTTCCGGTAAGGCTTCTTCCTTATCAGTTTGTTCATCAAAATACGCATTATACTCACTCTTAAGTTTTCCTATCATACTTAAAGGTTGAGTACCTGACTTGATAACTTTGTCAATACCAGGGAAATTCAAATCCAAGGATGATAATACCATTGTGATGTGCGTGGGTATTTGTTTCTCAATTAAACATCTGGAAATATAGAACGGATCTAACTTACTGGCATTTTTATCGAATAAAGGTCCTGATACTTGTCTTAACTTGTTAGACACTAACGAGCCGATCAAGTCTAACACATCTATTAACTTACTATACTTGGCTTGATGGGAATGAGGGGCATTGAACGTATCTTTCAAAGACTTGACAATTATATCACTACAGAAGTTTCGTACGAATGCCATATCAGGATTCTCCTTCATAGGTTTAGGAGTATTAGTGTCATCAATAATAGGTGTAGATACTAAAGCTAATATTGCCAATTTCGTTATTGACAGGACCGCGACTCTTCTTTCAGATTCTATACCTGTACATGTCAACAGTTGAGTTGGAATTAATTGATGGATCATTACATTAAGTGCCGTAGACCTTGGTTTAACATTTTCTAAATAACTTTCTTTCTTGGAAAATGTAATAAACTTAAGCTTAGCATGCATATAAGATCCCAAGAGTTCAGTTAAAGTCTGTAACAAGAAACAAGCATAAGTGAAATCAGGATTCTTGAATATTTCCATCAATTTCGTGTCTTTCTTATCGGTTTTCTCGTCATCAGGTGGACTAGACCAAATATCCTTTTTACTAACTTTAATGACCTCATTGAGGATAGTATGAACTATTGAAGTAGGTTTGATTGCAGTATCCAAGTCTTTCTCTTCCATATCAATACCTTCTTCAACATTTGGAGCTGCAACTATTGGCATTTGGGTAGGATAGAGTCTTGTACCATCATAGCCAAAGAGTCTAATATTCTTGGAAATCAAAACAGTAAATGTTTTTGGATCTCGGAGAGGCAATGTACCAAACTCTTTTAATAAATAAGGTAATTCCCTTTTATTCTTTTGACGTTCAATTACTTCTTTAACTTGGGCATTCATGTTATGTTCAATGATACTAGGAGTTTCAAAACATCTCCTTAAAAGAACAACAACAGCCTGTTGATCCTTTTTAGTGGGTTCTACGGTATTATTTGAAAAGAAACTGCTTCCTTCAATAATTTTACTTATAAGTTCAGAATTGGCTAGTCTGGAACGGAATCCGTCATTAGTAGTTAATAGTATAAGCACTTTGACTATAGCAGATACAGATTTGGAATTAGTAAATGCCGGTGCTTTGAGTAACACCGTGAAGATTTCATCTTGTGAAGCTTCATCAAGAATTTCATCTATAACTAATTCAGGATGAGTAAGATTTTGGAGACTTACATGTTTGGAGGTTTCGGGTTCAATGACATTTTGATATGCTAATGCTTGTTCTATAATGTTTAAACTAGATGCTCCCCAATCCATATTAATATTGTTAATATCAGACGACAATAATTCAGTCACTGGTGCGGTAATACGTCTATATAAAGAACTAAGACGTTCTTTAGTATCCTCTTTAAGCATTCCTTCAAGAATTGATTTATACAATCCACAATTGACTTGATATTGTTGCATATCCAAATGCTGTTCTATGTATGCCAATATGTTCTTATTGCTTCTACAAAGGTTAGCGATAGATGAAGATAAAGTCGGATAATGTTGATACACTTTGAACCATTGATCAGTATAATCGGTTTTGATATAACTTGGAAGTAAATCACATTCAATTGTATTTAATTCCAAATCAAATTGAGGACTATCACGGACAATAATTTCGCTTACTCTGTCCAATTCTGTCTTATCCATGGAAGAACTTGGACATGGCCAATCACCCATCAGTAAAGGAACCAAATCATTAGCATGTTTGAAGTAATGTTTGGCTTTAGCATCTGGCAATCCTATGCTAGTTAAGTATTCAATTTGGTCAGCAGGTGGTGAAACATTTTTCCAATTCAACTCTACAAAAGTGGTCCATTCCCCTATGCCTTTATTACTGGTGATTTCATATTGAATGTTAACAAAATCTTGAATAATTTGGTTCGGAATATTCTCAGTTCCAGACACTGTATTCTGGAAAACCTTGTTGATTGTAGCATTTAAAAATTCTATGCTTACCACTCTGGCATAAGCTAAAGTACCTGAAATAACATCAAATCTAGTATTATTAAGGTTATGGAAAAAGTAATTACTGTTAGGTAAATTAGGGTAACTATCATGGTTGGTAATAGCCACAAATGTTTTGGTGATTATTCCTAACGTATTCTTCAAAACACTGTCCAAAGATGGTTTGACATAACTCAAGTCTTCCGGAGTGTTTTCAATATCTTTAAGAGTTAATAAAGTACTGAAATTTTCATCACCAATTTCTTTTAGTTTATGAAAGATTCCTTTATCTAAAAAGGCTATAACCAACGAAGTTTGAATAATCTCTTTACCTCTATCCTTTTGACTCAAGACATAAAATAAGATCGAACAGATCATGAAATTGAAACATTGCTTTTGGTATTCATCATCAAATTCATTATCAAAAAGTGACTTGAAAATGTCACCTAAGGTGGTAGTGATCTTTACCGATTTTATCCTCAAATCAGATTGGGAATATTCTTGACGTCTATGCATACAAATCTTACCAGTATAGTTGAAAATATCGGAAATACAATGTTGTAAATGGAAACAGAATGAACGTACTTGTAAAATGTTTTTGAACAAATAATCGGTTCTATCTGAAGGTTTTCGTTTAGTTTTAGGATCTTCAAGTAATATACGAAGCTTGGGATTCTCCCCGGTTCCTTCAGTTATAGGACTGGTTTCTTTAGCAAGTTCTTCATCAATGTTAGTACGAAGATAGTTTTCTTCACGTACAGCCCTGGCTAATAATTTTCCTAGATCTTTCAAAAGATTTAATCCATCGTCAGTACCAAACAAATCAGCAATTTGATAATACCTATCATGAGAAATAACTCCCCATTTGAAGTAGCCATTACTTAATGCAAAAAGTGTAGTAATGACATTATTAACAGCTTGTAAAGTTCTGGTAAACTCTTGAGGAGTCAAAGATTGATTGAAGAACGATTCTTGAGACTTATAATTGATAAATGTCTGAATAACCTCATCCTGAAATTGTGACTTCAAATAGCTAATCATGCCAGGAAATCCATAATCCTTAGAATCCTCATCAAAAAAATTAAGTAACTCAAGACTGTTGAAGGTATAGCTGGATAAGATAAAATCATAAGGCACGTTATTGAGGATTATACAGGGAATCCATTCTTCGAATTTCATAGAATTGATAATTTCGCCTCCCCATGTGGCTTCTCTTATAAGTGTTAATAGGAAAAGAGAAGCAGTTTCAAAAACTGAGGAGTATTCTGAGGTTTCCCATTTAGGTATTTCCTCATCGGATTCATCGTCTGTGTAATTCTTTGCACCTATAAAGTGAACTGAAAGCTTTGGAATTTCTCTCACTAAGAATTTGACTTGATCAATTATTAATGGTTTTAAACTAGGATAATGTCTTCCTAATTCATCAAACGAGCCACCCAAACTACTAGCCACATCCAGTCTTATCAAAGGTTTACATAACTTAGGATCTAAAAAGATTTTGAAGAAACTGGCGAAACAATTCCTCTTCACAACCTTTGCAAGACCATCTTTATTTAATGAAATAGCCCCTAAAACTTCTGGAAGACATAATAATAAGTCATCATTGGGTAAGAAAAATGATTCGAAATTGGCCAAGATAATATCAATCACATTGGCTTCATTTAATATTGAAAATGCAGTAGGTTCATTATGAATAATGTAAAATACAGTGTCAATTGTAGGAGATATGATCATAGGACCAAATATGCTGGGATTAGTTAAGATCTGATTGAAACTTCCTAATATAGGCGAATCAAATAAATTTCTTAATCTATCACCATTTTCCCATTGGATCAAGCAGGTGACTAGTTTCATAAGGTTTCTTATAAAACTGGCTTGTCTGAAAGAAATGGAGAAATGGACCAAAGCATTGGTTGGTGCTCCACCATCAAATCCAGGGTTTTCTAATGCAAATGTTACTTCTTTACCAACAATGTCAATTAAGAGTTGGAATCCATTATTCTCAATAAAATCGCCTAATGAATCTTGAGAATGAGTTAAGAATAATGTCATAAGATGTACAGCAGCGGAAGCATGCCATCTGTACTTTTCAGGCTCAGTCAAAAACATCATCAACTCCTTCAATATACCCCCGTTGGATAATCTTGGGGTAAGACTTTTGGTATCTATCAAATTTCCTAACATATTAAAAAAGTGAATATACCCTTTTTCATTTGAATCTTCATCTTTTCGTAATAATTTCCTATGTATATGTCTTAAAGATTGGTACAAGGTTCCATGGTTGACATTACCTCCTAATGACCTGACTAAATCGCCACCCCAAACTCTTTTAAGAGAAAAACATTCCAAGGTCTTGACTGCCAGTAAATAAACATCACTTGGAAGTTGGTCCATACTATCCGGTTGGACCATATCTACCAAGAAACTGAAAACGTATGGTTGTGATTCAAGTATCCTAGATGATACATAGTCTTCGTTGGAATTACATACAATGAAAGAAATTGCATATAACTTACACCGAAGCAACAATTGTCTTAGTCTTATAGATTCAGGAGAATTGGAATTGAATGCCTTGACCGTGTAAGCATGAAGGCCAAATTCAAACCAAAGATGCGGAGGAATAACTTCAGTTGCTTTATCAAAGATTTGTTCAAGACTGAGTTTTTTAACATTTTCCGGTGAAATAGTAAATGAACACAATGAGTCCAGATTCGACTTTTTCGATGGTGATGATTTCAAGTTTGCTGATTTTTTTGGGTTTGAATAGTAATGGAAATTAATCAGCTTCCAAGTATCAGGATACTGAGCATCTACTTTGATACTTTCGACATAACAATAATGATCACCCATTATGATGGAAGGATCGGGATCCAGGTTTAATTTGAAGTATGCTGGGACTAATGGTGGATAAGAATTGATGAGGGACAAGAATTTATTTTTATGATCCTTAGATGCCGGGAATTTTGAATTGGAATGAACGTAACGTTCACTCAAAGCCATAGCTACCTCTAACGCCGCCACTCTTACCTGTATAGTTGGGGTGTTAATAAGCAGGAAAATATGTTCACTACTATTATAAATTGCTCTATTGGAGCAATGTTCTATTAACATATAAGTGAAGTTCAAACATGCAGTTAAAAGGTCTTGATCATTCTTGTCAATGAGTTTGAGCTTTACAAACTCGTCATTCAATTGATACTGATTGATTTTGGTATCCAATATTTCATCAAACAAATTAAGTACGGGAATCCAATGATATAAATCACCTCTAGGACCTTTCCATTCATTATTAGCTCGTAATTTCAATGGAAGATCAATCAAGTTGGAAGAAGCTAAATCAGTTATAAATGAATCTAGACTCTCTACAGAGCCAAGTTTCTCCTGATGAGCTCTTTTATTGATAATCATCCTTATATTATTTACCAAGCAATTGGTTGATTAGTAAATACTTATAAGGAGACGTTAGTTATGAAAAGTGCGCAATCCTCATCGTGGATCATTATAGTGCAACTGACAATTTCTAGAACCATGTCCAAGTCGGCCAGGGATAGTAACACAAAAGTGCCGTCAAAGTATGGGCAGCTGAATGAAAAAACGAAACCTAAACCCAAGGGGGGATTAGATGTGGAAATCCATCCTTTACTAAAGGGTATAGTTCCTTTACCGGAAGTAACAAAACATAATCCGTTGAAAAGGAATGTAAGAAATGCCTTTGATCCATGTTCACTTAATCCTTATATAGAGCAGGGATCTGTATCAAGGAGGAAACGGATGTTCCAACTCACGGAACCTGGCAAATATATAGAGCAAGGAGAGAAGTTGAGAGAGAATTTAAGACAACAACAACTTGAGCAAGAGCATATACAAAAATTACAAGATTTGAATCTTTTACCTGATGAACGACTTAGGGAGGATTTATACGTGCAAGAACCACCACCGGAAATGGAGTGGTGGGATACGTTTTATGTGAATGGCCATAGTTATGATTTAATTGATGATGATAAGAATATTCTTACTGATAATGAGACTTCACCAATTTCTATATATATACAACATCCGGTGTTTGAAGATCTGCCATTAGATCAATATGTACCGAAAGAACAAACCATGTTCCTTACTAAGAAAGAATTGAAGAGAAAACGTAAGAATGAAAGACAAGAAAGGTTCAAATTGCAGCAAGAACGTATACGGTTAGGGTTAGATCCACCACCACCACCTAAAGTGAAATTGAGTAATCTTATGAATGTATTGACGAACGAAGCCATAAAGGATCCAACTTCAGTAGAGAAACGAGTGAAGAGAGAAGTTGAACAAAGATATAAACAGCATATAAAGACCAATACTGAGAGACAATTGACCAAAGAACAAAAACATGAAAAGATCCATCAACAGCATGAACGTGACTTAGCCAAAGGAGTTTTCAGGTCAGTGTATAAGGTACAGAAGTTAGTGGCTGGGAAACATTTCTTCAAGGTTGATAAAGGAGCTCAACAACTTGAATTGACTGGGGTTTGTATAGTTACTGATGAAATGACAATGATTATAGTAGAGGGTGGGGAAAAGTCTGTTAAGAAGTATGACAAATTAATTACTAACCGTATAAACTGGACAGAGTCTACTAATTTTGATTTGGCCAATAATAAGGCTGAAAAAGTTTGGTCAGGGCAAATCAAAGAATTGACGTTTCATAAATGGAGCGTTCTTAAGCCTAAAGATTTTAATGAGGTGGATAGTATTTTAAATAGATTTGGTATTGAGAATCTTTGGAGAGAAGCAATGAGTTGAAAATGATTATAGATACCGAAACTTTCAATATAGTATAAATAGATTAATATAACGGGTATAACGGATTAAAAATTTCGAAAAAGAAGTGTTACTTACAAGAGTAAATGCTCATATAAATATGATAGGTGAATCTCGGATTTTGAGAAATTCTCATCATGGGTTCAGCTTATAAGATTTTAGGTAGACAAGTTCCTGCTCATTATGTATGTTTATTGTAATACCAGTTAGGATATAACATGTGTCGAACGACAGATATATCACTAACTGCTTGATGAATATCAATCGGCGGTTTAGACGGGCTTTTAATTCAGTGCCTTGATTGCTTCATATGAGCAACTACTAACTAACTATAGCTTTCAATGTTAACTTTAGGTTCAGTTGCGGGAATTGCTCTTTGGCCACGTCAAAAAACTGAAGCACCTGCAACTCCAGCACCAGTGGTTCAATCAAAAGAAGAAGATTTCGATTTAGAAAAGTTTATCAAGTATGTATTGTTTTACCGATTCTCGCAGTAGTCATTGGCTGGTGCCATAGTTGCGGTTTTGGGGGTTATACTAACATTTTAGTGATTTAACAAAAGAAGAATCTAAATAGTGAATAAACGTTATTGGATTAGTAGAATTTCTTTTACAGTAGGAAAATTAGAGATTTGGAATATTTACTTCTAAGAAAAAGCTCTTTAATTGCTTATAGTTAGGAAGAGTCTTTATTTCCTTGGTGTCTCTTCCTTTCTTGTTAATCTGGAAAAGCTTTCAGATATAATTCAATAGAAGTATTAAGAATATTATACCTTATTTTACATCCCCTGGTTGATCATGTAACATTTATAATTATAATATGGAATGAGAAAAGTCATAAACATAATATTCTGAAGGAAGATCAACTAACTATCTCTATGATTAATACCTCTAGGATAGAAACTATATCACAAATAGTCTCCAGTCAATTAAACTTAGTTCAACCTTTTCAAAGGTTTGTTATCTTGACCTTATCACTTTTAGAAGAGCTTTCAATAGTGGTTCTTGATCTTTAGTATTCTATCTTTGATTCTCTCCCATGAAAGTCATATATTAGAAGTACCAATATTTTAAACAATTCAGTTATCGAGATCAAGAGACTTATATGTAAGGACAATGTAACTTCTAAAATCTGCTAAAAGAATGAAGTAAAGAAGAAAAGCGATCTGGTTTCCCAATATCATTTCGAGTTTCGATATCGAAGTATAATCTGGTGAAGGATATCTTCAAATGCACCTTGACATGAGATACTCAGAACCTCCTTTACAAATAAGCATCTTTTGATACTATGCTAAGCATTTCCAGAGATATGTGTAGCAGGATTTCGCAACCTCTCCTATTGCAAGACTATATAGTAGAACATCTTTCCATGAGAATATAAAATCCGTTACCCAAGATACAATTCAATCAAATGGTTAGACATTCGAATAGGAATATTGATATCTTTACAGGATTTTCAAAGTTCCTACAAGGTAATACTACCAACCGGAATTTCAACTACTACAGGAATCGGGAATTTCTACTACTGGGATTTCTACAACAATTGGATAATCCGTAAATTAACTAACAGCAACTTCAAAGATAAACACTAATTAGTAATCCTATCAGAGAAACCCCGATAATCCGAAGTTATAAACCCCGATTCAATACCGATTAGGAAACCTTTACTAACACACGTCCGCGTGCTATTCCATGTACTAAATTCACGTCCTATTTCATAGTAATCACGTCTTAAAATGGGTGTTTATGGGTGTTTACACGTCACACGTCTTATCAAAAGTAAACAAATGATTTGTAAGACGTGACAAAACCCGTGTTATCCCTACAAAACAATAAGCAAATCACCCTTTAAAAAAGGTGTTTGGTGGTATATACCGGATGTTTACAATTTCATAGATTCCTGAAACGCCATCATCATCGCAAAAAATAACAACAAGGGCGTAACGCGTATTGCTATAAAAGGCACGATTCCCACCCACAATTATTCTAAAAATTCAACTTTAATAAACTTTCATGATGTACGTTTATAAAAGAGATGGACGTGAAGAACCAGTCAGATTTGATAAAATCACTGCTAGAGTTCAAAGATTATGTTATGGTTTAAATACCAATCATGTAGACGCGGTTGCCATTACCCAAAGGGTTATTTCTGGTGTTTACCAAGGTGTTACTACTATTGAATTGGATAATTTAGCAGCTGAAACTGCTGCTTATATGACTACCATTCATCCTGATTATGCCATCTTAGCTGCTAGAATCGCCGTTTCTAATTTACATAAACAAACCACCAAACAATATAGTCAAGTTTCAAAACAATTATATGAATATGTTAACCCAAAAACTGGTAAACATTCTCCAATGATCAGTAAAGAAACTTGGGATGTTATCCAAAAACATTCTGATCAATTAAATTCAGCTATTGTTTATGATCGTGATTTCAACTATAACTATTTCGGTTTCAAGACTTTAGAGAGATCTTATCTTTTAAGAATTGATGGTAAAGTTGCTGAAAGACCTCAACATTTAATCATGAGAGTGGCTGTTGGTATTCATGGTGATGATATTGAAAGAGTCATTGAAAGTTATAACTTAATGTCTCAAAGATATTTCACTCATGGTTCTCCTACTTTATTCAATGCCGGTACTCCAAGTCCACAAATGTCATCTTGTTTCTTAGTTGCCATGAAAGATGATTCTATTGATGGTATTTATGATACTTTAAAGACATGTGCTCTTATTTCCAAGAGTGCTGGTGGTATTGGTTTACATATTCATAACATTAGATCTACTGGTGCTTATATCGCTGGTACTAATGGTACTTCCAATGGTATTATTCCAATGGTAAGAGTCTTCAATAACACTGCTAGATATGTTGATCAAGGTGGTAATAAGAGACCAGGTGCTTTTGCCTTATATTTAGAACCATGGCATTCAGATATTTTTGACTTCATTGATATTAGAAAGAATCATGGTAAAGAAGAAATCCGTGCTCGTGATTTATTCCCAGCCTTATGGATTCCTGATTTATTCATGAAGAGAGTTGAAGCTAACGGTCAATGGACTTTATTCTCTCCTAATGAAGCTCCAGGTTTAAGTGATGTTTACGGTGAAGAATTTGAAGCCTTATATGAACAATATGAAAAGGAAGGTAGAGGTAGAGAAACTATCAAAGCTCAAAAATTATGGTACTCCATCTTAGATGCTCAAACTGAAACTGGTACTCCATTTATGTTATATAAAGATGCATGTAATAAGAAAACTAATCAAAAGAATTTAGGTATTATTAAATCATCTAACTTATGTTGTGAAATTGTTGAATATTCCAACCCTGATGAAGTTGCCGTTTGTAACTTGGCTTCAATTGCCTTACCATCATTTGTTGAATCTGATGCTAACTCAACTTGGTATAACTTTGAAAAATTACATGAAATTGCTAAAGTTGTTACTCGTAACTTGAATAGAATTATCGATAGAAACTACTATCCAGTTCCAGAAGCTAGAAACTCTAACATGAGAAATAGACCTATCGCCTTAGGTGTTCAAGGTTTAGCTGATGCATTTATGGCTTTAAGATTACCATTTGATTCTCAAGAAGCTAGAGAATTAAACATTCAAATCTTTGAAACCATTTACCATGGTGCTGTTGAAGCTTCTATTGAATTAGCTGAAAAGGAAGGTGCTTATGAAACCTATGAAGGTTCACCAGCATCCAAAGGTCTTTTACAATATGATTTATGGGATAGAAAACCAACTGAATTATGGGATTGGGATACTTTGAAAGCTAAATTAGCCAAGCACGGTATCAGAAACTCATTGTTAGTTGCCCCAATGCCAACTGCTTCTACTTCCCAAATCTTAGGTAACAACGAATGTTTTGAACCTTATACTTCCAACATGTACTCTAGAAGAGTATTGTCAGGAGAATTCCAAATTGTCAATCCTTTCTTATTAAAAGATTTAGTTGATTTAGGTCTTTGGAACGAAAGTATGAAGAACAACATTATCTCCAATAACGGTTCTATTCAAGGGTTAACTAACATTCCTGATGAAATCAAAGCATTATACAAAACTGTTTGGGAAATCAGTCAAAAACATATCATTGATATGGCTGCTGATAGAGCTGCCTTTATTGATCAATCTCAATCATTAAACATTCATATCAAAGATCCTACTATGGGTAAATTGACTTCTATGCATTTCTACGGTTGGAAGAAAGGATTGAAGACTGGTATGTACTATTTGAGAACTCAAGCTGCTGCTGCTGCTATTCAATTCACTATTGATAAGTCCACTATCAATAATGCTAATGATACTGTTGCTGCATTAGAGAAATTAAACCAAAGAAAGTACCGTGGAACTAAACCAACTGAGAGTAGTGAATCTGAACAAGCTTCAGATCGTTCACTCTCTACTGAACCATCATCAGTTGAGAATTCAATCGCTGAATTGAAGATCTCTGATAATAATAAAATTGAAGAAGTCAGTGAAGATAAAGAAGCTGAAGAAGATGATGAAGATCTTTCGATTTATAGTTCAAAAGTCATTTCTTGTGCTATCAATAATCCAGAATCATGTACTATGTGTTCTGGTTAAATTTAAGTTTTATCTAAGGTCCATTTGTGACAGGGTTGTTTTGGTAGTTATGTAACATAATATACAATAATTTGATTCTTTTTTCATTCTCTAGTGTAGGATTGAGAGAGGCTTGAGAAAAGCTTCAGATAGTACCATGGCAGTGCTAAACCCGCACCGTATCGCACTAATATAGTGAAAAATCTCACTAATTCGTTTCATTATTGTTAAAACTAACGTTAGTCCCAACCAATTTAAACATAGGTTTTATTGTCAATAGAAACCACAAGCATATCATCGAATCCTCAAAACCTGTTTAAACCGTTCAACTACCGGAATATTCCAAAAACAGTACACCAATAATAAATCATATCACACGATAAGTAACCTAACAAGACAATGCGAGATAGAACCATCGCTGATCAAATCCCCTTGCAACAAATGAACTTTGAGTCCAACTCCACGATTTTGCCGTCGGATTTAGAGCAAGATCCACAAAGAGATCTGAGTATAGATGACCTCAATGACCCTTTATTAAGTATAGCTGAATTGAGAGAAGTTAATTTATATGATCCTAAATATAAAAGGATTCTACGGAAACTATGGCATGGGCCTGAAACTCCCCAAGACGAACCACCACAGCCTTTCAAATGGGGGATTCTAAAACATTTAGAGATATTTCCACAAAAGGTCAGTGACCGAGTTTCGTATCCCATCAAAGTATTAGGTTTGGGTGCTTATCTAGTACTATGGTTCTTGGTAGTATACAGTATTCTTTCGCCGTATTTCACAATCCCTCCTTATGTTAAGGGTCAAGATACACAAGTCCTTAGTTTAGGATGCACAGATCAACTTTGGTTAGGTAAAAATGCCAAATGTGGCCTTGATGGTCAGAAATGCCTAAGTGATGAGAAATCAGATATCTTTATACGGTGTCCTGCTCTATGTGATAGAAGTTGGACTTATTCTTTAGAACCAATTGGTGATCAGAGAGTTAAATACAGAGGTTATTTCATTGGTGGAGGAACTAAGTCGGGTTCTAAGACTGATCTAACAAACCCTTATAGATCTGATTCTTACATATGCGGCTCGGCAGTTCATGCAGGCTTAGTGTCTCCGTTCTATGGAGGTTGTGCAAGAATTTCCTATACTGGAAGTCAAGCTGGTTTTGAGTCCGCCAAAGGGTTTTATGGAGTAGATAATTCATTATCTTTCGCATCATTCTTTCCTTCTTCATTCATTTTTAAATCTTTAGGAGAACACGTACATGGATGTTCTGATCCTAGACTTCCTATTTTGGTAATTAATATACTATTAGGACTCCCTATTGTTTATTTGGCAAGTGGGCCCGTAATATTTTGGGTAATAACCTCAGTAGGATTTTGGACTATCGCTTTAGCTACTGATCCTCCTGTTAAAGTTGATTCAAGTGAATTAGAGTCATATGCCACTTTACTCTCCCTCAGTTTAGAAAGATTCCTCCCCACATGTTTTATCTTATACACATTATGGAGAAGTTCAACCTCAGTAACATTAGGTCAAATAAAGGAAGCCACAAAAGTATCCCATTTAAGCAGGGTGTTTTATTTCTATCCCTTCTTCTGGTTGGGTGTTTTGAATAATATCAGTTTCGATCGATTACCTGTAGACAGATTTACATTGAACGATTTAAAAACCCAACCTGGTGGGGCTTTAGCAGTAGGTGGAATTGTTACTTTAGTGTTGGTGTGTGCTGTCATACAAGCTTATAAAATTTGGGAAGCTGGAAAGTTCAAGAAATATCTTGTTATATATGTTTCATTCATAGTGGGTCTAACTTTGATTTCATTCCTCCCTGGACTTACATTAAGAGTCCATCATTACATATTAGCAATGCTTCTCATTCCTGGATGTTGTACAAGAGGTACCACTGCTTTATTGTTCCAAGGGATTCTATTAGGATTGTTCCTTTCAGGTGCGGCTCGTTGGGGTTTAGCAGCCATCGCAGAAACTGCAACATCGTTAAGGAGAAACGATCCAAGTGGGGCAATAACACCACCAGAAATTGTAGGGTTTGATATTCCTAGCGGCACTTTAACATGGATGGACAAGACAACAAATGAAATATACAATGGAGTGTCTTTATTGATTAACGATATCGAACGCTTTGTAGGGGAAAATATCACTAGTGTAAATTTAGTGGAATTATTTAAGAACTCCACAGAATTAACCCAGTCAATTGAAGACACTCTCAAAAGTCAATTTGTTTTAGGAGATAAGAACATTCCGTTATATATTAGGATCGGGAAAAAGGTTATTGGGAGTGATAAGTATAGCGATTTTTCCAATGCAGCTATATTGAAATGGCCCAGTGGAGAGATTCAACTTCCAAAACCTGGAGTTACATAGAGACTCATAAATGGTCAAAGAGTTTACCACCACAAATACATCAACGATAAATACAATTAAATAGATAATAGATAGATATATATACAATCATTGTATCGTATGTGGACTCGCATGCGGTCTCGCATTTTATGCATAAATTTCAGGGCCCCATTTCGCAACTTACATAAACTTATGCTTATAGTGGAGAATTCTTTAACTAGACCATTCAACTTTGTGGCACGAAGGTTTGCTCATAATACTACTCCTGGAACTAAAGTGGAGCCAGTTAGCATACCTTCAGCCAATATCAAATGGTATTACGCTACGGATATCCCATTATCGAAACCTTCCTGGTATAGTTATAACAAAACTGAGGATGCTGCTAAGTTTATGCCCTTTTCCGATTATGACTCTCAGGCAATTGAGAATAGACTCAAAAAGTATTCAGATTCTAAAAAACTGTCACCCCTTGTTTCCGTCAGTGAAGATAAGTTGTTTGAAGTGAATGTTGACAAGTTTACCTTATCTCCAATATATTGGGAGGGATCGGTATATGAGGTCCGCAGGGGGTTATGGTTTAATAGCAGTGATGGGTTGCCATTGAATTATGATTTGACCAAACAAGTAGAAATAGGATATAGGAAAAAGAAGCCATATTTGTTTGATGAAGAGCGGAAGAATCGAACCTATAATCTTGGTAACCTTGGTAGGTCCGAAATCAAAAAACTCTTTGAATTCCACGAGAAGGAAGAGTTTGAAGAATGTGATGATGTGGTGGTTTTGGATAATGGAAATGCTGTACTTTATTTTGATAATGAAAAAGCTTTATGTTTCCCTCAATCCATGTTGAACAATTATCAATTAAGAGTTCTTCGAAATTGGGGGCCTGGTAATATGCCTATTCATAATGTCATCAAACTTCAAAGGGGGTATAGTCCAGAATTGACATCTTCTATATTTAGTAAGTTACCAGATAATCCCATACCAAGTTTAGCTGACATTCTACAAGATGAAGTCAGTAATTTCCTTAGTAGCAGTGAAGAACCTGTGAAGAAATCAACTAATTATTCAGATGAAGATGATCATAATGAAGAGAAACAAAATGAAGAGATGCAACAAGTCATTGAAGATGATTTCCAAAACTCTACTACTGAAGACACTTCTAATAGAGAAATAGATCATTTAGTATTCTGTGTTCATGGTGTAGGTCAAATCTTAGGTAGTACTTATGAATCCATTAATTTTCCTCATAGTATTAATGTTCTTAGGAATACTATGAGAGCTGTGTATAAAGACAATAAGGAGTTTAAATCTATGACGTATCTGGAAGATTCTGAACAACTGAAGTTCAATAATCGTATACAAGTGTTACCTATAGCTTGGAGACATATGATTGATTTTCAACCCACCAAATTATTACCTAATGATGATAAAGAGAACCCCAGATTGCCAACTTTGGAGCAAGTCAATGTGGATGGTGTCAAGTCATTAAGGAATATAGTAGGAGATGTAGCATTGGATATCTTGGTTTATTATGAGAGCAAATATTTCAATCAAATCTTAGAATGTGTAACCTCGGAAATTAACCGGGTTTATCAGCTTTATAAGGAAAGGAATCCTAAATTCAATGGGAAAGTTCATATTTTAGGTCATTCTTTAGGTTCTGCAATAGTGTTTGATATCACTAGCTCCCAATATAATAAACCACCTAAGAACCCCGATTTGAAAAAAGATCTTTTATTTGATGTAGATTCCTTGTTCTGTGTTGGATCTCCAGTGGGGGTATTTAAACTCTTGAATGAAAAGAACATTGTTAGTAGAAAAGATTTACCAGCAGCTTTTGATCCTAAAGATTCATCCTTAACATTCTCATCACCTAAGTGTGAAAATTTATATAATTTATATCATCCTTGTGATCCAATTGGTTACAGAATGGAACCATTAATCAAACCCAGATTTTCAAGGTTTAAGGCTGAGGAAGTACCATTTGCAATTGAAGGGTTAAATTCTCAAATAAAAGGCATTACGTTGTTTACTGATGAGTTACAGGAGAAGATAGCCAACTCCACTAGTTGGTTTTTAAAGGCAAGGAAAAAGGCTAAGATTTCCGAAGGTATAAATGATAAATTTATTAATGAAAATGCATTAGGTGAAATTGTCAAGAGCATTGTCAAATCTGATGAGTCAGATGACGAAGTTTCAAAGGGTAAACTTACGCCAAAAGACTTTGAAATACTTCAAAGATATAATAAACATGTTAGAGTTGATTATGCCTTACCAATGGGAGTGTTTGATATTTCTTTGATCTCGGCTATAAGTGCCCATGTATCGTACTTTGAAGACCAAGATACTGCCGGGTTTATTATGTCTAAATTATTAGGAGATCCTGAACCCAAATCCAAAACTGTTTGGTATGAGAAGAAGGACGACTAATGTTAATATAGCCTTATATATATATATTTCTTGTATTGTTTATATATAGTTGATAGATTAATCCTCAATCAATAAGTCATCAATACTTTGCTCTGCATCGTGTTTGATTAATTCTAACATTCCTTCGGGTAAAATTGGAGTATTCTCTTCATCTAAAATATATCTAAATGGCATCTCAGTTGATTCATATTTATTGTATCTAATTTCAGGATAATCAATGAATTTGATATCTTCGAATTTGATCCCCGAATCAACAATTCTTTGAGTGGTTCTAATAGCTGTATCAGTAGTCATTTGAAGTTCTCCTAATCTTCTACCAGCAAACCCATACTTTTCTCTTAAAAGCCCAGTTCTATCAATTCTAGGATGTGATCCTAAAATACCCCCGAAAACAAAATAATCGAATTCCGATTTATCATTAGGAGTTAAGTCAACTTTAGCAGCTGGATCAAGTAAACATACTTTGGCACGATCAAGACCTCCGTCTATATCAATACATTCTTTTGTAGTCCATTGTAATCCAAGGTCCAATAATCTCGATGGTATATCTTTTTCAGTAGTTCCTTCTGGTAGTGACGTCAAAACAAGATTCTCCTTACCTACATCTTTAATGATTTGACTGTATTCAAGAATCACCCATTCGGAAAACCCACTTTCCATATGTTCTATTATATACTTCATGCTCGCGATGGCTTGCGATGACAACTCGCAGTATATGAATCAGGCATAGGAGGCATAGGAGACACACAATGGAACTACTGTAAGATACACAAACAAAGAAATTACAATCTATGATTTATTCACTATACAAAATCACAACGATTTAATCGTCACCTTACTTTTTACAACAATCACCTGAAGTCTTACTGAATGCTAATCTACTAGTCTTATCAACATTTAAAGAACAAGAATCTACACCCTTGGCACCAGCCTTGACTTGTTTGGTAGTTCTAGAAAACGATGGCTTGACATCCAATACTGGGTTTTCAGTGAAAATGTGTCTTGGACGTAACATTAATTCAAAGATCTCAGTTGGCATAACTGGGAAATCTTCAGGTGCTGGGAAATGAGTGATTCCAAAAGTATGGAACATAACAATATCAGTATTCTCAATTTTGTCACTACCATCACCAATCCATTTTCTCATACCTCTTAAACCATCACCACTCCATTGAGCAACGTGATCACCAGATGGATACAATCTTCCGTAACCAAAATTTTCATCTTGGTAAGGAACAACTTCAACTGAATGTTCGGCCCATGGAGCTCTTTTTCTAACTAAGGATCCTGGGTGTGCTAATACTGGTGGACAGAAGGTTGATACCAATTTATATGATGCTGGTTTACCGGAATGTTTATTGATAGACTTAGGGTTGAATAAATCCCATGATCTACCAGTAGAAGATTCATAATTAGTTAAAGAATCTTTAACGGTCTTGAAAGTGGTCTTTTCGGAGTAGAAAGCGTTACCATAAACATTTTCAGGACTTCCTGTCAAATATGGAGATGGTTTAGCATCAGCCATGGCTGCTGAATTTCCATCACCATCGATTCTTGGATGTAACCTTAATGAGAATAAATGTTGATGATTATGAGCATTGACTTTAGGATATACGACGGTACCCCAAGGTCCAATATCTTCATCTTCATCACAAACGAAGGTGTTAAGTATACCGGTCAATCTAACTTCTAATTTGATAGTACCATCTTGTCTGAGAATCCAGTATAAGCAGTATTCGTAATTAGCAGCAGTGAAGATTTGAGAAATGATTAATCTCTTTCCTCTGGTGGCAATGGTAGTTTGGAAATCATCTCTGAAATCACTGTGTTTGAATAACAATCCATCGTCTTCTTCATGGATACAAATGGCGTTTTTAACGGTAGTAGGTTCACCATTTTTATCAGTAAAATGAGCATCTAAATAATGAATAACCCCTTTACAGTCACACCCTAATGATAATGGATTGGTACAATTACCAGCACCATATTCACCAATATCTAAAGCATGTTTTCTTTGATGAGGGAAGTCTGGATTACCGTAAGGAACAATCATTTCTGATAATGAAATTCTATGGAATAATGATCTGACTTTTCCGTGGTCATTATATTCCATATCACTTAACACAATACCTTCTCTATAATTGAACCCAATATGGAAATTAAAGTTTGACCAGCTCATAGCGTTACCAACCATATTAAATGAAACTCCATTTGGTTGAGTAACATTGTATGGAGTGTCATCTTGTCTGTAACCACTTGGGTTTTCTTTAGTACCAAATCTATCGGCAACGGAATCAGGGTGGAAGTTGGCGTGTTTATGTTTACTGACTTTTCTTCTTCTGTTAGGAATATCAATAAAAACAACTTTTTTGGCGTTCATATCAACAATAGGGCAGAAATCTAATGGATGACTGTAATGAGAGTCATCTTCGTCACTCTTCCAGTACATCAAGGCTTGTTGCAACCTCTTTGAAGCTCCCCATCTTTCATCATATCCAATAGTCCAAGCATCACAATAAACGTTTTTCATATCATCGGCAGGAACTCCGGATAAAATACATTGTTCAATAACAGTAGGGTCGGTTCTTACAATTTCTTCAGTTTCTTGTAAATCTCCTGGAGTTAAAATTGGTTGTGATCCTTCAAAGTGTTTTAATTGAATGATAGATCCAGTTGGAATGTCAACAACCCCTTCTTCGAGTCCATCATCTCCTTCAGGGATAACAATGAAATAAGCCAATCTTGGGGGTAAATTTGCTTTCTTTTCTTTCCAATCATAGTAAGTTTGTTTTGGTGGTTCTCTTAACGCAATAGTATTGTAGTTAAGTTTTCTACCTGCAAATTTTTCAGCCAAAATAGTGGACACATATTTGATCTCTTGAGGAGATAATTGATCCAAAGGATGAGCTGGTGGTGCAGGTGGTGTACCAGCTGAGGTGACTTGAGTTTCAACTTGTTTTAATCTGTCCATGACTCTTTCTAAGAAGCTATTAACTAAATGTCAGTAACTAATAAATAAAAGGGGTGATTCATACTTTATATACGAAATCTTATCTAGAGGAAAATGTCCCAATGCGGTGAGTTTTTACGCTGATAGTTGAGGATTCTTTTCCCCCATTGGGAAATGTTTTCCACGACGGAGACTTTCTCAATGCGGTACTTGTAGACGACTTATATTTTTGCAGCTAGTGCGTTGTGATTATTCATTAATTTCGGATATAGTAAAAACATCCTGATCGCTATATATCTTATATATCTAAAACTACTCAAACTCTATTAAGTTTGATTTCCATTAAAACAACCCACATAAATAAAGGTATTAGTACAAAACTCCATAAATTTAAAACAACTAAACAGTTACCAACAATGGTTTCGAGTAGATTAAACTTCTCACTGATGGAATTAATTAATCCTATAGTGGAACCTTCGTTGTAATTAAAGCTTGAGGTATGACTGAAGTAATTCAATGCAACTGAGGTTAAAATGTTTATCAGGTTGTCTGTGTCAACTTCATTATATACATTCTTACCCAACAAGAAGTTGTTCATTATCATTAAAAAGTTTATTAACAAATCATGGAATAATACAAGGCAAACACTAGATGCTAATAAGATCATAAAATTATAAATGCAACTACAATATTGAATGATGAGGAAAACTTTTGGACTGTTACATTTGCAGTTCTTAATGAATAACCGAATACAATCCACAATGAATATTAAGTGAACTGACCATAATAAATGGTCGAATTTTATTTTGAGACTGTCTGAATCATAAATTATTGCTGAGGAGTTCATCATTAATCTATTGGGTAACGAAAGTACTGCTAAGGGTAATGTAATGAGGAAAGCACCTATGAATTTGAAGACTTTGTTAAAGCTTGGTCTGTGGTTTTTCTTTATTACGTTTATGCTTCTCTTTTCTAGATCTGCTACCTTGATGTGTACGAAATTTGTTAATGAGAAGACACTGGAAATGAATATCCTGAAAAGTACAAAACTTTCCAACATGAATACGAAAACTTTGAAGTCGGCAATGAAAAATTCCCAATTCAATGCTCCGTTATACATCTGACTACTGAACAAACCTTCAAGATTTGATTCATCATTTTTAACTTGATTGTAATATTTTTCAAGGCTGTCCACATCCAAAATGAGTCTATTAAGAAACATGTTACCTACTAAATTCCAAAAGCTTAACATTATGATACAAGCAGTGAACTTTGTCACCTCAGGCACATCACCATATTTCCTATGTAGTTGATAAAACCTTATCATATAACCCAAAATCATGACTATGCTTAATAATGACAGTACGTACTTGTACTTCATGTCATGATCTTGTGCGTTGTAGCTTATAAGGTTATTTATTAACCTGTCGAATATTTCTGTCTTCTCCATATTACCAAATCCTTTATTCACTTCTTTTCTTGAATATTGAACACTTCAATCAAAAACACTTAAAGCCAGCTCTAGGTTTTAAAATCACAATTCACTCGTACACAAGTCTCACCTAAAAATAACTTTATACGATACAACTAACCACTATACGAAATATCAATTGAAAACAATATTACCGGTTTTTGTGTTTTGTCCTCCACCGAATATGTTAAAAAATAATCTTCAACTTTCCTTTCCTTTATATATATGACAGCCGTTTAATTTAACTGGGGGATTTTTAACCTGCCCGACTATACCGTACGAAGTATTACCTAAGCGAGATAGCGGTCACTTTTGCTTACATATACGTTCGAGTCAACCGTAAATGAATTGGTTTCTACGAGAATACAGAGGTGGATGCAAGTATAGGCGGTATTAATATTAGGACAGGCCATATCATATTCTTTAGAAACATGTACCTATCTTATAAATTGTATCATATATACGTGGATTAAAGACAGCGATGACTACCCTGACGTTTCCCGCACCACTACCCCGAACACCCGACCGGATATTAACTAATCAGGATTAATTACCTGCAGCATCGGATTTACGCAAGAGAAGAAAATTAAATATTTTATATACTAGCTAAACAAAACAATGTAAGGGAAAAACCTATAATTTATCATAGTATTCTTCGTAACCTGGAACTTCAGGTTTCAAACCACTACGTTCTCTCTTATCTTTAACAATTTGACCAGGTTTAGAGGCAGGATCAGTTGGATCACCACCTAAAGCTTGCCAATGATCGAAGATCAATTGAGGGAAAGCTTGACCACCAGTAGCTTGTCTTAAATCACCAGTGAAACCGAAAGATTCATTGACTGGTAAGTAAGCTTTAATGGTGAATAATGGGGTACCTGGTCTTTGTTCTTCAGAAACAACTTGACCTCTCTTTTTATTTAAGACAGAGTAAATACCACCAATAGCGTTTTCAGGACATTGAATTTCACATAAGAAAACTGGTTCTTGAATAGCTGGTTCGGCTAATAACATAGAAGCATAAGTAACTCTTCTCATGGTTGGGATGATTTGACCACCACCTCTGTGGATAGCATCAGCATGTAAGGTAACATCTAAAATGTTAACTCTTAATGATCTACAGTTTTCACCCATTAATGGACCTTCTTTAGTAGCCCATTGGAAAGCAGCAACAACGGAATCTTTGATTTCATTCAAGTATTGAACAGCTTTAGTTTGGTCAATAACCAAATTAGGACCGTTACCATCTGGACCGAAACACCAAATCTTTCTAGCATCAGTGACTTCCCAACCGTGTTTGTCAGCTAAGATTCTGGCTCTAGCTTTGAAATCATCTCTTGGGTTAATGATACCTTCTTCGATATCTAAAGAAACTTCTTCATCTATAGCTTGAGCTTTAACATAAATTCTGTTATGTTTGTTTGGAGATTTAGATAAAGCAACCATAGAACTTTCACCTTGAACGGTTTCTCTGTAAGCAACAACAGGTGGAGAGATCTTTAATGGAATACCAGCGTGATCGTTTTGTAAATCATTCAAACAAATTTCTAAATGTAATTCACCAGTACCAGCAACAACGTGTTCACCACCTTCATTCATGTAGGTCTTGACACATGGATCGGATTTAGATAATCTCTTTAAACCTTCAACTAATTTTGGTAAATCATTAGCGTTTTTAACTTCAACAGCAACTTCAACAACTGGAGAAACTGAGAATTTCATAACTTTCATATTGTGAGAAGATTCATTGGTAGTAATAGTACCAGATTTTAATAAAAATTGATCAACACCAACTAAACCAACAATGTTACCAGCTGGACAGTCATCAATTGGTTCAACGAATCTACCCATCATTAAAACAGTTCTTTGAATAGCTTTGATGAATAAGTCATCTTTTTTACCAACTTGATAGTTTGGACCTTGAATTCTAACTTTTTGACCAGATTTAACGGTACCAGCGAAAACTCTTCCGAAAGCGTAGAATCTACCTTTATCGGAAGTTGGAACCATCTTGGAGACGTAAACCATTAAGTCACCTTTTGGATCACAGTTTTTGATGGATTGGAATGAAGAATCATCGGATGGACCTTCGTATAAAGTTTCAGCTCTGTAAGCTTGAGAAGTAACTGGAGATGGTAAATGAATAACAATCATTTCTAATAAAGCATCAGCAGCTGGTAAGAATTTTCTCATAACAACCTTTAATAAAGCTTTACCTTCTAATTCTTTTTCATCACCTTTCAAGTTAATTTCTAACTTTTCTAATAAGGTTGGAATTTCAGCTTTTTTGAAGTTCATGATAGCATTGAATAATCTGAAGATTGGGTCTAAAACGAACATGTTGAAGGCTCTTTCTAATGGTTTTCCATCAGCATCTTTGTCTTTGTTAGTCCATTTCTTGGTCTTTGGGTTGAAGTAAGAATCACCCCATAATCTTTCCATCATCTTGATTCTGTCAACACCGAATTTCTTGGAGTATCTAGAAGCAAATTGTCTAACAGTGAAAGCCCAACCATGTAAACCGGAACCGAAAGCAACAGTACCTTTGAATGGGTAAACTTGAACATCACCTAAAACTGGGTCAACGTAAGTAGCGATAATAACGTTAACGGATTCAATGGTTCTTGAGAAAGATTGATATAAATCTTCTTTGGTGACTTGTAACTCTAACAAAGCTCTATCAACTTTATTAATAATAACAACTGGTTTAATTCTTTCACCTAAAGATTGTCTTAAAACGGTTTCAGTTTGAACACAGACACCTTCAATACAATCAACGACGACTAAAGCACCATCAGTGACTCTTAAAGCAGCAGTGACTTCGGATGAGAAATCAACGTGACCTGGGGAATCAATTAAATTAATTAAGAAAGAGTTACCTTCAGTCTTTTGTTGAATTTCTTTAACATCGTCATCTTCCATTGAAGCATATAAAGAAATGGCAGTGGATTTAATGGTAATACCTCTTTCTTGTTCATCCTTTCTGGTATCAGTGAATCTAGCTTCACCAGCTTTAGCAGCGGAGATAATACCAGCTTTTTGAACTAAAGAATCGGTTAAAGTAGATTTACCGTGATCGACGTGAGCAATAACGGACATGTTACGAACATTTGTAACCTTGTCCATTAATTCACGGATTTGTTCAATAGTGAAAGCAACTAAATTTTGTTAGTATAATGTTTTAGTGAGTGGTGAGTTGGTATCGGCTGACAAAATCACTGGTAGCCTTAATCATAATTTTGAGGTTGATGTTGTGGATGAAATCATCCCTAATTACTATAGGCATACTTTCCACCACATATAGATCTTCAATTAACCCTCAATTAACTCATTAGTCATTGATTACATACCCATTGTATAATTCTTCTTTTATAAGTAAAAGGTAGAAGAGAAGGAGAAAATTTTTCTCTCAGAAAATTTGGGATGAAAAATTTTTAAAGTAGTGTATATACCACAACATGGACTATCTATGGAGAGGGTAGTAAGTTTGATTTAATTAGAGAGTTTATCAATATATATATCTAAAAGGCAATTTGGAGAGGATGACAGTACGATTGAAGAGAACTTGATTGCCGCAAAACACAAACAATATCAATTCAGAATATAAATAAAGGAGAACAAATTAGACACCAAGTTGGAGAAGGATATAAATTAGACATAATCAAATATGTCGGGTTTTTATTGTACCTATTAGATTACATTGGTTTTATGATACCTCACAAATCAGAACAAGTCCGTAGAGCAGTACACTTCAGACTGGTACCAAAATTACTTAATCGAGGGGTTACCCGGTTCACTTTTTTAAGAGTGATTAATAGCTAAAATTCAGAGTAGTTTGAGTTTTAAAGGTTATTGGAAATGATTTCAATGGCTTTTGGCCATCTAATATGTTCTCTACAAGTTAATTGAATGTTTGACCCTTAAGATGTAACACCCCATCTCATCTCCAACTCTGATCTATCTCAATTCGCACAGAGTCAATTAAAAATTAATGGCATTGGAAATAACTGTTTTAATCTCGGGATCTGGTTCCAATTTGCAAGCCTTGATTGATACTCAGGTCAGTGGTAACTTGAATGGAAAGATTACCCAAGTTATATCTTCAAATTCTAAAGCTTTTGGATTGACTAGAGCTGAAAATGCTAATATTCCTCTCATAAAACTGCATGAGTTGAAACAATTTTATAAAGGAATTCCTAAAGAAAACAAAGAAGAAAGAGGAATCGCAAGAGAATTGTTCAACAAACAATTAGCCAATTTGATCATCTATGGAAATATCGAAGGAAAGTCGGATCCAAATTATAAAAAACCGGATTTAATCGTTTGTGCTGGATGGATGTTAATCTTGTCACCACTGGTTCTAGTTCCACTTGAACAAAATAATATCACTATAATAAACTTACATCCAGCATTACCGGGAGCTTTTGAAGGTACTCATGCTATAGAAAGAGCGTGGAAAGCGGGCCAGGATAATGAAATTACCAAGGCTGGAATAATGATTCATAAAGTAATAACTGAAGTTGATAAAGGAGAACCAATTCTAGTTAAGGAATTGGATATTATAAAAGATGAATCTCTAGAAGATTATGAAACAAGAATCCATGATTTAGAGCATAAGGCAATCATAGAAGCTACAAATATCACTTTGAATGCGTTGGCTTCAAAAGGTCAATTGTAAATGAATATTTAGTATGTTTATAGTATAAAAGAAAGATAAATATTAACTCTAAACCGTCGTCTCCTCGGGTTTGTTGTATTCTATATAAACACTTATAAATTCTTAATAATTTGTTCAGTAAAATGTTGGGTGGAAGCACTACCTTTCAAGTCACCAGTTCTATTTTCTGGGCCAGATGCAATAGTAGTCTTGACAGCTTTATCAATTTGATCAGCATAATCATTTAATCCCATATGTCTCAACATCATAACGGATGATAATAATAAGGCAGTTGGGTTAGCTAAACCTTTACCAGCAATATCTGGGGCAGATCCATGGACAGCTTCGAAAATAGAAACCTTGTTACCCATGTTACCTGAGGGAGTTAAACCTAAACCACCGATTAAACCAGAGGATAAATCAGACATAATATCACCGTACAAGTTTGGCATAACCATGACGACATCTTTATAATCATTTGGATCAGCAGTTAATTTTAAAGAGGTGTTATCTAATAATTCATAAGATAATTTAACATCAGGATATTCTTTACCAACTTCTTTAGCAGTTTCAACGAATAAACCATCGGATAATTTCATAATGGAAGCTTTATGAACAACTAAAACATGAGGCTTACCGACGGTCTTAGCATATTCAAAAGCATATCTAATAACCTTTTCGGAAGCTGGTTTAGTAATTAATTTGATACTTTGAACGACACCTGGTACTATAGTGTGTTCGATACCACTATATTCACCTTCGGTGTTTTCTCTAATTAATACGGTATCAACGTTTTTATAAGGAGTATCGTAACCAACAATACTTTGACAAGGTCTAACATTAGCGAATAAATTAAAAGTTCTTCTTAAAGTCAAATTCATTGAGGAGTGCCCCTTACCAACTGGGGTGGCCAATGGCCCCTTTAAGGCAACCAAATTCTTGTTGACACTATCAACAGCTGGTTGTGGTAATGTGGTCTTACCATCAATTAATAATGGTGTAACATCAACTGGTTCCCATTCAATTGGAACTTTGGCAGCTGCGTAAATCTCCTTAACGGCTTGAGAAATTTCAACTCCGATACCATCCCCTTCAATTAATGTGACGGTGTACTTACCGTTAGCATTCTTAGTACCAGTGAATTGTCCTGGAATGTAAGATCTCGTTAATCTTGGGATCAAAGTCTTTTGAGCTAATTGTTTAAACATGTTTAGAGTGAAAAGATTTTCAATTTTTTCGAGCGTGGAAATCGGACTCCTGACATCCAATGAGATTTGAGATCATTGTATAATTTAGTAGAGCGCCCAATATCAGTGATGTTACACTTGCCGACTCAAGCCGTTGATTCGGGTTGAGTTGATCTTGCATGTATATAGCCCGAACACCTTTGTATTTACTCAGAATAGAGACAATTGAAAATATTGAAATTCATATATTAAGACTATCAATAAATTGGCTGCGAAAACGTCCGGGATATAATCCTAGATGCTTCGGATAATATTAGAAACCTATAACTTGTAAATAAATAAATTATAGGTGTTCTAGACTTTATAAGTCAATAACAGCTCTAATACAATCTCCATTATGCATATCTTCAAATGCGGTATTGATCTTTTCAAGAGGATGTCTGTGGGTAATAAATTCTTCAACCTTTAATTTACCAGCCATATAATCTTCAACAATTCCTGGTAATTGAGATCTACCTTTAACCCCACCATAAGCAGCCCCTTTCCAGACTCTACCTGTGACCAATTGGAATGGTCTGGTAGAAATTTCTTTACCAGCAGCGGCGACACCAATAATAATAGATTGACCCCATCCTTTATGACATGCTTCCAAAGCAGCTCTCATGACATTGACATTTCCAGTACAATCAAAGGTGAAATCACATCCACCATCAGTAGTTTCAATTAATTTATCAACAATGGTGGTACCTTCAGGTAATTTAGCAGAGTTGATAAATTCAGTGGCACCGAACTTCTTAGCCCATTCTTCTTTCTTATCATTGATATCAACCATAATGATCTTGGAAGCTTTTCTTTGAACAGCACCTTGAACAACAGATAAACCAACACAACCAGCACCGAAAACAGCAACAGTGTCACCTTCTTGGACATCAGCAGTAATGGTAGCAGCACCATAACCAGTAGTAATACCACAACCTAAAAGACATGTTTTATCATAAGCAGCTTTTGGATTAACAGCAACTACTGAAATATCGGCAACAACAGTGTATTGAGAGAAAGTTGAACAACCCATGAAATGTAATAATTTCTTACCTTTGCAAGTAAATCTTGAAGTTCCATCAGGCATAACTCCTTTACCTTGAGTTGCTCTGATTTTACCACACAAATTGGTCTTACCACTCTTACAGAATTTACATTCTTTACATTCTGGAGTATACAAGGCAACAACATGATCACCAACTTTAACATTGGTGACACCTTCACCCACTGATTCAACAATACCTGCACCTTCGTGTCCTAAAACTACTGGGAAAGCACCTTCTGGATCAACTCCACTTAAGGTATAAGCATCAGTGTGACAAACACCAGTGTTGATGATCTTAATACGTACTTCATGAGCCTTTGGAGCCTCAACTTCAACAGTTTCAAGACTTAATGGTTTACCAGCTTCCCAAGCAACGGCAGCTTTACAAGTAATAGTCTAAATTGTTAGTACCTTGCTGGTATTATAGTGGTTACGACATGCAAAAAAGAGAATTGCTACAATGTGATCTATGTAGACACAATCCCAATACCAAATCATTGATATAATACATACTTTTCCGGTAGTATCAGACATGATAATTAGTTAACTTAGAATATGATTTTTCGAAATTTCGTGCATCCTTTTATCTATTGCGTGGGCGGAAAAAAATGGCTAACGCTAACCTATACCCGATCCAGAAATAAAATGCTGAATAATATAATATAGCGAAGAGTCAATTTCAGTTGGAGTAGTTTAGGTAGAGTTACGGCGGCTATATTATACTTTGATGCAGAAGTGGTGACTGGTCTTAGAAGCTATGACTAATAATTGCTAAGATGATGGTTTATTGATGAAGCTTGAAGAGACGGAACTACGATGGGCGCAATTACCTATTTAGGTGCGTTACATACAAGAGGTTGTTTGACTTCAACATCAAACTCAGTTAAAGTATTCAATTTTACAGTTCAATACTTTATTGCTGTTTCACCTTTCCTTCTTACTCTTTTTTCATGGCAACTGATATTTGTGTTGCTATTGAATGTTCTGATTTTTGCAAGTTTCACATTAAGGTTATTCATGGAAAAGTGAAAAAATCTCATCTTAAAATGCGCTATTATAATTAGTATGGAAACTTTGTTTTTGGAGCAATAGAACTTGGCTTGGCATCAATGCAACCTTTATCAGCTGAAATGAGTAATAAGGTCAATAGTTAAACAACCATCTCTTTTTTATTACCAAAAAACCAGTAGATAGGTGTTTTGGAATATAGAATTAACTTGTATCCAGAATAAGGCAAAATCAGCCAAAATGACTTCGTGGCCAAGCTGGTTAAGGCGTGTGACTGTTAATCACAAGATCGAGAGTTCAATCCTCTCCGAGGTCGCTCTTTTTTTATAGTCCTAATTCCTACCTAAGACCTTTATTTCAATCCAAATATTAATATATTAAATGCTATTACCCTATAAAATGATGCAACACGAATCTTTTGGTTTTTCATTAACTAATAAGCTCGTTCTAGTTGCAAATTCGAAAATATCATCAACACCTTCACCTGTTAATGCGGAGCTTTCCAAGTACTTTTTAGCTTGCATTTCATCTGCTGCTTGTTGTCCCTGTGCCATTTGAACAAATTTCTTTGATCTGTTATCGGTTCTTAAGTCTTTCTTTAATCCAATTAGTAAGTAAGGTACGTTGGGACAATAGGTTCTTACTTCTTCTACCCATTTGGTCTTAGCACTTTCTAAAGAGTCAGGTTGGTCGATAGCGAACCCTATTAAAAGTACATGTGAATTATTATAACTTAAAGGTCGTAATCTTTCATATTCTTCTTGTCCTGCCGTATCCCATAATGCTAATTGCACAGCCTTCCCATCTATTCTACAATCTGTTACATAATTCTCAAATACAGTGGGATGATATTCAGTGGGGAATTCACCTAATGTGAATACATATAATAAAGAAGTCTTACCACAAGCTCCATCTCCAACTATAACGATTTTCCGTTTTATTACTGTTTCAAACCCTGCCATTTTATTTTAGACCCTGTATTTAAAACTGTGACTTAAATAAAGTTAAACGATCACAAACAATAACGTCTCTAAATAATTGCGGGATGATTTACAACAAATGTGCCATAGGCTTAGACGTCCCCTAAACTCTCAACTGATAAATTCAACGATATTTTTAGTAAGGTTATGTATCTGCAAAAGAAATTGGGCAGCGCGAATTGTGACTCAAAATTTTTCAAAGTAGACACACTATGAAGAAAGCAGGAGTTTTAGGAGCAACTGGTTCAGTTGGTCAAAGATTCATCTTATTATTAGCAGACCACCCTGATTTGGAACTTTATGCGTTAGGAGCTTCTTCCAGATCTGCTGGAAAAAAATATAAGGATGCTGTTAAATGGAAGCAAACTGCACTTTTACCAGATTCAGCATCTGACTTAGTAGTTGAAGAGTGCACACCAAACGGTAAATTAGGCGAATGTGATGTTATATTCTCAGGATTAGATGCTGATGTTGCAGGAGAAGTTGAGTTAGCTTTCCGTGACCACGGTTCAGCCGTTATTTCTAATGCTAAGAATTATAGAAGAGATCCAGAAGTGCCTTTAATTGTGCCAATTACCAATACTGATCATTTATCAGTAATAGAGAAGAAAGTCAAAGATGCCAAAAAGGCTGGTGAGAAGAAAGGTTTTATTGTTTGTATTTCAAATTGTTCTACTGCTGGTTTAGTTGCACCTTTAAAGCCATTAGTGGATGCTTTTGGCCCAATTGATTTATTAACTGCCACCACTTTACAAGCCATTTCTGGTGCAGGATTTTCCCCAGGTGTTTCTGGAATAGATGTTTTAGACAATGTTGTGCCTTACATTAGTGGAGAAGAAGAGAAGATCGAATGGGAAACCAAAAAGATCTTAGGTCAAGTCAATGCTGAAAATAATGGTTTCAAGCTTTTATCAGATGATGAAATTAGGGTTAGTGCCCAATGTAATCGTATTGCTGTCAGTGATGGTCATACCGAATGTATTTCCTTAAAATTCAAATCCGAGAAAAAACCATCAGTTGACGAAGTTAAGAAGGTTTTAAGAGATTATCAATGTGAAGCTTTCAAATTAGGATGCCATTCTGCACCAAAGAATACTATCCATGTATTGGAAGAAGAAGACAGACCACAGCCAAGATTGGACAGAGATAGAGACAGTGGATATGGAGTATCTGTTGGTAGAATTAGAACTGATCCAGTATTGGACTTTAAAATGGTTGTATTATCACATAATACCGTTATTGGAGCAGCTGGTGCTGGTGTTTTGATTGCTGAGATTTTATTAGCTAAGAATGCTATTTAGACTTGTATAGAGAAAAGTATAAACAATTCAGGATATTATTGTATTTATTTGAAGTCTTTGAACGTGGCTCTCGCTAGGAATTGTTAGTGCGTGTGATGGACATAGATCTTACATATCTTAGACTATTACGTCCCAATGACGTCAGTGATCATATATTCAATTTATACATAGAAAACCAACCTGAACCTAATCAGGACTTAGGTTATGTTAATAGAAAACACGACACCATAATAGTGACACTTCCAACAAGTGGGATTGAGTTAACTATAGAACAATCATTATCGCAATTATCATCATCATCACAGACTTCCTCCACTGGGTTTGTGTGTTGGCAAACTAGTCCACGACTAATTGATTGGATAATAACTGATCCTAAATGCCCTTTTCATAAATATTTTCAATTTCCTTGTTTAAAAGTAACGGAATTAGGCTCAGGTGTAGGTGGTATATGTGCCTCAGTACTAGGACAGCGATGTTTGCAATTCATTTGCACTGATCAGAAACATTTACTAAAGTTATTGAAACGGAATATTTCTAATAATGTCGATAAATTTACCAGTACGACCATTGATAGATTCACCAATGAAAAAAACAGTAGTGCAAAGAATTTATCTCTGATCGAAGTCATTGAGTTCGACTGGGAACATATAGATCAAGGACTATACAACTATCATGAAATAACCGAAGAATTCCCTGACCTAATTATAGCTTGTGACACTGTGTATAATGAGTATTTGATACAGCCATTTTTAGATGCATTGAAATCATTAATGGGGGAAAATACTGGTGGTTTAATAGCAGTTCAAATGAGAGATGAGACGATATTAGAGACGTTTGTAATTGAGCTCTCAACTCAATTTATCGTCTACCATATTCCAGAAGACGTTCTTTCAGAGGCATCACTTAGTGGGATTGTAGTTTATTATATTAGAGCCAAAGTTGAGTAACTTATTGTATAATATCATAAATATATAGTGTATATAGCTTAATGAAGTAATCCAGTCTCTTCATCGGACTTTTGTCTTGACCCGAAAATTCGAGTCAAGACTTTGGAGAAAATACTTGGTTCTAACATTTGTTGGACCTTATATTTATAGACCTCATCAAAAGTAGGAGGTTCAATTTCTTGAGGTGGAACATCAACTGAAGCAATTGAAGCACTCGAAGATGAGACATCTGATTTGACAGGTCGTAAGTCTGCTCTTAAATTAGGATTTGATCCATGACGGTGCAACGTTGGGGCAGTAGGAGGAGCAGGAGGTGGTGGAGTTCCAGTGATTATACCATCAAATTCAGGTCTCATTAATGAAGGATTTCTCGCAATAGACGCAGCTGATTGACGGTAAGGATCAATTTGACTATCAATTGTAATACTTGGTCTTCTACTATCATCAGTTGAACCATAAGAATTACCCAAGTTACCCGAAGAATGGAAAGAAAAGATTGATGAACTATCATCAAAAACTGATCCCATGTCTTCTAAACTCAACCCTTTGGTTTCTGGGAAAAGGAAATGAACACATAAAAATGATAAGAAGCAAGAACCAGCTGGAATCAAATATGTTTTCCATTTAATTAAATCTAATAATATTGGGGTCATTTCTCCGACTAAGAAATTAAAAAACCAGTTAGTTGCAGTTGATAAAGCCGCACCTTTAGATCTTACACTATTAGGCAATACTTCATTCATCATCCAAGGAATTGGACCCCATGAGGCTCCGAAAGCAGCATTAAAGATGAATACACAAACCACTACAATGTTTGGGGTATACTCATTATTAATTGATAATGAGAAGGCAATTATCAATAATGGAATACACATAGAAATTGAACCAGTTAACAATAAAGGTTTCCTTCCCCAACCATCTACGAGCCACCATGGAGGTATGGTACTGATAATATAAATAATGGCATTAACACCCGTCATTAAAATTGCTTGTCTACCTAACAAACCAGCAGATTCAAAGATCATAGGGGCATAATATGACACAATATTGATACCATTTAATTGAGCAAACATCTGAGAAAAACAGGCAACTGATAATCTTTTAGCATATCTATTTAACATGTATCTATAACTCCTTTCACCACCTTCAATTCTCGCAATCAAGATGTTTTCCTTGATTTGTCTATATTCTTCTTTGGCCTTTTCGTCTTCAACATCACCATCTGCATATAAATCAGCAATGACGACGATCCCTTCCAAATCGTGATTTTTATCTAATAACCATCTTGGGGTTTCTACTATAACAAAAGAACCGGAGAATAACAAGAAACCAATGATACATTGCACTAACAAAGGAGATCTCCAAGACCAATCATTCTCTATATAACTGAAACCATAATCAACCCAGATACTGGTGGCATAACCAAAGATGTTTCCAGTAAATTCTAAACATGCATAAAATCCTCTATCATCGGGTGGACTTATTTCAGATTGATAACAAGGGATGATGGTAGTTAAATAACCAATTGCAATACCTCCAATTAACCTTCCAATTGATAAAATGATGATATCAGTGGAAAAGAATTGAATAGTGCCTCCAACTACAAAGATAAAGGCTCCATATCTAATGGTTCTTCTTCTACCAATTTTATCCCCAAGTCTCCCAGCGAAGAACGAAGATATTAAAGCCCCGATTTCTAGAATTGCAATCATTGTACCTATGGCTGCTGGAGGAGGATGATGGAAATAATCTTGAAAGTATTTATTAGTTAATAATGAAGACATTAAACCTTGTTCGAATCCAAAAAGAAATACTCCAAGGGATACAAAAATACTTGTAAAGTTGAGTAAGGCCCGACCTACAAGCACAGTCTCCTTAAGTTGGATATGATGGTGTGATGACGCTTCCATTTTTTCTATAAATTATAATACATAAACTGAATCGATCTACCGGGAATTTTCGCTCTTGATTTATTTAGTTGATTGCGGCTACGACTTATGGATTCCTTAAATGCTAGGGATCAAATAACGAAAATGTAAGTTTGAGATAGTAGGAGACCACAAACGAAATAAAAAGGGTTAATTATATACAAAGGATCTCAGAGAGTAGATAAACTAACAATCTGACCAATTACGTCATAACATGAAACTAAATTCCTGGGGAATCACTAGCCGCAATCCCCACGCCTACGCCCTTTGTTGACTACACGATTTTTGTTTATTGTTTACTACGATCCCTTCTAAGAATGTTTCACTTCGATTCTTTTAAGCGTTTGGTAGGAAGAGAATACTACGGTCTGTAAGTATTCTACAGAGTAATAGAAGTCTTCAAATTAAATATATTATCTAGCCTAGCTTAACGAATATTACTTAATCTAGTACTATTCATATGAACATTAATATCTAACCTATCAGCATCATCTTCAATCTTGGTTAATCTTTCATTTTGGGCCTCAACTTCTGAATTCATTGTGGTGGCTGTATTCTTTAACTTCCTGGAATATAATGCAATTTGGTCTAAATTATTTGCCAACTCTTTTTCCATCTCATCATCCTCCAGATCATTCTCAAATTGATACCTTTGAGCTGCTTTTAAATCTTTTTCACCTTGATACTTTTGATACACTTCTGAATTGGTGTTATTATTGGAGATACCTTGTTTGATTCTTTGTTCACTTTCATACATGTTTCTCCTATTACTTTCCCTCATATACTTTTCTTGAGCCTTTTCATTCTTAATTTTAGTTTCTTGCATTCTTAACCTTGATTTCTTATTAAAAGGGTTTCCAGTAGCTGGAATGAAAATTGATCTGTTCAATCTATTGATTTGTTTAACTTTCTCTTCGGCAATCTTGGTCTGTGTATCAGCAAGATTCAAGTTCTGCTCAGCATTATACAATCTCTCACTTTGAGATCCTAACATTCCTAAGGTATTGGTACCTGATGCATCAGCTTCTTGAGCCATTCTTAATGTGTTTCTGGTAGATGCTAATGATTCCTGTTTCACAAACCTTATATCTTGTTTAATAGCTTCAACTTCTTCATCTTCGGAATTATATTCTTGTTCTTGGGGTAAATTTTCATCAATTTCAACGTTCAAATCGTCTTCTTCTGGTAATGCATTTAAATCTAAAGTTTCATCATCTCTAGCTTGTTTTCTAATTGGTTTTTTACTTTGGTACATAGTATTGCTTGGGATTGCATTCAAATCAAGGGATTCAGTATCATAATCTCTTGTTGATTGTCTTGTAGTTGTTCTTGAAAACGGATCATTTCTTTCTGGAGGTGCACTTCTATTTGGTACTCTATCAGATACTCTATCAGAGCTATTATTGGCACTTCTTCTCAGGTATGGATCTGACTGGCCTCCTTGGTAAGGATTACTTTGTTGGTTCCCTCTTTCATATGGATTGGCTTGTTGTCCTTGATATGGATTACTTTGTTGTCCTCCTTGGTAAGGGTTGCTTTGTCCATTCAGGCCATTTTGATATGGATTACTACCTTCATTATTTTGGTAAGGATTTCCCGGGTCTGCATATGGATTGCCATTGCTCTTATTTAAGTTGGCATATGGATTAACAGGAGCAAGACCTGGTTTTTGATTAGCTCTCTCTTGAGCATAGTTTTTAAAAGCTCCGAATTTCTCTTGTCTCCCTCCTGTGGATTTGTTTTTGGTTGTGATTCCTGCTTGACTTAAGTGTTCTCTTAACTCCTCTTCAGTTGGTTCTTTCTTCTTGAATCTGTCTCTTATTCCCATATTGATAATGGCTTAGTTTGCAATTTTCCTGACGGTGCGTGAGTCTGCCAAAAGTTCAGAACTCACTGTGAGTAAAATTAGAAGTGAGAAGAGATCTTTTTATAAGGCAGTTATAATTAGACAAAGTAAATGAAAGGGTGCTAGTTCAATAAAAGTCTCATTATATATTGGATTTACTGAGTTTTGATATTATAGGATTTACCAATACTTCTCCGTAGAATACAAACCACAATAGAAAAGGAATATAGACCAGAATTAGTGAAGAAATGTCAACTAATACAATGCCAAATAATACGGGGCCAACTGAAAAGGAGCTAGCCAAAAGAGTACCAAATAAAACAGTAGTACAAACAGTTGCTTATAAAAGAAGAAAAATAGATATTTCTATTTCGGTTCAAGTCGATGACATAGATAAAGATGATATGATAATAGATGAGCCCCAACAATGTCTTTGTGGGTTTTTACATGGCGCTGGACAAGGTAACCATCATGATATTACAGCTGTAGGATTAAGTAATCAGCCTTTATTACGAGGTCCTGATTAGATTGGAGTTTTATAGGATATTTGTAGGATAAGTAGTGTATATAATAAATAAGTGATTAATACACTTAGATATGGATTATCCAAGGATTTTCCTTAAAAAATAACCATTTGACGCTTCCTAGGGCTTCAAACGAATATCACCTAGTTAAGTATACAAAAGGTTTGGCAAAATTTGGGAAGCCAACTATTCAACTGTGGGTAGTGGTGGACTCAGTCAATTCCGTACCTTATTCTCGATTTTAATTTCAGTGCGTTTTCATATTTCTATACGGTGTCAAGAATTTTAAACTTTGTTAAACTCCACAGTACCAAGGTTCCTTTATCTTGGTAAGCGCAAACTATAAATTGAAGTCAAATGGAGTCAGAAACGGAAAAAAGTCGTCCCCATTCCGCTAATTTTACGGGCTTAGATAAAACCACTACGTTTAAAGTAGATAGGCTATCAATGAACTTATCTAGTGATGATGAGTTATTCTTCAATTCTTCAAGTGATGATAGTAAACGTACATCTAAGATTCGAAGGAAACCTCCCCCAGATTTAATAGAACAAGTTCAAACTAAGAATGCCAATAAGATTAATGAAATGTATAATAAAGTAGATGAAATGGATGGGAAACTCAATCATTTGAAATTGAATGGTCAAGAGCAACAAAGGATATCGAATGATAATGTCATGGATAGCATAATTAAAGATTTAGGTCATGAAATAGATCACTACAATAGTTTTGAAGAAACTCCCCCTTTGAGTGTATCTGATAATCCTATAGATAATCCGGTCGATAATCCAGTAGACAATCCCATACATCCCTCAAATCCATTATATTCAACTAATAACAATACAACTGATAGTGGAATGGAGCATTTTTTAACTCCTACTAACTTATCGGAAGAAAATATTGATCTTCCACTTGGATCTTTACATAATTTTGAATCATCTTCGAGTGTTTACTCTAATGACCCTGTAACCGATCGTGATCGTTATAAAGATTCATCATTATCATTACCTTCAAGGATTCAAAGTATTCCATATCCAATAGATTCTCCCATTGCTGCATCACCAACCAGTTTAACTTCTGATCATTCAATTGGCTCAGATTCTCCACAATTGACTCCGGGGTTTGGTCTTGGTACTCCAGTTTATACTGATGATGGTAGTATTAATAAAACTTATAGAAAACTGGGCCCAAATAATTTCAATCGAACATATTCCACGACCACTACCAATACTAGCAAATCAATACCATTAAGACCAACCATATCGACTCCAATCACCAATTTCAATTCCACAGATTCAATGAAGTATTCTACTGATTCGGTAAGAAACTCCACTAATTCAATACCTGCACACATGTCATCCAGTATAAAGTCGACACACCGTAAATCCAGCTCTATGAGTTCAATAGTGTCTGCTGGTTCTAATAGAAATCTTAATTTAGCCACACTTAAGAAAACCCTTAATCTAAAGCCTGGGGAAGGTGAAAGATCCAATTATGTGTTGACGCTAAGAAAAAATGCTGGTACAGCATTTAATGAAACTGGGCCTGGGAAATGGAAATTACCCACAGGAATTTCACCAATTGATAAAAGGGCAACATATACTTCTAGCAATGGAGCATACATGAGAGGAGGAACATTACCAAAGGCTATGAAGGGTAGTGGAGTTGAATTAAAACATGGACATCTAGCACCAAGATTATTAGCAGCAGAAGTTGATGATATGGATGATGCAAGATCAGGAAGGCAACTGGATAAAGAAAATAAGGTTAAATCTTCTAGTTCTAGTATTATCATGCCTCATACATCACCGTCAGTTAATAGTAATATCTCAAGTGGTCGGAATTCATTGTCTAGAACCATTACAGAGACATCTACAAGTTCTAATACCGGGAATTCTAAAGATTCAAAAAGATCTGCTTCTGTGTCTTCTAGATCATCTGGTAGTCTTTCAGATGAAGATGTTCCAGTTGCAAGGTTTTATCAACACCCAGGTTATAAATATGATGAAGAAGGAGATGATTCAAAGGAAGATCATGATGATACGGAAATAGAGCTTGAGGTAGATGAACCAAAATTGTTTCTCGCAAATCCTGATTCTGATAGCGATTAGCTTTAGTAATGAGTCTTAGTAGTTAACCTCTGTTAATTATTATAACAATGTTATACCCTATATACTTAATTAATATATGATACCTTAGGCTTAGTTGTGTTATAAATGGTTATAGTGCAAAATCGTGCCTTAACCAACGCGAACACGTCGAAAACAGATCAGTGTTGAGACTATTGAACACACCAATCTTAACTCACCATCAATATCCCAAATCGACAATGTCACTGGGATACACCTTAATTTATGAGCCTAGTACGGCCACAAAGACAACCGTCAATGAATTAAGAAACCTATTGGAAAAAGGTAAGGATGACGTTAAAATTGATGCCATGAAAAGAATTCTTATTACCATTTTAAATGGTGACCCAATGCCAGAATTGTTGATGCATATCATCAGATTTGTCATGCCTTCTAAGAATAAGGAGTTGAAGAAGTTATTATACTTTTACTGGGAAGTATGTCCTAAGGTAGATGAACATGGTAAAATGAGACAAGAAATGATTTTAGTATGTAATGCCATTCAAAGGGACTTACAACATCCTAACGAGTATATTAGAGGTAATACTTTAAGATTCTTGAACAAATTAAAGGAGGATGAATTATTAGAAACTTTAGTACCTAACGTTCGTCAATGTTTAGGTCATCGTCATGCTTATGTTAGAAAGAACGCCGTGTTTGCCTTATTTTCCATCTATAAAGTAAGTGAACATTTAGTGCCTGATGCTGATGAAGTTATCTTTAGGTTTTTGTATGAGGAGAGTGACTCTGTTTGTAAAAGAAATGCTTTTGTATGTTTGGGAGAGTTAAACCGTGTAGCTGCTTTACAATATATCCAAGATAATATCAGTATAATTGAAACTTTAGACCAATTATTACAATTGGCATTTATTGAGTTCATTAGAAAAGATGCCATTCAAAATCCAAGCTTAAAGCAACAATATACTTCGTTAGTTATAGAATTGATTGAAAGTTCTTCCAACGTTGTTGTTTATGAAGCCAGTACCACTTTAACCGTTATTTCCAATAGTAACCAATCTATTTTATTGGCAGGTACCAAATTTGTTGAATTAGCCAATAAGGAAACTGATAATAATGTTAAGATTATCACTTTGGAAAGAGTCAATGAGCTCAATAAAGAGTATCCTGGTGTATTACAAGATTTATCATTAGAAGTCTTAAGAGTATTGTCTTCTCAAGATATTGATGTACGTAAGAAAGCTTTGGATGTTACCTTACAGTTCGTCACTTCCAGAAACGTTGAAGATGTGGTCAAACTCTTGAAGAAGGAATTACAATCTTCAGCTTCAAATGAAGATGATAAAGCTTCCGATTATAGACAATTATTAATTAATGGTATTCATCAATTAGCCATTAAATTTATTGAAGTAGCTGCTAATGTTGTTGATTTATTATTAGAATCAATGAATGATTTAAATACTACGGCTGCATATGAAGTTATCATCTTTGTTAAAGAGGTAGTTGAAAAATTCCCTGATTTAAGAGCTAACATTTTATCAGGTCTCATTCATACTTTAGCTCATACTAAGAGTGGTAAAGTCCTTCGTGGTGGTTTGTGGGTAATTGGAGAATATTGTGAAGAAGAGAAATTGATCCAAGAAGCTTGGAAATATATTAGAGGTGGAGTTGGTGAGATTCCAATTTTGTCAAGTGAAAAGAAGGCTAATGAAAAGCCCGAAGATCATAATGATGAACATGAAGAATCTAAAGAAAATGGAAAACATAAAAAAGGTCCTGTAGTTTTACCCGATGGAACTTATGCCACAGAAAATGCTTTCACCACTGAAGTAGATACTGAGGAAGTTGCTGAAAAACCTCCAATACGTCAATTATTGTTAGGAGGTGACTTTTATTTAGGTGCCGTATTGTCATCAACCTTGGTCAAATTGATATTGAGATTACAAAGATTGAAAACTTCAGAAAAGTTCTTGAACGGATTAAAAGCTGAGGCGTTATTAATTATGGTATCTATCTTAAGAGTAGGAGAATCTTCAATTGTCACTAAGAAGATCGATGAAGACTCTGCTGATAGAATTTTATCATACATCAAATATTTGAATGATGAAAAAGATAGTGAATTACTTGCCGCTTCTTTCTTGGATGATACTAAAGATTCATTTAAAGCACAAATTGAATCCAGTGAATTGAAAAAGGCTGAACAAATCGCTAAGGATTTACATGATAATGCTGAGCAAGTTGACGAAACCATTGTCTTCAGACAATTCGATCAAGATGGTGCTTCTAAACCTGTTGTTGATGATTTGGCTATAGACACTGACGTTAAAAAGGATTTATTATCATCTAAATTGAATAAGATCTTACAATTAACCGGGTTTTCTGATCCTGTGTATGCTGAAGCCTTTGTCAAGGTCCATCAATATGATGTAGTGTTGGATGTATTAATTGTTAATCAAACCACTAATACTTTACGTAATGTTTCCGTAGAATTTGCCACATTAGGAGATTTGAAAGTGGTTGATAAAGCATCAACAGTTGATATAGGACCTTATGGATTCCACAAACTTCAAAGTACCGTTAAAGTTACATCTGCTGATACCGGGGTTATTTTTGGTAATATTGTTTATGATGGTGTTCATTCCGATGAATCCACCATTGTCATCTTAAACGACGTTCACGTTGATATAATGGATTATATCAAAGCTGCCACTTGTAGTGAGAATTCATTCCGTAAGATGTGGAATGAATTCGAATGGGAGAATAAGATTACTATAAAATCAGAAATTTCCTCGTTAAAAGAATATTTGGATGAATTAATGAAGGGTACCAACATGAACTGTTTGACTCCTGGTGCTATAATTGGAGAAGAGTGTCAATTCTTATCTGCTAACTTATATTCCAGATCTTCATTCGGTGAGGACGCTTTAGCAAATTTATGTATTGAAAAGACTAATGAAGGTCAAATTATCGGTCATGTTAGAATTAGATCTAAAGGTCAAGGATTGGCTTTATCTTTAGGTGACAGGGTTGCTACCATTTCAAGAAAGCCCAAAAAGGCAATAGTTACTAAAGTTTAGGCTCATCAGAGTGATAAAATAAAAATACATGTTACATTAATCATACTCTTTCATAAATACTATTTATAGTTTTGTCTATGCTCTTTTCTAGAATCCCTTTATTAACTTCTTGTCGTTGATACAAATTACTATCATCAGCATAAACCATAGGAACTTGTAATATATGAGCATCTTCGATATATTGGAACTTATTAGGCCATGTATTGATTATATGTAAGAAATGGAAAAGTTCTTCTAATGACCCTACAACATCTATACTCAGTACAGATATACCCAGAGGTGAATAGTAAGTTGGTTGTAAAGCATCAAAGTGTTTAAGTGGTTTGGACCTTTGCTCTATCTGTCTCAATGTATACTTATCGAGTTTTGTCATATAAAACGAGAGGGAAAAGTCTGATTTCAAAGTTATAGGGAATCCCATGAGGTTGTTCAACTTGGCAATTATATAAGAAGCATATAATGCTGCTTTGATCAAATCATCGACTTTTCCATTTATCGTGAGGTACCTTTCAATTACTCCAGGAATTGTATCAGAAATAGTCACAGTGATGATATTGAAATTTGTCTTCATGGTGTGTTGGATACTATCAATACTTTCGTCAAAGTAACGTGACTCGGGTATACCAATTGGAATTTTAAGATAAACTTTGGAGACGGTTTTAATTTGGGATTCTAATGTACTTATATGGTTTATTATGGCTTCATCATCAATGGAGATAATTTCTGTTTGTGGTTCTTTGTCGGGCTTTTCTTCTTCTTTTATGGTGTCTTTCAGAGGTGACACAAAGTCCAACTTAATTGAAGGTTCAGGCGCCGTCGGTATATATAAATCTCTCTTACGATTATTCCTACTCATTCACCTTAACCTAAAGATCGCGCGTGCAGTAACCATCAGGACCTGGCATCTCACACTCAGAAAAAAATTTTCAGACTATTAGCATTAATTATCATACACAACATGGCTAAAAAAGATAAAGTCAAAGCTGATAAAGCTGACAAAGTTGAAGAAGAAGTCGACAATTATGAAGCAAGATTGCCTGCCCTTTTACCATTTGCTAAGCCATTAGCTCCAAAGAAAGTCAATAAGAAAGTTTTGAAAACCGTTAAGAAGGCATCGAAGGCTAAACATGTTAAGAGAGGAGTCAAAGAAGTCGTCAAAGCATTAAGAAAAGGTGAAAAAGGATTAGTAGTAATTGCTGGAGATATTTCTCCTCCAGATGTTATTTCACATATACCAGTATTATGCGAGGACTCATCAGTACCATTTGTATTTATCCCATCTAAAGAAGATTTAGGGTCTGCTGGTTCAACTAAGAGACCTACTTCTTGTGTAATGATTGTACCAGGAGGAGGAAAGTCGAAAAAGAACGCTGATAAAGCCGGTGAATATAAAGACAGTTTTGATGAAGTAGTTAAAGATATCAGTTCTTTAGAATAAAGGTAGGGACGTAAATTAAATTAAATCAAATCAAATCAAGGCATTAAGTTGTATATTATTTTCTTTTAATGTTTGTACGAGTTCATAATAAATATGAAGTATGGTTAAGCTCTAGATTGTTCTAGAATAGTTATAGTCTATATTTTGCAACAACTCTTAAATCTCCCTTCATTCTTTTTCTTTTGGTTTTAAATACAATGTGATCCAGACAAAACATATTCGTAATTACTTTTCGAATATAGTTTTTCAATTCTTGTGAAGAAACGGGTTAAAATATATTTAGAGCCGTTTGTCTTCTTAAAAAGTTGGTTATTACCTCATCATGGCTATTCTCATTTGTAGTATAAAGTCGTCAAAATTAACAGAGGGATTCCAGCTTTTTGACACATTCCAAGATTGATACCATATTAACACGTTAATAAAACAATTGCCTACCTTACAAGACATATCATAGTCGTGCCTTATCATCATTAACTTCGTATAATGTTTTATTCCTGCATATACCCTAACATACATAACTCTGCTCGTGGGATTTTGCAACCTCATTACACAAACCTAACCTTTGAGTTTTCTTCATAGCTATGTCAACAACTAATGAAATCATTACTTCTACTTCAGAATCACATGTTGAAACCTTAGATGAAAAAGAACCTGTTCCAGCTACTTCAACTGAAGTATCTACTCCGGAGTCTCCTAGAAAATTTGTTAATCATCTTCAGCAATATCCTCTTGTTGCAGCTGCTAAAAATGAAATCCTGAAAATTCCTTATGTTACAGGATTAGCTCATACTGTCACTCCATTTATAAGAAATACTGAAATTGCTTTGAATCTTGATTTTATTTGTAGAACCCTTGATGATTCTGCTGATGGAGTTTTAAACCAAGTTGATAGGTTTGCTCCATGCTTCAAAACTACTCAAGTAAGTGATTTGGTAGATCCAATCAAGAGTCCCATTATCAATGCTTATGCTCTTGGTCTTCAAGTAGCTAAAACCGGAGAAATAATGTGGGATCAAAATGTCACTAAACCAACTAATAAAATTGTTCGAGAGGTTGATAATGCTTATAAACAAGCATTAATTGATGAAAATGGTAAGAATGTCGTATTAAAACCAGTTGATCCCTTAGTTAAACCTGTCAATGACAAAATGGAACAAATGGTTCATGCAGTTAAACCCAGTATTAAAAAAGTGGAATCTGAGACTGCTTCAAGTGAAGTTGCTAGATCAAAACAAATTGTTTGGAATTTCTTGACAGGTGCTAAACAAGAAGAAGAATCTGTTGTTGCCGATTCAACAGCTTAGGTTGGGGATGTGGTTATACTTCTACATTGTTAATCCTTGTAGAAGGTGAGTCCTTTTGTTATTTATAACAAGGGTTATATTAATATACGTATGTTAGTAAAATCAGACACAACTCTCTCACTATATGTTTATTAAACATGCAATTTATATACTTATTTTACATAAAACATCTTACACTAACCCCTAGTCCCAAAGATTAATCCTTAGACTTCTTTTTCTTCTTTTTTGGTGATTCTTCAGATTCAGCTTTACGTTTCTTATCCTTTTTATCCTTTTTATCTTTCTTTTCTTTCTTATCCTTCTTGTCTTTCTTCTTTTTATCTTTCTTTGGTTCTCCATCTTCAACTATAGTGGTTTCATCGCCAATTGTAGTTTCATCGATTTCAATATCGTCACCAAGATCACCAGCTAAGGCTAAAGCTTCTTTAATAGCTTCACTGTTCTTCATTGGTGGAGCACCAGTATTATAGAAATTTAATCTTTCTTCAACTTGTTTCTTTAAAATTTGACCAAAAGCACTAGATGGTTCATCAGAATAGTTATCAATTCTAGAAGCAATAGAACATTTGTTAGCCAAGTATCTGGAAATTCTACCCTTGTTCTTGGTGGCAGCTTTACCAATGAAAGAAGAATGATAAATCAATCCATATTTTGGAGTGTTACCCTTAGTTTTTAAAGCTCTGAATAAAGCCTTTTCAGCTCCCAAAATTTGAACGGTGGAAGCAGCTTGCTTAGATAAATTGGTTAAAGAACCAGCATGAGATATTAATCTAGCACCAACAACTTCACCAATCAAAGTTGACAAGTTTGGAGCTACCGTATTCATCTTATCGGTTAAATATTTATATAAAGTAGCTCTGTATTCAGTTAAAGATACTACTCTTCTAGCAAAAGTTGAAACGTTTAACATATCATATTCACTAATATCTTGACCCATGGAGATTTTGGCATTGGCAATGATTCTTTCAGCTAATCCGGAATCTTCGTTGACAATGGCAGCAACGTCATGTAATGAGTCTTCAGTTAAAGAAGATTTATCTTGAATGAATAAGGCCAATTTAGCGAAAACGTAATTTTCAGGGACAATTTTGGCTAATTCAGGGAAATGCCATCCATACCATTCTTTAACTCTCATGGAGAAAGTATTTATATCTTTATCTAATTGATCTAATAAGGCAATGGCTTGAATAATATGGTTATCATTCTTTTGGACTGAAAACTTAACTTTAGCTCTGGAGAAAGCATGACCCAAACCTAATTGGGCTCTTTCAATATCACCTTCTTGTAAATCTTTGAATAACTTAACCCCATGGTGTCTAATACCTCTTAAGAAATCTTGAACAATTTCATTTGAGAAACAGTCAATGTATGGGAAAAAGTCTTTAACTGATGGACCTAAGTTCTTATCAGATACACCTAAGGCGATTTTTTTCTTTTCAGATCCTTTTGGAATATTCAATTCTAAGATTGACTTTAAGTAATCACTTACTAAACCTTCGGAAATATCATTAGCATTTTCAAGAGCTTGAGCTGCTCCTTTGAATGGTGCAAACGAAACTAATTCAACCATCTTAGAAAATCTTCCTAAATCACTGGCACCTTCTTGAACCTCTTTCAGTCTGGCAGATATGTCATCTTGTTGGATCAATACTTTAAAGATTGCATATCCGGTAGCTTCTTCGAAAAGAAGGTAATCTAATCCACCCATATTAAATATTTAGTGAATAAAATTTTTCAATTTTCTGTCTCATCTCATTTTGGGCGTGGATAGCAGTGTCGGGAGACATGTCGTCCTACTATTAAATTCTCAATCTATAATTTATTATAAATACATAATACATAAATACTATTCCTTGCTACATACTACAATACATAATACCGATATTAAGCAAAATTGATTTCCCATCCTAAATCTTTCAAGGTGGCTCGCCAATCAATGTACCTATCACCGTCAGGATTAATTTCCCAGATCTTCTCAATAACTTTCTTAGTTCTCACTACACTCCATGGACCATACGTTTGAATAAACTTCTCTATTCTTCTTGTCATTAATTGTCTATCAAGTTTAGTTACACAATGAATGGCTGCTATGAATACCGGGAACAATAAAACACTCTCTACTGGTGAACCTAAGATAATATCAAGACATTTAGTCAAATCATTAGTAAGAATCTGGGACTCTATAGTTGATGGATTACACTTGAAGATCGATTGCCTTAAATATAATTTAGCACTTAATTTAAAAGTTTCAAACAACGTTATTTGCCATTCAAATTCTTCTTCATTAAGCCCTATCAATTCATCTTTATTAGGTTTGGCATCATCAATCTTAGCCTCTAATTCTCGTGCTCGATCTACTACTGACAACAATAATTTATTAACTTTAGCATGATTACTTAACTCACTTTCATTTTCAAATTCTTCATTTGTATTAGTGAATTCGAGATCAGGGGAATCACTAACGTTCTTACTGTTTTTATCACTAAGATCCTTATTTAAATTCTTTAAATCACGTTTAACTTCATATGACAAATTGGCAATCTCTGCTAAACTTCCATACAAATCCTTAGCTATCCCTACTAATGGATTGAGGATCCCACTAGAAAAATCATGCCTGAAAATCTCCTTATATTGGTCACTAGTAAAATAAATTCCTCTTTCAGTAGCATCACTGGCTAATACATCATGGTAAGCAAAATTAGCCACTAACCAAAATTCTTGCTTATTATTAGTGAAATTACTTAATCCTCCATTCCTACTTAACAATTGAGATCCTAAGTTGATATGTGTCGTCCAATTCTTAACATCTCCTCTACATATTTCCGCAGCTGTTACCACTAATAATAAAGCTAATTTATGGATGACGGAACTTTTATCTAGTATCTTCATATCTTTCAAATACGCAAGGGCTTTCCCGAGGTATTTTAAGGCTTCAGTATTATCGTCTGCATTTTGGTCATTTTGTTTCATATGGAATGACGACCAAGCCAATAATCCATACATAATTCCTTCATTTTGATGTGCTAACGGTAAAAACACTTTCTGGTAATAATTCTCTTGGTTATTATTACTCTTGGGGGCAACCGATACAAGGGGACTCAATACTCCTACGTAATAATTATATAAATACGTGTCCCTATCTGATAAATGTAAAGGGTTTGAAATTTGAAAGTTTGGAGATTGGCTCATGGTTTGGTAAAGTTGACTATAATTAGGACTCTCAGGTGAGCTTATGTTGAAATCTATAGGGAAATCAGTATTAAATTCTTTTAAGTAATTCATGAATTCACTTGGAGTAAAAGGGAAATGTGAAGATGGTGATGAGGCTCTAGAAAACGAGTTTGAAATTAAAGCGTTTGACGGTATTTCTTCTATATCATCTTCGATTTCTTCCTTTATTCCTGTCGTTATCCCTTTGGTAAGATCTTGGTGGTGGAATGTATCAACCACTTCTACTGGTGGAATATACTTATTATCGTTATCTGGTGATAAAGTATCGAATAATTCAAAAGAAGAATCTTTATGGATCAAATTACTAATATCAGGAGAATTTGATTTGGCCATATGAGGAAATGAATCACTGTTTTCCTTCTCGTGACTCCGTTTTCTCTTCCGTAGTTTATTATGACTCTCCGACTTTTCAACAGCTTGTTTAACCTTTCGAATAGTGTCAGGATTCATTTGATCGTAGTCTATCCAGATACAGTCTTTATTTAATCTGTGACACTCCGAACAAACAGGCTTCATTTCATCACATTTTTTCTTCCTAGTCTTACATGTCACACAGCCATTCTTTGATCTTTTAGTAGACTTGAATACTTGATAATCGTTATTGTTAATAAGATAGGAGTTGATTTCACTAGTAGTGGATGGTGTTGGCTTAGGCTTAGCTTTGTTGGTAGACTTGGAATCAAACGTTATTATCATTAGTTAATTTAAGTTGAAAAGGTTTGGTTTTTATAACTTAATTAACAGGGATGGTTGTTTAAAACTTTATCAAATTTTGTTATCTATGCGAATTCCGATCTAGTAATAATTAACGGTAATTTAGCGATGACTTCGGGATCGTCAACCATCACTAAGTTCTGTTACCTGAAGTTATCATGTCATTTAAATACCATCAAATATCTTCAGGAATCTTTTTGTTTTCTTTTATTGTATATATTCATGAAGATACTTACTTAGGAATTATAGAGGTAATAATAGGAGTATATATAAAACTTCAATTCAAGTGAATCCTTTATGCCATTCTCTTATTATTGTTTCCAAAGCAATAACTAACCCTTTCTCCTGACTTTCCTCCGGTAGTTTCATTTCTATGAATTTATAATTGTTTAAATGGTTGCAAAATTTCTTATTATTTATTATTATTAAATAAGCGAACTAATATAAAAATAGCAATTTTCACAAATATATGAATACATAATTTTGTTTGTCAGTTATATTTTCATATCAATGCTTTGAACCATCATTCCACCTTAATGCCAAATTGACTCAAGTGCAGCCCAAACCAAACCTCATTCAATCCTTACTATAATCCACTAATTTGGAACACATATCTTCTTTATACAATATCGTGTCCCTACCACAGAAACTTCCAGATACAAACCCAAAGTTGTTGAACCCTCACACGACCTCAATTCCAATCATTCAGAGGCCAAAGAAAATTTCTCCCTTTTCCTCCCTACAAGTTTCATATCCCCAGAGTTAACATAAACGATATTAACTATTAATAACCCCTAATTACATATATATATAGATAACCGGGTGTACTACGTTAATAGAATTTATAATTTGTGTTATATTTATTGAATAGAGACAACCCAGCCAGAGTTTACACATACATTTAATTACAAATCATGTCTTCAAAACGTATTAAGAAAGAATTAGCCGATTTAGGAAGGTATGTACTATAATGATTTGAAATCATCATCGTTTACAAGTTCAATCCCAGGGATACTTATCCGAGTTTATGAGATGGCTCATTGGCGTCTGAAATAGAGAACAGTTGTCAAAATGCATGCTGCGGTATCAGTGGTTCCTGGTGTTGAATTTGCGTGATTCCTATAAAAATACGTATACTAACATTTTTTTAGAGACCCCCCTTCTTCATGTTCTGCTGGACCAGTTGGTGATGATTTATATCATTGGCAAGCTTCAATTATGGGACCTTCCGATTCCCCATACGCCGGAGGAGTTTTCTTTTTATCAATCCATTTCCCAACTGATTATCCATTTAAACCACCAAAAATTGCTTTCACAACTAAAATCTATCATCCAAATATCAATGGTAATGGTAATATCTGTTTAGATATTCTAAAAGATCAATGGTCACCTGCTTTGACTATTTCAAAGGTTTTACTATCAATTTGTTCATTATTAACTGATGCTAACCCTGATGATCCATTAGTTCCTGAAATTGCTCATATTTATAAATCTGACAGACCTAAATATGAAGCTACTGCTAAAGAATGGACTAAGAAATATGCTGTATAGGTTATATTAGGTTGATAGTTATGGTAGCATTAATGTAAATAATATTTAGATTAATATTATTTTATACTTTTCCTTTTTCTTTCCCGTCTTCTTGGTTCTCCGGTTCTTTTGGCCTCTACAATGCTCCCTACAATGCTCCCTACAGTAATCTTTACAAGAGGTACTTGAGATCCAAGAGATGCTTGTAAAGTGAGACAGTCTCACCAGAAAAGTTCAGAATCGCGCCCAAAATTACTTAACTAACTAACCATTAAATATGGAAAAGTTGACTACATTTCAAATCAATAATAGTCACAAGCTATTTGAGTTGGCAAAGAAATTAAATCTGTCAAATTTCTTTAAGGACTTTTTAAATGAAAGTCAATTCAAATTATTGCGATATTTATTGCAATTGAATAATTTCCAAGTATGGGACAACTTCTTACAAGGTAATTGTTTTGTAGAGTTAATCAAAGATATTGACCCTGAACAGTATTATAAAGACAGACAAAGAGAGAATAACGAAAAGAATTTATCACAAGAAGAAGGAGAAAACGGTGGTGCAAATGGAAACAAATCAGAGACCGATGACAATTCTAAAATCATAGATAATCTTGAAATCGATGTAGAAGAAGGGATAAAAACTATTAAAAGATTAGCATTACATATAAGGTACTTGTTGTGGGAGAAGGCTATTGATTATTATTATGCTACTAAACTTTTAGATGAGAGTAGTAACACTATAGATGAGGTGAATGATGATTATGAGTTATTAGATACATTGGATGAGGTAGTGGAACCAGCTGATGAACCAACAGCCAAACCAATAGCGAAACCGGCCAGAGATGAAGAGGATGACTATGACGATGACGAAGAGGATGAGCCCGTCAAAGAAGTCACTAAAGAGCCTACGAAAGAAGATGACCTTGAATTAAATTATAATGACGATAAACAGCTCATTTTACGTATACCAACATCATTATTTATCAAACAAGAAGATAATGAGGATAGCACTGAAGATCAAGAAAACCTTATAAAAGAATTCAATAAGGTTTATCATAATTTCGAATATGATAAAGAGACCCTTATTAAGCGTAGGAAATTAGAAAAATCTGATTTGAGTTTAGAGACAACATCGGAAAAGGCCACCAAGGATCAAGAGACTCCTGCAAATACTCAAAATAATGTGGAGTTGGCATTCGCAACAGGATCTTCGTTAAAACATTTATTAAGTACGATACAACAACAAAGAGATCACATTCCTTTGAATGATTATGAGTTAAGAACTTTATTCATGGATGTTAAGAAAAACCGTGGGAAATGGGCCAATGATGATAGAATAGGACAAGAAGAATTATATGATGCTTGTGAAAAAGTAGTTGTAGAATTAAGAAGTTATACTGAACATTCAACTCCATTTTTGAATAAAGTAAGTAAACGTGAAGCTCCAAATTATGGGTTAATCATTAAAAAGCCAATGGATTTAAATACAGTCATGAAGAAACTTAAGAATTTACAATACAATTCTAAGCAAGAGTTTGTCGATGATATCATGTTGATATGGTCCAACTGTTTGACATATAATGCTGATCCTAAACATTTCCTCCGAGCCCATGCCATTGCAATGCAAAAGAAGTCATTAAAGTTAATCCCTCACATACCCAATATAGTCATAAAGAATAGATCAGAAATTGAAAAGGAACAGGAAAAGGATGAACTCAATAATGATACTAGTAAAGGAAAGTCTTCTAAAAAGGGAAGAAAAAGAACCAGAAATGAAGAGATTAAATTAGAGCACGAATCAAATATGAATTCCCCTGAAAGTATCGTAGCTACACCAGAAATTGAAGATTCTACAGTGGAACCTACACCTTTACCTGAAGAGGCACCTGTAGAAGTAGTCAATGGTAACAGCAACAACAATACCAATAGTAATGGGAATAATGGAGGAGAAGAAGAGGAAGAAGAAGAAGAAAATGAAGAAATTAATGATGAAAATGCCACCACCCAAGATGAAGAGGATGAAATAGGTCCTGAGTTACAGGCATGGAGGACATTAACTGCTAAATCAAGAGCTCATTATTGTAGTCAAAGAGCTCAATTATTTGAAGCCGACAACAAATTGAATCTTGATGCTCCTGCCATTATAAGAGAGTCAAGTGAAATGAGTAATTTCAATAATTATATCAGTAATCAACAAGTAGTTTCCAAAGGGAACTTGCTAGAGAAATATGAGCCTTACTTGCTAGAATATGACATTACTGGAGGATTACCAGGAATCAAATATGAAGGTGTTGATGATGTGCTACAAGATAAGCAAGAGCAGAGAACCATCGACTCATATATAAATGAAAAGAAACAAGTGCCCAATTCTGATTTTATGTTATCGACTGAAAATGGATTGAATCATGTATATTTCCAGAATATTCATGAAATGCAAGAAATCAGGAAGATTTGTTTCAAGATCTCGTTGATCAGACAAATGCAGACCCAACAGTTTGTTCATCATACTCAAATGAGACAACCCGAAGTTGAGGTGTTGAAAGAAACAGATATTGATCCTATTTCGAAGTTACCTAACCATGATCCATTTAGTAAGGAAGTCCAATTCAAAACCCTTCGAAGGAATGTAGGGAAAATAGCCATGCAAACCGGGTTTGAAGTTACTGAGCCAGGGGCTATAAATGTGTTGACCCAACTTGCTGAGAGGTATTTAGGAAATTTAATCAAATCTTTGAAGAGTCATCATGAAAGTACATCATCGAATACGTTGACCAAACGAGAAATGTTATTAGTGTCATTGATTGAAAACGGGGTAAATAAACCTGATGATTTATATACATTTGTCAATGAGAAGCTTTTCAATCAACTCAGTAAGCTTAAGGATTTAAAAGGAAAATTATCAAATTTCCTTAAAGAATTATTAAGACCAGGATTAGAGAATTTTAATGAAAAATCATTTAATGATAATAGTGAGCAATTTATGACGGGAGACTTTTCAAATGATTTAGGTGATGATTTCTTTGGATTCAAAGAATTAGGTTTAGATAAAGAATTCAATTTATTAAGTTCTTCAATCCCAATTTATTTATTACATTCCAGGTTAAATAATTCATACAATTCTAATGGAAATGTTACCAAAGTCAATAAATTTGAAGACCTTAAAGAATACAAAGTTCAAGTTTTATATGGGTCTGATGTTGATAAACAAATTGGGTGCTTACGTCCATTTTATACAAAATTATTGGAGAAATCAAAAGCTCATTATATAAAGAACCAAAAGAAGGTTGGATTATCTACGGAATTACCTGAATTAAAGAATTTAGAATTGATTGACGATGAAGATTTACCCCAGAAACAGAGAAATATTCGTCCAAGGTTACCACCTACCGGAAAGATCACTGCTGTGAAAAAGAAACCCTTGGTGGGATCATTCTTTCTAGAAGATGAAGCTGATCAGCAACAGCAACCATCTGTTGAAGCCAATGATGATGATCCTTTTGGTTATAATGAAGGTATGAATGAAGATTTAGATGCTAAGGAGTTAGAGATGATGATTAACAATATGGAGAATTAACCAACTGATTTCTTGAAAGAAGTTTGAAAATCGATTAACTTATTGCATCTTTTAGGCAGGGCTGGTGACATGTAGTAGCAGTTTGCGTATGTAATTATAGAAGTATATAAAAAAGATCAATTTCTACGGTGGGGCTCACAATTCATCTTTCACAGTCCATCTCTCAAAACATTTCATATATCTTTTGAGACACGCTCCGCGATACACGCACTCACCTCAATCAATAGAAACCAATGTAATATGACTAACAATGTAACGAATAAATATTCATTAACTACGCTGCTATCGAAACTCACTAAACAAGAGTTAAGTAAACGTGATATATTCGGTAGAACCATTCTACATATAATTATCCTCTGTAATAGAGGAGACCTATTAAAGCATTTATTAAAGAACCCTGAAATCAAGACCGTTATAAATAAGACAGATTACGAAAATGGTTGGAACTGTCTTCATTATATCATTTATTATAAACGATTAAACTGTTACAGAGTTTTGTCGGAGTTCTTAAAAGCCACAAACGTCAATGGCGATGGGCTGATGTTAGTGAGTAATTCAATCTTATTTGAATTGATTAGAGCCAAGGATAGAAATAGACTAACCCCTTTACAATTATTAGATAATGACTTTAAAACATTTCTTTGGGTTCCAGATTTCATAAGTGACAATGACACGTTCCATTTTAAGTACAGATTTGAAGATGTAGATAAACATAATCTAGAACTCTTAAAACAAGAATCTAGTACTACTGGTGAAAACAAGAAACCTATACAACTTCGTCATATTATGTCCCATTATAACTGGTGGGATAATAAGAGATGTGGATCTGATCTCTATATGTTCGGATCCAATTTAAATAATAATTTAGGACTAGGAGATTCCACTGACAGGCAAATACCTTCAAAGTTGTCAGGTACGTTTTTTAAACATCAAGGAGCAGATTTGCTTATAAATCCAAGATTCAAGTTGGTGAAAATATCTAAAAGTCATTCTGTAGTAGTAACCAAGGACGGAAGTATATACTCTTGTGGAATAGGATCAAGAGGAAGATTAGGTCATGATGATAATACAAATCTTTATAGATTTAAAAGAATTGAATTTTTCAATGATGAGCATAAGCTGATAAGAGATGTTGCCGTGTCTAATGATCATACAATAGCATTGACTAACGATAATGAAATATATGCTTGGGGAATGAATAATTATAACCAATGTGTGATTACTCCTAATACTGGATCTGATGATTTTGAAGCAACTCCTAGACTTATATTTTCGGGAGATATCAAGAAAGGCACTGGCCATTTCAAAGGGTTATCGATTTCCAAGGTTCATTCTTTAGCTTTCACCAAACACGATGTGTTTTTCTGGGGTTTGAATTTGGGACAAATGGGATTCAATTCTGATTCAAGAGTGACAGTTGACTATAAATTAAATGGAACAATACTTAAAGGTGTCATCCAAACATCACCACGGAAAATCAGTCTCAGAGATGAAATAAAGTTAGTAGAGACGTGTGAAACTGTGACTTGTATTGTTACATCACAAAATGATATACATATATATTATCAAAGCCAACATATAAAGTTGCCTAAGATTCCTATAAGGGGATCATTAGATAGAAATTTCCATAAATTCAGTCCCGTCAAGACGACGAAGCCTGCAAATATCATTAAAATAGTTATGAGGTCACCAGAGAATGTTGGAGTCTTATTGGATAGTGGAGACGTTCTTGGATTTAGTATAGATGACTTGACTCCCAAAGTAAAGTATAATAATATTTGGAAGTCTCATGATAGTGACTTAAGAGTATGTGATATGGATATGTCACTAGATGGATCAATTGTTTTGTGTAGTTCAAGTGGAATAGTTTTCATGAAGCACAACCAGAATTCCAAACTAAGAAAGAACTCAATGTCTGAAACAGCCTTGCCTATTCCTATAAAGAATAAATTCAAAAGAGTTGATTTTATCAATAAAATCGTAAGAGTCAACTGTGATGATAATTTCGTGTCTTTTGGGTTTATTAGAGACGATATTGATTTGGTACCTTTAGCATTAACCACCAATACTTTTATTAAGGATATGGAGTACTTAAGTCCTTTATATTCGGTTGACTTATACAGGAAACAAGATGAATTATTCAATGACAAGCAAAGGTGTACTTATATTAGTGACTTTATATATCCTACTTCGTCTATGGTTGATGAGGAAGAATATGAAACCGACGAAGAGGAAGTAGAGGAGGATGAAAACGAGGATAATCTTAAATTTGATTGGTTATTGACGAACTACAGTGGGAAGTTTGACTTCAATATCAATAAGAAGACAAAGACCAGATATACATATGAACAAATTGGAGTCACTGATAAATTATTACTTAATTTGGATAATAATAAGTTGATGGATTACTTAGAAGATCAAGATAAACATTTTGATATGTATTTAGTGTATGAAGATTTTAGAGTGGGAGTTCATAAGGATATTCTTAGAGTAAGGTCTCCTTTCATAGCTAAGTTATTTGAGTCAGATAATGATGTTTTTGTAACTGAAGATTTTGAAGGAAGCCTCGTTGGTGGAGATCTCGTCTTCAAAACCAAAGTCAACTTGAAGTCCGTTATACTTTTAGTCTATTTCATTTATACAAATAGAGTATTAAGTTTATGGGATGAATACCCTATAAGACCGGAAATAAAGGAGATCAAGGGTGATTTCGATAAATTATGTAAGTTGTTCGGAGTTGTGGATGTGTTTGGAACTTTAGCCAAAGATGAAGTTTACTTCAATAACTTAAGATCATTGACCACCAGTTCAGCATTGAAGGGATCTGAGACTAATTTGGAAACTTCTGGAAGATTAACTATAAAACTTCTAGATGGAGAAATAAGTGTAAGCAGAGGAATTCTTTTCTCAAGATCAGCATTCTTTGAGACTACCCTTTCAAATAGATGGAGTGCTACAGATGAAGTTTCGTTCAATATCAATAAACTTCAATTCATGGTTATTCTTAAACATTTATATGGATATAGTGATCTCAAGATCTTCGATGAACTTCGCCAGTCAACGGAGATTGTTGACGATTTCATAAATCATATTCTTGATATAATTAGAGTGGCAGATGAATTATTATTATTCCAATTAAAATCACTTTGTCAATTAGTTCTCAAGGACCTTATCACTTTGGATAATGTCATGATTCTATTGGTCCATGCAAGTGTTAACAAATCCAAAAAACTCTTCTTAAATTGTTGTTGGTATATTTATAACAATTTAGAACTATTATTACTTAATCAATCAGTACTAAATCTATCCACCGATGTTCTTAATGAGCTTGAGAGTAATATCCGAGTATTGGACAATTGTAAACTTCGTGAGTTCAGTCAAGTAGATGATACCGATAGTTGGATGATTAAGAATTCTAATAATCTCATTAGTGATTTTGTAAACGATATGCCTATATTTAATTCAAATTTGATGGAAAAAGGACGATCATCTTTCATACCTTTATTCGATGTGAAAATAGATGTATTAAAGGAGAAAAGAAGTAGAAAGAGTTCAAGAAAGAGTAGTGCTACCGAGAAACCCGATATTCAAGAATTGAAAGCTCAAGCTATTCAGAGTTATAGTGAAAGTGCTATTGAAGATTCTTTTGAGGAAGTGACTAACGGCGATATAAATACTAGTGACATGAGCAATGGAGAGTTTGAAATTGTAACCAGAAGACGTAGAAAAACCGTTGACTTTGAATTGAAGCTGAAATCCAAATCCCCAAGTCCTCCTGTTCTGGCACCGGTTTCGATTCCTTTACTGACTAGATCCTCCTCCTCGGAAATTAAGAAACCAATCATCAAAAAGCCATCAATTTCCAATGCTTCCCCAAATTTAAATTCATTTCCTATATTGGGTACGTCAAAACCACCCCAAGCAAAATCACCGCCTCCCACTCAACCACCCCTTCAAAGTATGTCCTCAACACTTTCAAATAATGGATTAAATGCTTCCCTCAGTTCTAGTAATTCGACTATTGGATTCGGCTTGAGTCCTCATTCCAATTGGGCTTCCAAAACTAATGCCACAGGAATATTCAACGACAAATATAAAGAGAAGCCAAGAGAATTAGTACCGGATACGGAGATTGAATGGAATAAGCGTAGTAAAGTTAAAATGGGGCCAAGTGTCAAATTATCACAACGTGAAAGAAAAAAATTAGCACTTCAGAATGAAACTGCCCCGGTTTGGGGTAAGCCTACAGTTCCAATGGGATCTTTTAGTGTAGGAGATTCCGGTAATAAGAAAAGTGTCATTACAGGATCTAGCTCTGGTACTGGTTCTAGTCCCAACCCAGGTGATAGTAATAAAAGTTTTCCAGTACTTGGTAAGAAGAAGTCACCATCTCCAGGAATCAGCACTTCGAATGTTAAACTGGCAACTGCCAAGAATCAAGGATCTAAAAATCCTAATATCAAATCTTCTATACCCTTATCAGCAAGCTCCACAACCAATTCCCTACAATCCACAACCCCCAGATCATTTAGTAACTCCAGTTCTAACACCAATTCGGTTTACAATTCTCACACGAACTCCGCTACTAATTTAAATGGTTCGGATTTCAGTACGTCATTGACTGATATAATGATTCAGGAATCATTGAAATATGAAGCTTTAAAGCAACGAGAAAGTGAACGTAAAACTTTAAGTGAAATTCAACAAGAGGAAGAATTCAATAAATGGTGGCAACAAGAAGCCGCTAAAGTACAACAACAAATGCAAACTATGGATATTAAAAAGAAGAAAAAAAGACATGTAAATAGACAGTAATATTTATTAATTCAATATTTATTAATACAACATTTTTAATTAGTACCTCCACTTTTATATAATTTGGTATTTGATAATTTTGTATTTCATATATCAATATCATCAGGAAACCAACCAAACTCATCAAAATCAACTAATGTATTTTCTTGGAGAATACCTTCAGATCTCAATAATCGTAATTGGGCAATTTCTCCATTTGTATTACCTCTAGGAGAGATTTTACCTGCCGAGGAGACAACTCTCCACCAAGGTAATTGATCTAAAGGTATATCGATTTCTTCTTCCCTATTCAATTGCCGTACCACTTCATTACAATATTTCATAGCTGAACCTACTTGACGAGCATTCTGTGGTTTTCCAATAAGATAAGCGATGTGACCTAATGTTAGTTAATCATTATTGTTTTGGAAATAGACACTAAACAAATACATACCGTAACTTGTTGCTTTGCCATAGGGTATTTGCAAAACTATTGAATATACGGCAAAATGAAATGCCTTACTTTCGTCAGTTAGTCTCATTACTCATTACGCACTACGAAGTATTTGATAGTGAGAATTCATAACCGTTGCAAAAAAACACCGTAACATAAACATCGTAACATAACTTATTACAAACAAAACAAAAAAAGAATAAACAAAGAAAAGTAAAGCAAAAAAAAAAGGAGATTTAATTGAAGTTACATTCTACTATACACTATATATTAAACCACCCAATGTACTAGTTCTTAATTAACTTATAAAGCTAATAAAGCACCAGCAGCTAAAGCAGCAGCACCGACAGCGTATTGTTTGTTAGCAGCACCTTCCCAAGATGAGACGTTGGTGGTGTTAGCGTATGGACAAGCAGTAACTTCTGGACCACATGAGGTGATGGTAACTAAGGTTGATGATTCATCAGTAACGGTGGTAACGTTAGCAGCTTTGGTAACAGCAGCGAATAATAAAGCGACGACGGCGAATTGCATTTCTAAAATAATTAAGCGATTGAAAAAGATTTAATATCTATAAAGAAAAAAATTGATAGGGGATTATCTCTCCTTTTTATAATTTTTAGGGATGCTGTTTTGACCTACTTTTCCTTCAAAAAAGATTTTTTCTTTTTTTTTTCTTTTTTTTTATTTGTTTTCATTTATTTTTTTTATTTTTAATTTGAATATTGTTAGCAAGCACGAGATATGTTACATTGTAGGAATTTTGTTATATAGATTAGGTTCATGTTTTATCGAATAACCAGCACTACTCGAGCACCGGTACATTTTCGTATATCAATCAAGGCTTTTGGCCCATTGATAGTAAAGATACAGTGGTTTAAAACACTTTCAAGTCTTCGCTCACAATATTAAACAGATGAATTTTTGACTCGGCTGATAGTAAATCTTAAAAAAAATAACATGAGAATGGATGAGAATTAACTCTTTCGGGTAATCAATTGCTTTTTTTTCTGTTGCGCATACAACCTCAAACGGAGACCGCCCTGCCTCATTGGGCCAGACATTATGACAAAACAATGCGGACACCTGTACTGGTTAAGAAATACCCGTGGTGGGCCTGAAGTTGTTTTGGTTTTCGCTAAAAATAGAAGTTTCATTGCCAAGAATAACTCTTCGTCTCACAAAATTGACTTTTCGTTTGGACGAAGATATTTGTTTTGGGTGGTCAGTATAAGAATTACGGTGGGACTTGCTATGTCATCTGTGTAAACCTCATCATGCTATTAGTTGCAAAAGCCTCTAAAATTTAGACGGCACAATCTTGACAGCACATTTCCAGGGGTTTCAAAATACACTAGACACATTTTCACTGATAAGGATTATCCCAATTAAAATTATTGAAATCGAAATCAAATTATTGTACCAGTAACATGCATTGAGTATGTATGATTCCAGTATGTACAGAAGAGCCAGTATCGAAGGTTTAGATTTGGTGGAGAATTAACTGATTGAGAACTTCCAACCAGCTTATGCCAGCTGGGCACATCTCCGTATCTAAAAAGGTTTTGAGCTGCGAACAAAAATTAAGAGGTCGAACTGTGCTGGTGGCACATTGTTCGCAATCAGAGATCTTTTTACTTACTGTGAATTAACCCTATAAACAATTAGCCAGCTTTCCATAGAATCAATTTAAGGATATTAACCAGTTCGATGTATTATTAGAATCTTAGTATTGTTTCGATTGACTAAAACTTTAATTTCGTTTATGCTGGTTCTTGGATTATTATTAACAGATCCTGGCTGAATAGGTGTCAAGATCATGATTGACTTGTATGAAGTTACTGGTTATTGATCTGATTCTATACTTTCTGGTTCAGCTTCCAGCTGAGGAAGTTCTGGCTGTACTTCTGGTTGTTCCGGATCAGGAATATTATCCAGATTGTACTCTGATTCACATACCTTGTACATATTATTTAACATGAGATATTGATCTAAGTAAATTTGATATTGAATTTCACATTCTTCTTGATAATCACCTTCTGTTGAGATGGTGTAATTTCGAATAGATTCAATATCAATATCCCTGGGGAATACACTATTGAACTTCCGTTGATACTTTGTTTTCAAATTACAAAACTTATCATACAATTTTTCAATATCACCTTTCAAGTCGTTATTCTCATTGGATCTCCATCTATTTAATTCAGTTTGGATTTTAGGTTCAAACGATTCAAGGAAGGCTATAAAGAAAAGCACTAAATCCTTTGTGACATTTTGCAAATTATATTGGAATTTGAATTTCCAATCTATTTCATGGTTTATACGTTTGAGTAAGATTTCATAATCCCGTGGTCTTTCAGTGACATATTTGACTAATTTATATTGAAAAGTTTCCACTTTTAATTGTCTATAATTCCCTATCCGTGTGAATTTCGTTACGATACCATTGAAAAATCCCTCGTAAAGTGGTCCATATCGATTAATTTGTTCTGGGGTTAAGAAGTAAGTCCGAAGAAACTCAGCAGTTCGTAAAGTGTTCCATGTTAAGTAGTACACTAAAATGATTCCAGCAACAAAAACGAGGACCCTTGGATGTTTGAGGATCAAATCATCAAGATTCAAAAAGAATATCAAACATAAGGTTTTTATTATGTTCCAATAGAATGACCTGGTTCTTGAAGTTAAGAATCTTATTACTGATACCATCATCAGAAATAGAGTGATGACAGGAGGTCGTTGAGGTACTTGGTTTTGGAATCCACGATTATTCTGGTTGATATTTTGAAGAACGTTATGTAATTCATTTGCAGCCTCCGCCATATTAGCTGGAGGATTCATCTCTCTTTGACCACCAACCTCTGGCCCCACATCAGGGTGAATGTCTGCTTGTGTTGGAGAAGCATTTGGTTCATAACTATGAATTTGAACTTGTTGAATGACAGATTGGCCATTATCTTTGAAATTCCTGTTCAACTTAGCAATACCCGAAGGATTCAATAAAATATATGGTGCATGTTGTTGACCTTCAACGATAATACATTGGGAACTATTTAAAGTCACAATGATGTCTTCTCCATTCAAGTTAAGCTTGAATTCATACTCTACACTCGATAAATCGGATTGATTTACAAGTAATTGCTTTGGACCAGTATTAACACTTGTTTGATTAACTTCTATCATATCAAAAGTTTCACCTGTTAATGTCCATTCTGCCCCATCAGCAAGAACAATTCTTGTAGGTTCAAATGGATGATGAGAAGAATCCATACCAGAATTCCCACCAGAACTGGATGCTAATTCTCGATCAGTTCTATTTACTATAGCTAAGTCATCATCATAATTTCTTGGTAAAAACTCAAATCTGTTTTCAGAGGTTAAATCATTCCAGAACTCTCTACTCAAAAGACCACCTTCAACTCCACTTAAATGGGGATGAATGGTTAAATCCATTTTAACAATATTTCTACTTTCCCGTAGTAATTCCTCATTTAAGCTAATTATCTCATAAATTGATGTATCATAAGACCCAGTCAATTCCATGTCATTGTATTTCAACTTAACTTGATCAAAAAAAGTTCTACGGACTTGGAAGTAATCCATTCTTTCAATTATTTGATTAATGAATTGTCTCAACGTGGTTTCTTTATTCACTTCAAACAAGCTAGACTCCTGTTGTAAGTTGTCGATGTCACTGTATACTCTTATAAAGAATCTTACATTGAGTGGTCTTACTTCTTGTTCACCTGAGGAAGATTCAATACCTACATCACTTCTATCATTATCATTTGTAGTTGACTCTTCGTTCAATTTATCAAAGTTATACAGGAGTTCAAAAAGGACAGGGGCCAATGGTACAACATCTAATCCTATAACATCAGATATTAACGTTGAACTATCACTTATATTTTCATTGGCCCAATACCTGAGATTGAAATAACTTCCATCAACATATTCACCTTCTTCAACTGTTTTATTCCTTTCCTCTGCTACATAATCCTTTAGGACACCAATAGTACAAACAAGAGATTCTCTGATTTGAATATTATGAGTTCTTCCCGAAGTATCGTTCCATTCTATTACAATATCAAATAATTCTTCAACAGGATCTCTCGTAGGTATCATTCTATTACCATAAAGCGTGTAATCAATCACAAGCTCATAGTCAGTTACTGGTTCCTCAGGAGGTGTATCAGTGCCTAATATTGAGAAAAATTGACCTTCTTGTACGGTAGTGCCATCCTTCTTGATGCTGAGAAATAATGGCTTGAGTCTAAAATCGGGGGATTTACACCATATTTGATGAAGTACTTCATGAAGTCGATGCCTTAGGGTTACTCTGACGGGATAATTGGTGACACCTATTGTAGGAGTATCGGGCCTTGTGTTTATTTCTTTAACCTTTAGATCAAGAGTAAATGGGGTATTCATACTTACTCCACGTAATGGTTCGCGATTTACTTTGATAATTTTAATGGCACTACATTTTTATTTACACTATATACAATTATTTCCGAATAGCATGATACCTCTTTCCTCTAAATGCAAAAATTTGATTATTAGCTTGGAATGTCTCAGTTGGATTAGAGTCTACTAAATCAATCTTCGTAGATCCAAATAAGTTATTACCTTGTTTCATTAAAATGTCGATTTCTTCCCATAATTTATGGTTATAAAGCCATGATAATTCTCTTAAAGTATCCAATTGATGATATCCTGTTACAAACACAGGACATTTGGAGTCTAATAATCCTTTAAGGGCTTTGTCCCAATGAACTTTGTCATTGGTTTGGAATCCAGGGTGGAATAAGTAGAATACATCAAGATATGGATCAAATGGGAATAAATCTCCGTAATTATATAATTCGTCAAAATATAACGTATGATAATGCAAACTAATTTGATCATCATATCTTTCAACAATAGGTCTACCATTTGAATCGGGGTTTTTGGCGAATGACCGAGTAGTTCTGTCGAAATAACATTCTGGACCAATGAAATGAAATTCAAAGTTTGTATCTGGGAATAAGTACCCAAATTGCTTCCAAACATAACCTGGTAACATTGATTCCATCTTAGCCCCAACTATAAAGATTCTCATGGGTCTCTCTTTGAAATTACTAGCACCTTCTTTGCCTTTATGGTATGGTGGGTATAAGGTATATTTCAAGGCTGAAAGAGATTTTAAACCTTCTAAAGTCAATGGACCCTTTGGTTCCAACAGGTAAGGAGAAACTTTATCAAGAGTGGAAGCAATAGTCAATGGGTACGTCAAAACTTTGGTGGCAGCTGCTAAATTATAATCGGTATTCATTGGATTGAAATCTCTAGTATAAAAGTATTGATCCCAATTACTTAAACTTACGGTGAAATCGTTTTCTTGGTCCCCAGGAAACACAAACTCATCGAAAGTTCTACCAGATCTCAAATCATGTTCATATAAATTAACTTTCTTTAATAATTCATATTTTTTATTCTTATGATACTCAACATCATTTTCCCATGCTTCTTTATCATGATGAGTAGGAATCCCAGAAATTGGACATACAAAGTTAACAGGCTTTGAAGTTACTGGACACAAAGCTTTCGTTCTGATGAAAGCAGCACGTGTTCTTAAATCTTCATATGGTGATTCATCCCACGAGTAAAGTTTTTCTTTATTATCTAGTTCATTATAATCATTTAAAACCAATAACTTCTTAAGAAATGAAATGTTCCTAGTAGTGGCCCGACTAATGGTAATAGCCCGACTACCCATCAGTAATGAATTCGTCAACATGGTTCAGAATTCCCTTGGTTTCTAGGTCCTATGTACTAAGTGGTTAGCGATGTATGGTAAGATTTTCTGGTAGGGCGCGGGATAGAAAATACGGTTATATCATCATGGTACGCGTATATTTTATACTTACATAATCATAATTCATCATGGTTAATTCCTTGGTCAGGATCCTGAACTTGTTGTTGTTCTTCATCAACAACCTCAATATCGTCTGGAAGTCCTTGCTGATTAAGTATTTTAAGAACTGACTCTATTAAGTCATCCGCTAACGGATTTCCATCTTCATCAACTAATTTTAAAGTTATCTTATCGATGTCTTCACCACCATCTGTCAATGGTTCTGCTAAAGGTGTAGGACCATCGATGACTTTAGTAACTGTTACTGTCTTTATAAGTTTATTTTCTTCTTGTTTTGGAACTGCTTTTGTAAACAGTTGATATTCATATATCTTACGATTAGGTGATGAAGGAATTGGTATAGTTACTGCATCACCATCTTGATCAATCATATTGAACGGATCCACAAATTGGACACTGATGGCTTTATTAGACAACGTTCCATTCCTAGCAACTTTAACTACGTTCATGAAATTCCCTTTATAATCATAAAGTTCATACCATGCTACAAAAGAATCTGACCATGTAGCTAATTGATCTTTTAGAGGAGAAAGAACCTTGAACTCCATTGATTCGGAAAACATCTTCATAAATGGTTCAATTCTCTTAAACACATCTTCTTCATATCCATTGTAAATAATAATTGATCGCCTATCATAAATGTATTTAGAATTATCGTAGTTCCGATGTCTTCCCCAATAAAACCCATTACCTCCAGGAATTATATGATAGTCATAAAGATCTATACGAGTAGACTTAGGTTTAGGAAACTGAGGAAGATTATCGGTAGGTAATTGAAATTCTAAAACATTTTTGGTACTAGTTATGGATCCTTCTATCTCGTTATCGACTATTTCATTACAAACAATGTCAGCTATTTTTTCATTAGTTTGGGAAGGAGAGAACTCTTCGAATCCACAAAGTCTCTTAACATTGATTAGAGCCCGATATTCACATGTTTTTAATTCTGCTACTGAGACTATAGCAATATCAAAAGCCATTGTTGGATCACATCTATAAATGACTTCAACACTTCTTGGCTCTTTTGTTAAATCACATATTTCTCCATCTTTTAAAAAATGCCTAAGAGCTTTTTGTGGTTTAGCACTTTGACTAGAAGTGATGGGATCAGTAACGATGTCAAAATCTTTCTTGTCCAAAATTCTGGAATTCTTGGAAGACTGATTAAGAATTTTTGCCTCTTTAGAATCACTACCATTAAATCTCCCAAGTACAAATATATTGTTGGGATATTCGGCTTTATGTTGACCGGTTTGTTGGAAAGTCTGAAGGTCTTCATGGAATTGGATGATTTTATCACCATAACAGTATCCATAAGTCCAATACCCATCATTTAAACCCGTAGTAAAAGTACATACTTGAGCTTCAAAATAAGTCATGAAATTTGGAAGGATCATATCAAGTAATTGGTCTGATGTTCGATTGGGTCTATAAGGTTCATCATTTTCCCATAAACTTTCATTTGTACTATCTGGTAAGAAACATAATACGTTGATATCTTGATTCTTTATATTGAATACTTCATATACGCCATTAACATCATTGACTATACCTCTGTTAGTTAACTCATCGGCAACAAACTTGGACATTGGGTCACCATTGGTCTTTATATGAAACTTCGCCTCAGGGTCCAATACGTCACCATATGTTAACGCACATAGTAGTAGTACTATTAACACTTGTATCATAGGTAACATTCGCGAAGTTCCACGAATCTCTATATGTCAGAGGAAACCACAGGTCTTACTACCACGACTTTACATGATGGGATTGTGAATAAAGGGGTCTCAGAAACCACAAAACCAAAACCTGACAATACGGTTTTTGAACTAGCTCAAGATATTGATATGAAGTGTAAGGAACTTTTACAATTGTTAGAGAAGAATGAAGAGGAGATTGATTTGAGACTCGATAACATCGTATCGGGGATCAACAAGATAAGGAATGAGATTTAGTGCATAGTATAGTAACACTTTGGCTTGTTTTATAGTAGGTGATATTTATGATAAATATATATGAATTAATGACATTTTGTGAATGACATTTTATGAAGGTAATGATGAATACAATGTTATGAATTCCCTTTTACTTTCTTAGGAGTGGTCAAGTACTTTCACAAACCCCAGATATTCTTCTATTAAAGTAGGAATGCTTCTTCTATATGATTTAGAAATATGGTTTCCTAATCATCGGATATCTTAACTACTCTCTTTAACTCTTAAGCCAGCTCATTTCAGAGTGCGAGATTTTAACATGGGTAAGGTAAGATTATCTAAAAACCAATTAAGGCGACAAAAAGAAAAACAAAGGAAGTTAGAGAATGGTAAGGTTGATAGCACAAAAGCGGATTCACAGGAAGAGTCCACAAATACAACAATCACAAAGTCAGAGCTCGAACCAGAACCAATACAAGACTCAAAGGAACAGAAACCTATAATAGAGAAGAGCCCAAGTCAAGGGAATAAAAGGAAAATACGAGAAATAGATACAGAAGATCCTTTATATAAACAATATCAACGAGTATTCAAGAACTTTGAACAAAGGCATGCTCCTCCAAAGCCATCACCACCGCCCCCTACCAAGCAAGAAGTTATAAAACAAGAAACGACTATACTGTCCGATGAGTATGAATCAGATGACGAAGAAACCCGACTTTCTAAACGACAATTACGAAAACAGAACAAAGTATCTATAGCCAAGTTAAAGGCATTAGCCAAAGATCCTCTGGTAGTGGAGGCATCTGATGCTGATGCTCCAGATCCTTACATGCTTATTAGTATGAAGCTGAATTTAAATGTAGTTCCAGTACCATCTCATTGGTCGGCTAAAAGAGAATATTTAGGAGGCCAAAGAGGTCTTGAGAAACCTCCGTTCCAACTTCCATTATATATACTTGAAACTGGAATTCAAGATATGCGGAATAATGGAGATGATCAGAAACTAAAACTGCTGCAACGTGAAAGGGTCCAACCGAAATTAGGTAAACTTGATATTGATTATCAAAAGTTATATAATGCATTCTATAAGAATCAATCTAGACCTAGGCTTTTCTCGTTTGGTGATGTTTATTACGAGGGTAGAGAAGGTATTGAAGAAAGTGAAGAAAAGTTAGTTGATGTTAAGCCTGGTCAATTATCACAAGAACTTCTAAAAGCCTTAGGATTGCCTGAAAATGGGAAAACTGCACCACCTTGGATATCTTCAATGACTCAAATTGGCAAACCACCTGCTTATAAGAATTTACTTATTCCTGGTATCGATTTAGCGTATGCTAACGTTGGATATTTAAATGATGAACAAGAGCTTGTTTTGGATAAGGATGAGAATGTTTGGGGGCAAATGGAGGATGAAGAGTCCGAGGAAGAGTATGAAGAGGAGGATGGTAGTGAAGAAGAAAAGGAATTAGAAGATCCTGACATTGTTCCCTATGATAATAACTCAGGAGATGACGAGGAAGGTTCTGACAATGAAGTTGATGAGAAATTGAATGAAGTGACAGAGAAGAAAGAACTATATACGATACTTAAAGACACTGAAGTAGGAACTGACAAGGTATATGATCTCAAGTCCGAAGAGGCTAAAGATGCTGAAGACCAGCTCGAAGATAAAGCTAACGAACAGGTCAAAGAAGTAAAAGAAGAACCTAAAAAGTTCAAATTCTAAATATATATATATACTCATACAAAATTACCAATTATATTACCAATTACCGTTTCTACTCTCATTATTATCATTAGTGTTATTATAAAAGTTAAGGTTCCCATTAGGATCAGGATATCCGATATCTAAATTCGCCAAATCGTTGAAGTTTGAATCGAATCCCATGTTAGCATCCAAAGGATTCAAATGACTTAAGATATCCGAATCAATAACTTCAAAAATTTCTTGAAGGGAATTACCATAAATATTATTAATAGAAGAAATTGAATTTTGAGCACGAAGCGATGGACGTCTTGGACCGGGATCCAGAGAGTTTAAATATTGGTCAACTTGTTGATAAGGAACGGATGTAGGTCCGGTACTATTCGGACCTGAGCTATTGGGGCCAGATGAAGTACCTGAAGGTGGTTCACTTGCACCACTTGCACCACTTGCACCGCTTACTGGCATATCATCTTCTTTTGGAGCTCTCAAATTTTCAATTTCACGACTGGTATCAATTAAGTTAACAAGATTGGATCCCGCATTGTCATCACCCGATTTGGTATCATTTTTGGATGGTTTATTACTATTAGCATTTGAAACTTGCATCCATTTCTCGATTCTTGATAAGATAATTGACATTCTCAGACAAACTATCAGACTATACTTCTGTTGACTTTCATGGATCAACGAGTAAACGTCTCTATAATATAATTCTACATCTATAATCAAATCATCAGGATTTATAAGATTGGTTTTTTTAGCTAACCCTGAAGAATTGATTAAAATACGTAACTTGATAAGTAAAATCAACGAATGCATTGGACGATAAAAGAAAAATGTAGGAACGTTAATTGTTCTTTGTTGGCCTAGTATAATAAACGAGTTTAATAAATTCTCACAAATTTTAATTAACTTAACAATGTACTGTATGTATGTCACAGTTTCAACTTCCTGTCCTTGCTTATAACCAGTGAGCTTTGAATCAAACTTGAAGAACCTACTAACAATATTATCATATATAATCATTAAAAGTTGATAATAAATAATAGAAAGTAAATACTTCTCATTAGGTTGAGAGCTCTCGTTTTCAGGCTCTGAAGATGACATGAATCCACTTTCCATCAACAACGAATACATTCTTTGTTCATAATTATCCAATACGAACTTTAAATGTGACAATGGAGAGTTTGATGGGTCCAACATATTGTTAAACAATGCATCCTTCTTTCTGGAAGCTGCCGCGGAGATTCCGGTATCAATTAAACTAGGGGAGAAATATTCGAAGATCTCTTGCCCCAATCGTATAACTTTGGCGAAATAACAAAGGTACCTATCATTTCTAGAAGGGAGAGAAACTCCATTAACTTCCCCTTGCTTCATTAAAAGTGTTACTGCTCCGTGGTGCTGTCTCGTCCAAGAGACTAACTTAAACCTAGGTAAAGATAATCCCAATGAACCTGCTGATACATAGACACTTAAAAACGCTCTTAACCTATTCCTAGCTTCAGATTCATCTGAGAGGATTGAAGGCATTGTTAAACCTCTACCCACATAAGAACCCGAAACATCTCCTAAATCAATACATAAGCAAATATTAAAACCTGTTAATAAATTAACCTGGTTCTTGAAATGCCCCGAAGCAGTGGTGGGTAAACACCAAAGAGATAAAATCAAACACAAATTCACTAATTGATAAGTGAACTTATCTGATTTTATGTACACGTGATACGATATGAAACTTTCAAGGTAATAATTTAACATCTGATTGAAGGATTCGTTGCTCATCTTATAATACATCTCTTTGATTTTGGAGTATAGCCCATTATCATTAATTGACGTTACATAAACACATCCTAATAACAAAAGTGGATCATTTTCATATAAATAATCAAAATCTTGCAATTTCATGGAAAATGAAATAATTGGATAATACGGTAACATTTCTTCTAAAAAAAACCGATGCCTTATTTTAAATTCATCTATACTTATAAGCTGATGTTTTTCGGCAATCTCTTTGACTATATTGGCACTAAAAGGAATATGTGGATAATCTGACACTCCTGGAGCTTCATGGAAGTCTTGGAATTGTTTTAAATTATTATTGGAAAGATTTAGTATCCTGTTCAATTTACTACTAGAGTTTTGTATAGTCTCACCTAACCCTGCCAACTTTTTAGTATCTTCATCTTCTATTGATGAGGAAACCGCTAAGTCATGTTCCAAAGAACTTAAACATGTCAGAACCAATTTAAATAACGCTTGAAGTTGAGTGATTTGTTCTCCTGTTCTAGATCCACTTATAGTTTCTGAAGTTATACCTGGACTAACATTCTCCACAAACTTGTTAGTTGGTTTTCTGGTCTTCTTCTTAGCAAATTTAGCAGTAGGATCATTATCAAACGAACACTCTACATTAATGGAATAACATCTCTTACATGATGGAAAATTTGGATCTTCAAATGCACATTTCATTTTCAATCTTCTACATCTTGCACATGCTCTATTTTGTCTCCATTTAGCAGAGAATTGAGCTTCATTCATGTTTACCCTGTTTACGTACTACTATGGTTTGTGTTCCTGCCTTTAGGGTAAACAAAGGAGCTTAATGTTTATGAAAAAAAGCTTATCTTTTCTCAAAGATCAGCAGGACTTGTGCGAGTTACCCTTTAATTCTCTATGAGCAATTGATTTTCTCTTTATTTTGTATTTGTAATTGTATTTGTACTTCATATTTGTACTCTGTATTTGTACGTTCTACTTGGATTTACTTAAACCTTGTACTTTTATCTTCGACTTCTCAGTGAAAAATAATTTCGTAAATGTTCTAGAGTGTTTCGGCATTATATATTTTATGTATACATTTTAAGCTCTAATATGCAATAAATATCTATGGTATGAGACTATGAAGGCTAAATATTAATATCTGGTGAGTCATCAACAATCTTATCGATCTTAGTACCAAATTTGGCAATACATTTAGCCATAGTTGGTGAAGATCTAGAAATAACATCAGTGAAATAAAAGTTATCGATTGGATTCTTTAATGGTACACCAACTGATGTTATTGATTTTAATCTAGTACTTATATCATTAACACCCACACTAACAAGTTCATTGGATGTTGGTTCAATTACATCATGTCTTACTAAATGTGGAGCAATTTGTCCTAATCTGGATCTAATCGCATATAAATCATCATATGGTAATGGGGCACCAACGTATTCTGATAAAGCCCTTATAATCTTCCAATCTTCTCTTGCTACAGCAGGTGGATTGACAGCAGCACGTGTAGTTTGGGCTCTACCTTCAGTATTAACGTAGGTAGCATTCTTCTCGGTGAAAGCCGAACCTGGCAATATAACATCAGCAAATGATGCACCAAGGTCACCATGGTGTCCTTGATAAATGACAAATGCATCTTTAGGAATTTCTTTGTTTTTGATTTCATCGGCTCCTAACAAATAAATAATCTTAGGCTTAACGGCGCTGACCTCCTCAGATAAAGTTTGGAATCCAACATCTAAAGCACCAACTCTGGAAGCTTCACGATGAAGTAAGTTTAATCCATTCCATTCAGGAGTATTGAAATTGGCATTTTTACCAACAAAGTCAGCAACTGTTTTATAAACTGATTGTAAATCTTCAGAATCTGCTACTCCTGAACCAACAATTATTAATGGCTTCTTAGCAGCAGCTAATTTCTTACCAACTTCACCTTTTAAGGCTTTAGCTAAGTCTTTGACATTTTCACCTAATTCAGTTAATCCAAAGGTAGACTCGAATTTTTCACCGATATGACTTATTTCTAAATCTGATCTCAACCATACTTTTCTTATTCTGGCATTCAAAACAGCAGCTTCGTGTCTTGGATTTGTACCAACCAATAAGATTTGATCAGCATCTTCAATACCATCAATAGTAGAACCAAAAGTATAATTTGATCTTATGTCTAACCCTGAAGCTGGGGTTGATAATTTGACATCAGTGGTTACATGCTCAGAATCCAATTTATTAACCAAATCTTTCAAGGCAACCAAAGATTCTACATCAACCAAAGCACCGGCAATAGCTTTGATTTCATTAGCCTTAGGTTGAATAGTGGAGAAAGCTGATGCAATAGTGGTTAAAGCTTGATCCCAAGTAGCAGTTTCAAAACTATCACCATTTCTGATTAAAGGATTAGTTAATCTTTGAGTTTTCAACCCATCATAAGAGAATCTGGTCTTATCACTGATCCATTCTTCATTAACATCATCATTTAATCTTGGTAAAACTCTCATGACTTCAATACCTCTGGCATCGACTCTAATATTAGAACCAATAGCATCCATAACATCCACGGTTTCAGTTCTCTTCAACTCCCAAGGTCTGGCTTTGAAAGCATAAGGTTTTGAAGTTAAGGCACCAACAGGACACAAATCAATGATATTACCTGACATTTCCGAATTAATGTTTCTTTCAATATATGTACCAATTTGCATATCATTACCTCTACCAGCAGTACCTAATTCTGGGGCACCAGCAACATCATTCATAAATCTTACACATCTAGTACAATGAATACATCTGTTCATGGAAGTTTTGACTAAGGGTCCAATAGCTTTATTTTCAACCGCTCTTTTACCAACAACCTCAGTAAATCTACCACGATCACTACCATATCTATGACTTTGGTCTTGTAAATCACATTCACCCCCTTGATCACAAACAGGACAATCCAAAGGATGGTTTTCCAATAACATTTCAGTGACACCTTCTCTGGCTTTTTGAATTCTTTCAGAATCAGTATGAACTACCATACCATTAGATACAGGCATAGCACAAGATGCAATCAATTTAGGCATTCTTTCAACATCAACTAAACACATACGACAATTACCAGCAATGGCCAATTTGTCATGGTAACAGTATCTTGGGATTGTAACCCCTGCTTTATCGGCAGCTTGAATAATTGAAGAACCTGCTTCTATACTAACAGTTTTTCCATCAACTGTAACTGAAACTTCAGCTAATTTCTTACAACTAGACGAAAACAAACGACTTGTTCGAAGTATTCTTTGACCTAACATTTCCCTTGACGTTTCTTTTTGTACCTTCCAAACTTGTCAAGTTGGTTGTATTTATATTCGAGAGATTTGAGGTTTAAATTTTTTATTGAAGTTTTTACTAATGAGAAAATGGTTTCAATTTGATTCGTTAAATTTGTCGGGTGCCGCACGAACTCTGAGCTTACTATGTGAGGTCTGAGGTTAGAGTTGAGTATGAGCTTAGTATGAGCGTAATATGAGTGTTAGTACCGTACGTTAGTACCACAATTTTATTACGAGAGTATAGTTAAAAGTTTCAAATAACGTCGTAAATGATATTCCTACATAAGCTATCTTATTTCTTCTCCTCATCCCCCATTAATACAAATAATATAAGTAATGGTGGTACTATATAAGTCCAATATTTCTGAATAAAGGACTTTTCAACTTCTGGTTCTTCACCTTCTACCTTTGCGGTTTGACCTTGTGTTTGTGTTTGTTTCTTTTTATCGATATTGTTTGGTTTTAAATTGGGTTGGGGAGCTTTCTTGATTTCCCTCACTAACACTTTCTGATTATGACCAGTAGATGAGATTAAGGAAAGGTACTCAATTTCCCCTTGTTTTGTATTGAGAACGAATTGCTTATCGGATAAGTCGTCAGTGACTACAAAACATTCATTGGATGGAACATCTTTTGTACCTATACAAATTTTGCCATCAATTGCATCGATTCTACTAGGTAAATACATTCCTATAGATTTCCCTTTATTATATTCTATATGACCTAACTCAAGCTGTGTTTTATCGGATTTGCCAAAAAGACTGATTCTTTGCAACTCGACATCCTTAGATGCTGACACAAACAGAAGGTACACAAAAACAAGTATAACTAATTTAAGCATGATTCTTGAGCTCAGTGAAGTTGAGTTCAGTTTCTGAGTTCAAAGCGAAAAATAAAATCAAACCAAATCGCGATCAATGTATACAAATGTTATACGTATAAGACGTGTAAATATCCATAGTCAGCGGTATTTATTACCCCGTATATCCACTCGTGGGAACACAACACTTATATCTTCAGAAATTTCCGACTGTGAACAATACCTAGATCAATGTAAACAAAATAATAGCAGTATAGTATCCACAGTATTTAAAGGCACGTTATACGAATATGCCTCCAAGAAGTTTCTAGAAACGAAGTTAAAATGCTACGGAGTTATAAGGAAGGGAGGAGCCTTCGATAATGGTGTGGATTTAGTAGGACGTTGGGATTTAAGTCATTTTTTTAACCTCAATAGATCAAGCATTATGAAAGAACTACAACTCACTACTAATCCTGGGGTATTACCTCTTATCACCAACTCAAGAGAATTGAACAATTTACTCCACACCGAATCACTGGAGAATTCTATATCCATGCAAGACGATATCAAAATTTTGGTTCAATGTAAGAATCACAAATCTAAAATTCAAGCCACCATAATAAGAGAATTGGTGGGAATTTATACACATTATATAAAAACAGAGACTCAGACTAATTCCACTTTCATGATCCTTATATCACCAAGTCCATTGACTAAACAAGCACAATCAGTTATAGATCAAGCTAGTATTCCTTTTGTTCATATTATTATGACACCTTTAATGTTGAAGCCCAAAAGTCCTATGAAAGAGGTGTATAACATTGATAATTGGGAAGGGGGATCAGTACAGTCAATCTATTTAAATAATTACAGTAAGCTTTTACTAAAATATTTGAACATAGAGTTAGAGTTTCAAAAATTAAAACAACTTATATTGGTATAGGGTATAACAAGGTATAAAATCAAAAATTTGGTGGTTCCATGTACTTAACAGCGACGATAGTAGTAGTTCCTACATATCTTACGGTAGTAACAGTAGTTGGTTTATGGGTATAGGTAATAATATGAGTTTGAGGAGGGACTGTAGTCGTGGTAGTTTTAACCACTGAATTATGGTCGGTAGTAATAATTGTAGCCGTAGTAGCATCTTCCGTAGTTTCTGTAGTTTGAGTTTCAGGTGATTGGGTTGATGTTACAATAATGGAGCTTGTGACTTCTGTACTAGTAGCAGTTGTAGTGGGAGTGCTTGTAGTGGAGGTACTTGTAGTAGGGGTTGTAGATGTACTTGAGGTAGTTGGTGATGAAGTGGCACTAGTGGAAGTAGCAGTAGTTGAAGTACTGGAAGTTGAAGTACTAGAAGTCGATGTGCTAGAAGTTGATGTACTTGAGGTAGAAGTACTAGTCGTTGATGTACTAGTAGTTGATGTACTTGAGGTAGAAGTAGTTGATGTACTTGAGGTAGAAGTAGTTGATGTACTAGTTTTTGAGGTGCTTGATGTGGAAGTAGTATCAACAGCCTTTTCACCACCATCAGAACTCAACAATTCCTTCATCGCATGTAAATATGTAACACCATCACTATCAACATTTGAAACAGCTTGTGATGCATCCCACAACAGGATACCTCCGAAATTAGCTGACAGATTAATTTCATCAACATAAGTTCCAACAGTTGCAGCTGAATTATAACCACTTCCTGCTCCAGATGAACCACCAGGTTGACCTAAATACAACTTAATGTCCTTATTAGGAGAAGTGTTGGTAGCATAATCTTGCCAAGTATCCCAATTGAAGTTTGATCCCAAATTACAGTAATTATTGTAGAATTGAATGAACGCAAAGTCAATAGAAACATTCTCTAATAAATCGCCTACAGAAGCATCAGGGTAAGGACATTGAGGTGCGGCTGATAAATAATAAGTCTTTGAGGTATCTTTAGCAAACCAGTCTCTCAAAGCGTTACCAAGAGCAACTGTACCAACTTCATTATTGTTTTCCAAATCGAAATCGAATCCATCAACAATAGCATCACCAAAAGGTCTTTCGTCATCCAGACCACCACCGAATTTATTCCATAATGTTTCAGCAAAAGTAGTTGCTTCGTCATCATCACTAAATCCATAAGCACCAGAGGCCCCTCCCATAGACAATAACACAATTTTGCCTTGGTCTTGACAATATTCAATGTCTTCACCTATTTCATCACATTGATGTAAACCATCGCTGAAAGTGGCAGAACACATATTGGAAAAGTCAACTTGTAAATTTGAAGGGAATGAATATAAGAAACTTAACAATACGATATCGACATCACTGGTACAATAATCTTTTAATCTGGTTTGGGTACCAGCGGAGTTCTGACCCCAGTATACAGCGACGTTCTGGGCATCAATATCAAACCCCAATACTGTTAAGGCAAGGGCCAATGGTAATAATATTTCTAACATAAAAGGAGTGACTAAGGTTTAGACCTGTTTGATTTTTTTTTTTACAAAGGAATTGACTTTATTAAATAGTTTTTCAAAGAAGGAATTTCCCCTTCACCTTGGAATTTACGCAACCGATCGTTAGGTGCAGGGTTAATTTATTATTCCATGGCATTTTTACCATTGCAAAAAAAACCCTTGGTCTTCAATTATCGTATCTTGCGTCATCACCCTACTAATTATTATTATTCCCTTGCTTTTATCATCAATTGCTGGCTAAAGGGATTGTTTAAGGTCTTCACTTACCTGTTAGGGCCGCGAAACCAGCTATGCGATGGTTATTTTTTTGCAACCGTTCCTGCATACCACGCGTATTTTCACAATTTAGCCAACAATTTACCATTTTAGGTCATCGGGTTCATAATAACGGAATAACACAAAGAAGTAGCGAAGTACATATATTGTCATCAGATGTATAGCAACTACAGGACCTGGGGTAATCACTGCTTCTAACGTCAGTCATGTACATTTAGACACTTCAATACTAAAGTTAAGAGACTCAAGACGCGAATATCAATAAGGGGGAACATGGTTGTAAAGAAGATGTTACAAGAGAAAATTGACAACCCCGAGGCATTACGGGTCCCCGAAAATAAGGTTTACATCAATTATTTTCTCATTTTTTTAACTAATTTTAAGCAAGTCAAAGAGCTGTCTTTTTATTGGGTATCGCATACATTTACTGAGAGTAATTTGTAGTTTACGCTTCTAAGCTTTTGTTAGGCGTTTTGCACTAATCTGAGCTGGGTACTAATGACAAGTTAATGCTGGAAAGTTCGGTCAAATTTAATTTGGGTACTTGTTAGACTTCGCTTGGAATGTAGTCTCCAAATACCGCGTGGTAATAATGTTCTACAATGGGTTCAATTGCTCAAGGCTTATAACGAACGAGTGTAGGCTAAAAATGCCACAGGAAATGTGGAGTATATCATTGTTTCTGAGTCAATTTCTTAGTGTTTCACTTCTGTATTTCATAAAGGGAATTTAAACCCATCTGAAACATTTTTAGTTGCATTTACGATACGGTGATACTTTTACCGTAAATAGGGGACTTTTGGGTTTTTCCATTTTCATCATATTTCCAAATTATTATATACGTAGTGTATTACTCAAATTACCTATTATGTAGAAATGTTTTGTATTAAGCTTATTTGATATGAATTGATTAGGTATTCATTCTAAGGCTTTCATAGTGATATCAATCTTGATAGGATAAGTAACCATAATATCTCTAATATCAATAATCCATTATAATAGTTTTACATATATTGCCGATAATTCATTACTAAACATAAAAGTATAAACCGGAACTAATTCTAAAATATCCCGTCCGTCTAAATAACTAGAAAAGGAATAAAGTCAATAAATCTTTTTCATTGGCCAATTAGAATCGTAGATCCAAATAAAGGAGATTTTCATTCGGCGAAATGGCGACATTTGGGGGTATGTCGCGATCCCATGTTTATAACTCAATTTAAATCTTATAAGGATAAACTGTCTTTGATCAACAAAAACAAGAAATGTAGCCAATTTGAATAGTAGAGTCTATTTTGTTAGGTATATCAAAAATACCACGAAAGAAATCAAAACGATAAACAAAAAAGGCTCCGCCACTGTTTATTAATTATCTATGATAAATCACATGTCGTACATTCGCCGAATTGTTGGATAAATGTAAAACTATAAATAGGGGTGAAAAAACCACTCTAATTTCCCAGATTAACTTTTCAGTTATTACTTCAATAATTATAGATTTATAAAATGGTCAATTGTACTTTCAATTCCGCTAAAGCCGTCAAAAAGGAAAACTCCTTACACACTTCATTCGTATATGAAAATGCCACTGTTGAAAAACTGGAAGTTGGTACTTTTAATGTTACCCCAACCGCTGTTGAATATGAATTCAAAACTGACTTAACCGTTCCAAAATTAGGTTTAATGTTGGTCGGTTTAGGTGGTAACAATGGTACTACTTTAGTCGGATCAGTCTTAGCTAACAAACATAACATTAGTTTTGAAACTAAGGAACGTGTAGTTAAACCAAATTATTTTGGTTCAGTTACCCAATCCTCTACTATTAAGTTAGGAGTTGATTCTAAAGGTGAAGATATCTATGCTCCATTCAACTCCATCTTACCAATGGTTAGTCCAAATGACTTTGTTGTTGGTGGATGGGATATCAGTAGTTTAACCTTGGATAAAGCTATGAAGAGAGCTCAAGTTTTAGATATTGGTTTACAAAAACAATTGTATCCATACATTGAAAACGTCAAACCTTTACCATCTATTTACTATCCTGATTTCATTGCTTTGAATCAAACGGATAGAGCTGATAATGTTTCTAACAAAGTCAATGGTGAAATTGATTTAAAGAACAAATGGAAGGATGTTGAAAAAGTCAGAAAAGATATCAATGACTTCAAAACTAAGAATGGTTTAGACAAAGTCATTGTTTTGTGGACTGCTAACACTGAAAGATATAGTGACCTCGTAGATGGTGTTAATGACACTGCTGATAACATTTTAAAGAGTATCAAAGAAAACCACGAAGAAGTTAGTCCTTCTACCATTTTCGCCGTTGCTTGTATCTTAGAAGGTGTTCCATACATCAATGGATCCCCACAAAATACTTTTGTTCCTGGTGTTATTGAATTAGCTGAAAAGCATCAATCATTCATCGGTGGTGATGATTTCAAATCTGGACAAACTAAGGTTAAATCTGTTTTAGCTCAATACTTAGTTGATGCCGGTATTAGACCAGTTTCTATTGCTTCTTATAACCATTTAGGTAACAATGATGGTTATAATTTATCAGCTCCAAAACAATTCAGATCTAAGGAAATCAGTAAGAGTTCTGTTGTTGATGATATTATTGAATCAAATCAAATCTTATATAACGATGAGTTAGGTAAGAAAGTTGATCATTGTATTGTTATCAAGTATGTACCAGCTGTTGGAGACTCCAAAGTTGCTATGGATGAATACTATAGTGAATTAATGTTAGGTGGACACAACAAAATTTCTATTCACAATGTTTGTGAAGATTCTTTGTTAGCTACTCCTTTAATTATTGATTTAGTAGTTATGGCTGAATTCTTCCAAAGAGTAACTTACAAGAAAAAGGAAGCTAAGGAATATGATAACTTCTATCCAGTATTAACTTTATTAAGTTATTGGTTAAAAGCTCCATTATCCAAACCAGGTTTCAAACCAATCAATGGTTTAAATAAACAAAGATTGGCTGTTGAAAACTTGTTAAGATTATTAGTTGGGTTACCTGTTAATAATGAATTAAGATTCGAAGAGAGATTAGTTTAATTGTAGTTTTAATTCATGCTTCATTAATAAATATTTAATGTTTTACTTATGTCAAAGATTCTTATGCTTCAACTTCCTTAGAAGCTGATTCTCTCTCTAATCTTTTCCTTAACTTCTCAGCTTTCCTATCATACTTTGTATCCTCAGGATTAAACCCTGCTTCCTCTGAACCCCAAACTGCCCATTCGGGTGTCTCTTTAACATAATCTAAATCCACAAACTCTTCACCTGATTTTAAGAGTTCAAAGAACTTGGGATAATCAATATGAGTATGCCATTTGCCATTGATCTTAAACTTATCATGAGCTATTAATATACAACAAGAATGTTTATGTTCAGCTGCTACATTATAATCAAGACCACGAGATTTCAACTCTTCAGTTAAATTGATGACAAACTTCTGACATTCTTCATAAAATGGAATATTCTGCATAGTCAAAGGATTACCATTACCACTTGATGATCCACAGAAGGTGGCACCTTTAACTTCAATTTGTGATGGCATAGCTCTTTCCACCATATCAGCATATCCTTTGATTTCATCCATATTGAAGCCTTTGACTAATGTCAATCTGAAAACAGTTCTTTGATGACTTTGAACTGTTCTTAATACATCTAAACATTTCATTAATCTTTCCCAGAAATCACTATTCAAAGGACGGTCAATCTTTCTTAAATCTGTTCTTGTAGGAGCATCAATACTGACATATAATTGAGTGACTTTTCTCAAGTTGGCTAATTGATCAGGGTGTTGGGCATTACAAACCAAAAATGAACTAATGTCTTTTTCATGCAACATCTCCACAAATTCGTTAATATGAGGATAAAAGATTGGTTCACCAACTAAGGATAATGCACAATGTCTCACTTGGAATGCTTCTTGGAATCTTTCCATTTGGATCCCCGGAACACCTCTCATTTGTTTGATCTTTTGGTAATGCCCTTGTAAAGCACCTTCCATAACTTTTTCAGGTGGATCAAGTACCCATCTCCAATTCAGCTTAGCAACTGGATTAGTGCCGTGTCTCCAACAGAAAACACATTTGTTAGAACATGCTAACGATGGAGTTGTCTCCATGCATAAATGTGATCTTATACCATAGAATGCAAACTTATAACATGATCCTCTACCTCTGAGGGCACTTTTAGTCCATCTACAAATCTTGACTCCTGAATGGGATCCAACTATAGTATAACCTTGTTTGGTTAAAGATTTATAAGTAGGAGAATCCTTAGCTACCATTTCTTTAATATCTGGTGATGCTCTAGTGATTATACCTTCTTTCCTTATAATATCACCCATGTCCTCAACGTCTAATAAAGTCTCATCAGAATCAGAATCTCCATCCTCTGCAATATCTTTATCACTATCATCTACGTCATCATCAAGAAAGAATGGTTCATTGTCATTCAACAATGTTGCAAAATTCTGAATCCATTCTTGAGCTTTGGGTTCACCTTCGTATTTCATGCACACTTCTCCTAAGGGGAAAATACGCCTTCCACCTAATTTACCCAACCACCTATCAACTATTTTGGCTTGGTAACAGAATTTATTACTCCAACTTTCGCTATCACCTAGACCAAGAACTGCAAATCCCAATAATTGTCTTAATGGATATTTATCTATTCTGAAATCCTGGTAGACGTCTTGTAAATGCTCTATGAAATAATCAATTGGTGAATCTGTATCATAACTTGGCAACACCATTATATATACATTTTTCTTACCATCTTCTTGTTTAGGTGTCTTAAGGAAATACTCTTCTAAATCTGCAACATCATCATCTAAACTCATGAGTTTAGGTGGATTGGTGATGACTTCCATGGAACTCAATAACTCATGTAACGACTTGGCTACTCTTGCTGATGACCCGGTTAATGTGGTATAAAATATATAAATTTGAGAATCAGTTAATTTGGCATAATTAGTAGTTAAGGTAGGTGAAGTGATTTCAATTGGTTTTGTGGCTTTAATAACTTTTGGTTGGGTTCTCTTTGATCTTGATTTGAATTTCTTAGTTTGTGGTTCTTTAGTTTGACTTCTACTTGGAATTTGGCTGGTAGTTGATGGTGTAAAAGAAGTTGATGTGAAATCTATAGCATAGATTGGAGATTCTTTCTTTGGCTTAGTTGGCTTCTCCAAAGAAATTTCCTTTCTTTCTAAGGCTTGTGGTCTTATAAAATAGCATCCCAAGCCTGCTATAACAAAGGTTAATCTTCCTCCCAATAATAAATAAAGGATTATAATAAATATAGTCTGATGAGATAACATACTGAAAAATTTTCTGCGTTTAGATTACTGCGAGATAGAGCGATTATTGGGGTAAGCTTCAGGCCGCCCCGTACTATTTAGTGCGATGGCTTACTAAGCTGGTTCATTAACTGGTTCAATTATAAACTAGAGAAATTGAGCTAAGAGGCCTTTGTTGGAGATATAAGGTGTTCAGTATGTTAGTATAAATCATTTCTTTCTTATATGTCAAAATAATGGATTTTAAAATCGAATTTTCATTTCACTTGGTATAATTAACAAATTCTTGAAAGTTGCAAATTTCACTTATATGAGAAAAACAGAAATGTCTACCCTACAAAGGTTTTTCTTTTTATGATTTTAACTTCTATAGTACATACTAAAGACAACTGAATAGATGATTCGTCAAATAAACTAATTATCCACAAACCCCACACGAATTCACAAACATACCGTCTCCAATCTGAAAACTCTGGTGCCCCTCTAACACGGCTTTCTCAGTTCGCACAAACTCTATCAGTCTATCACTTGTTATCAGGTATCTTCAAGAATTACCCTTATTTTCACATAAACCATCCATCAAAGTAATTAAGGGTAGTGATATCACAAAATTGCATGGAAAGTATCAACCAAACATAATCGTTAATTCATTTTTATGTCCAATAATCAAGTTATAACATTAAATAGTTTAAGTAATCTTACTGAAACTAAACCTATAATTTGGAAAGATTTAGGATCATATATCGATAAGAAGTTAATCATCGAACCCAGGTTAAACGAAGAGCTTTTTGAATTTGATATTAAAGGTGTAAATACTTTAATTAATTATAAAATCTGTAGTAACTGTTCTAGACCAATTGGTGTTGAAAACCTAAAGACCCATTATCCCAAGTGTTTAGAAATGAGAGTTAAGAAACAACAACAAGTTAAAACGTCTATGGCTGAGGACGATGTTCCGTTAAGAAAACGTAAGAAGGATCTCGAACCTTCATCAGTTGATAGTTCCCGTAACAACACCCCAATCCCTAGTACTCCAAATGCTAAGCCCAAGAAGAAGTATAAGAAATCCCAAACCCAAAAGGAAAAAGAAGCAGCTAATGCAGCAGCTGCAGCGGCAGCCGCCGCTAGTAACGGTGGTAGTCTTGATAAATTGAAAAAGCCCAAAAAGGCTAAAACCGCTAAACAAATGGGCAAACAAAAAGGTCCAGTAGATGTTGAAAAACAATGTGGGGTTGCATTACCAAATGGAGGTTACTGTGCAAGATCGTTGACTTGTAAAACTCATTCTATGGGGGCTAAAAGAGCTGTTCCTGGAAGAAGTGCTCCATATGATGTTTTATTACAACAATATCAAAAGAGAAATCAAGCCAAAATCGCCGCAACCAATGCTTTGGCTTTACAAAAGAAAGAAATCGAACAATACAGTGCCGTCACTGAAGATTTAAATCCCAGGATTTTGGATCCAAATGAAGAAACTTACTTAGTATTAGAAGGATTAAGTAAGAATCAACCAATTCCTTTAGAACGTAAGATTATACTACCAACACGTAATCGTCATAAATTTTTGTATATGAGAGAAAGTTATGCCAATGCTCTTATTATAAATGGGAACCAATCCCAAAACCAATCCAATTCAAATGATCAAACATTGGCCAACCAAGCTATTTCGGGATCTATTGGTGGATTACAAGGTAGAACCGCATTGGTTAACGTTGATTCTAAAAGAATTGAAAATGATTCTTTAACTCAAAGTTTGGCCAATATTGCCGGAGAGATGTATCAAGTCAGAGCCCCTTCAAAGGAGATTTTATCAACTGCTCAGTACAATAACATGCAACAACAGATGTTCCAACAACAGATGATAAAGTTACAACAGCAGCAACAACAACAGTTGAAGAAGAGACAGGAGAGTTTGGCTAATGAATCGGCGTAGTGTATAGTAATGTAGGTTAATAAATATAAAAGGTCTAAAGTTTTTGTTATCGGTTTATAAGAAGTAAAGAGACATTAGCAATACGTGAAAGTCATGCAATATATATTCATAAATCATTAGGGTCCATTGGCTCTTAGTGAGGATTATTATGACTCAAGTGGCCAGTTATGCTTGTTATTTAAGATCCAAGGATGTTGGAGAACTTGCTTCAAAGTTATCCTCTCAGAAGGGTTCTTTTTTAATAATCTCTCAATCAAATCTTTAGCGTCCGGATGAATATAATCTGGGATATTAAAGTCTAAGGCCACAATTCTCTTATAAGTAACATTTTTATCATAATGCTCAAATGGAGGTTTGCCTACTAAGAATTCAAAGATCAATACCCCTAAAGACCACACATCAACATTAAAATCATGGAATTTAGATTCAATCATTTCTGGTGGTAAATAATCCAAAGTCCCACATAACGTTGATCTTTTCTTAGTGAGCTCCACTGACCACCCAAAGTCACTCAATTTGATCTTATGGTTCATATCCAATAAGATGTTTTCTGGTTTTATATCTCTATGTACAATATTTTTAGAATGCAAATAAATTAATGAATTAGTTAATTGGTAAACGTAATAAGATGCTATGGAATCAGAAAACCTTCTATGATATTGGAGATGCAAATATAATTCTCCATGGATGACGAAATCAAGAATTAAATATATCCTTTTGGAATCAATGAAATATCCAAATAATTTACATATGTTGGGATGGTCTAACAGGCTTTGAATTTCAATTTCTCGTCTTAAATTCTTTTCCAATTTCAATTTTTCCAATTCATTTTTGTCCATGACTTTCAAAGCACAAATGAATCCTGAAGGTTTGTGTTTCACACAATAAACCTTACCAAGTTTACCTTTTCCAAGTTTCTTACCAATCTCAAAATCACTTAGACTCAACGGTGAGAAGTTAGATGGTGATACCTTCGTATACTTAGATGGTGTATTTACAGGCATAGGTTCGCTTCTGTGGAACTTACCACTGTGAATATTCGTATTTCCATTTGTGTATACACTTGTATATGTATTGGTACTATTATTCAAAGGCTTCTTTTCCCTAATCATAGTTCAACCTCACTGTTTACACATACGCGAAATTTACATACAGAAAAAAAAAACTGTGTTACATAAGCCACGATTACATAATCAATCCATATAAGGAGTTTAGGGTCTTCAGATAAGAAAGCATAGTAAGATAAAAGTTTATCTGAGATTGCTTAAATAAGCAATAACATGATTTACAAGGTCATTCATTTATGTACACGGGATTTTAGGTAAGATAACGCAATGATGGAATTTGGGTCCCTTATCTTTGATTTGGTGTTTTAAGGATTATTGTAGTAAATACAACCAATTGTCGTTAGGTAGTGAAAATAAACAAAGCAATTTAAGGGTATTGTTAGTAACGTAATCTGATACAACACGATACCTCCTTGAATGAGAAATTGTGTCAACGATCCCTGATTTCCAGGCTGTGAAGGCACCAGCACCACAACAGCGAAATAGACGAGTCTTATTTTGAGTTTCACGGACAAATGGTCACCTAGAGAACTAGAAAAAAAAATAGAACCACAGATTACATAATTAAATTATATAGAAGAAAAGGTTTCAGTTTCATGACACGTATTTTAGGAAATTAACCTTAAATAGTAAAGGCTGGGGGCTATTTACAACGACCCACAGTTTGTTCTAGTTACACCATACTTTCCAGGGTCGTGTGAAGATTGAGGGTTCCAAAAGTACGTATTGAGAAAAGCCTACAGCCGTCTCTAAAATTAGCACTTAAAATACGTTTGTGCTTACATAGTTATAGGTAATATAAATAAATGTTCGGTAAAATCATAGACATTAAAGTTATACACGTAATACGTGTGTTGTTTTAAATTAAATTGGATTTGGAAAAGTTTCCAGAAAAAACAAGCGTTTTCGTCTATTATGTGTAAAAAAAACACCATAAAAAATTTTCTCTATTGTTCCTTAAAAATCCTTGCAAAAAAAAAAAGTATAAATAGCGTACGATATTCCCGAAAGTGGATATTTTTAATTAGACGTTACCAGGAAAATGGGTATTAAGGACAGAGTTAAGAGAGCTTCAAGAATTTTTATTAACGATTCTGACAAGGAATCAAAGGAACAACTTGACATTCCTAAAGGTGAAGAAGAAATCGAGGCCAAGAAGGAAGAAGTTACTGAGGGTTTAGAGGATAAAAAAGACGAATTGGTCAAAGAAGGCGAAGCTTCAGAATCCAAGGTCGAAGAACCAGAAGCAGTTAAAGAAGCTGAAGATAAGGTTGAAGAACCAGTTAAGGAAGCTGAAACCAAAGCTGAAGAACCAGTTAAAGAAGCCGAAACCAAGGCTGAGGAACCAGTTAAAGAAGCCGAAGATAAAGTAGAATCTGCTGAAGGTGAAGATAAAACCGTAGTTGACACTGCTAAGGATAAAGCAGAAGAAGCTAAGAAAGAAGTTCAAAACACTTCAGATAAAGTTGAAAAGGAAGTTAAAAAGAATCAATTCTTCAAGAAATTTATTAATAAATTCAAGAAGTCTGAATCTGGTAAAGCTTAAGTGGTATATAATTGTCTAATAACTAATGTTTAATATAAATTTACTTTTATATGGTGATTTGCTCTAGGGCTCATACGTATCACATATGGTAAAGTCGTGTCGTGGATGACATCTGCCAGGTATCTGCCAGGTACTTAAATTCATTTTATTTATGTGTCACCTGATATAAGCAGAAGTAAAGATTCAACTTACATTATGTTTGTTTAGTAGATGACACAAACCCATTTTTTTATTTACATGAAATAATTCAAACTCTATAAGATCATGACCCTCTGAATTCGCAATTATCCCTTGACGATGTTTCTGTTTTCTTTGTGGATGGACCAGCGCATTCTCAAAAATTTTCTTTGTGGAAACAATCGCCTTTAGCAAGTCAATCCTGATTACTAAGGCACAGAAGTTCGACTAAGCGATAAAGCCTCCGGAAAGTGACTAAGCTAAACGGATAGAATCATGGACTTGAGAGTAGGTAAAAAATATAGAATCGGAAGAAAGATCGGTAGTGGATCATTTGGTGATATATACATAGGGACTAATATTATTAGTGGAGAAGAAGTGGCCATTAAATTAGAAAACATCAAAGCCAAACATCCTCAGCTTGAATATGAAGCAAAGGTCTATAAGGCATTAAGCGGGGGTGTAGGTATTCCATTCGTTAGATGGTATGGTACTGAATGTGATTATAATGCCATGGTCATTGATTTATTAGGTCCTTCTTTAGAAGATTTATTTAATTACTGTAATCGTAAATTCACTTATAAAACTGTGTTATTATTGGCAGACCAATTAATTTGTAGAATCGAATACATCCATGCCAGATGTTTTATTCATAGGGATATCAAACCCGATAATTTCTTAATGGGAATCGGCAGAAGAGGAAGCCAAGTTAATGTTATTGATTTTGGTTTGGCTAAGAAATTCAGGGATCCCAGAACACATTTGCATATACCATATAGAGAAAACAAGAATTTAACTGGTACTGCAAGATATGCTTCCGTCAATACTCATTTAGGAATTGAACAACTGAGAAGAGATGATTTAGAAAGTTTAGGTTATGTGTTGATTTATTTCTGTAGAGGTTCATTACCATGGCAAGGCTTGAAAGCTGCTACCAAAAGGCAAAAGTATGACAGAATTATGGAAAAGAAAATGACTACCCCCAATGATGTTTTAACTAAAGGGTTACCCAAAGAATTTTTGGATTATATGAATTATGTTAAATCTTTAAGGTTCGACGATAAGCCTGATTATCCATTTTTAAGGAAATTATTTAGAGACTTATTCAAAAGAGAAAATTACAGGTATGATTATGTTTTTGATTGGACTTTATATAAGTTCCAACAAGAGAAACAAAGAGAACAAAAGTTACTCGATAAGAATCAAAAGCCTCAGAATAATGAAGGTAATGACCAAGACCAAGCTCAAGCTCAAGCCAAACCTCAACAAACTCAACATCCTTTAACTCAAGGCCAAGGCCAGGGTCAAGTTGCTAATGTTACTCCAGGATTAAGTCAATTAAATAATCTCGGTCATCAAGTTGCTAGTGGTCAAGAGAATGATAAAGTTGATCAACTACAGCAACAACAAATGTACGACTCCAAGAAACCTAAGAAACCAGTCCAACATTGGTTATAAGGTAATTTAAGAGTTTTTAGGTATTATTAGTTTCAATAGAATTGTTACATGCATGGGTAGGTAATATATAATGTGTAAAATAAAATCAATCTACATTATCGAATTTAACTTCTCCCTTTGTCTTATCTTCTTTACCTTGTTCATATTCCGAATTCAAAAACTTAAACACATTTTCATTTTCATTATATTTCAAATTATCGATAAACCCAAAGAATCCATAGAACGCATTTTCTCTTTGTTCTTCATCGTAGATCTTATCATAGATGAATTTGTGTTTGAATGCATCCATTTCCTTCTCATAGGTGGTGAAATCAATTCTATTGTATCCGAACTTTTCTAACATTGGGTTATATCCTTCATATACGGGACTTTCTAATAACAATCCCAAAGCTGGAGCTTTAGGAATATTGATTTTGGTGGAAGAGAAAGTTTCTGGGATTCTAGACTCAGGACATCCCGTACGTACTATCAATGCAGCCATAGCAATCATTTTTCTAATTTGATGTAACATAAATGATTGGCCATGGATTTTGATGGAGATCCATTCAGTTCCATCAATGATAAACGGATCACTTACTTTAAGAGATTTCATAAATCTTCTTGAACTTGATTCATTGAATGACTTTCCTATGGTGTAGTTATGAAAATTATGAGATCCTTCAAACTTGGAAACGGCTGATTTAAATAGGTCCAATTTTTCAGATGGCACTCTATACTGTCTTCTTGATTCGTGTTTTGATTTCCTAATTTTCTTTGCCAATTGTTCATTGGCCTGTTCTTCTGTTTGTCCTTCTTCTGCTTTGAACGCAGATTTAATTTCTTCCAGGGCTGCAAGAGCTTTTTCCCAGAATGCTTTCCCATCCTCATCCTTTCTATAAAAGTCAGGATGAATTTCAGCTTCACTCTTCAATTGTTCAGCTAAAACGCTACCTGGTTCGGGGGAGATGAGACTGAAAGTTGGTAATAAATATTCATAAACTCTGGACGAACATAATTTCCTACAATCAAATGATTTGTTAACTCTTTCAATTCCCCAGACTCGGATTTGATCAGGTAATTCATTATTAATTTTTGTCAATATGTCCTCATCTTCAATTATCATTTTACACGAAACAACATTCCCAGCAGCATGAACACCTTTATCAGTTCTAGCAGCTCTCATGAACCCATTCTTTTTAAGATCATCAGAATTTTCAGGTGAAATGGCTCCAGCTCTAACAAAGGCCTGAAAAAGATCATTCTCAATGGTCTTAACACCAGGATTATTTTGTATTTGCATACCATTATAGCCAGTTCCACAATAGCCTATCATACACACAACTTTCTTCTTTGGTCTTCTTTCACTTTTGGGTATTGGGTTACCATTTTCATCTAATCTTGGAACGTATTCCCTGATTGTTAGTAAAGGCTGATCTCAAGTACTAAATAAAAATGACTTATTTAGTAACAAAAACGTACTTACTCATTCTGGTACCTGTCCCTCTTGAATCTCTTGTTCTTACCATCTGGTTGGTCTTTACGGGTTTTACCATTGGTGTTTTGTTGGTCCACCTTGTTAGGAGTTTCCACATCTGACATTATTTAACTACAGTGCGAAAATATTTCATCTCATCTCATCATCTCTTCACACACATAATGAGACCGTTAACAGAAGAAGAAACCAAAGTTGTGTTCGAAAAGTTAGCCACTTATATAGGAAGGAACATATCATTTTTGATTGATAATACTGCCAACCCACATGTTTTCAGATTACAAAAAGACCGTGTATACTATGTTTCAGAATCAATAGCAAATTTTGCAACTTCGGTATCCAGGAAACAGTTAATGTCTTTGGGTACGTGTTTTGGGAAATTCACCAAGACTGGTAAATTCAGATTACACATAACTGCATTACCATATTTATCACAATATGCCAAATTCAAAATCTGGATCAAAGCTAATGGGGAAATGCCATTTTTATATGGGAATCATGTATTAAAAGCTCATATTGGAAGAATGTCTGAAGATATACCGGAGCATGCTGGAGTAATAGTATTCTCCATGAGCGATATACCTTTAGGATTTGGGGTAAGTGCAAAGTCAACTACTGAAACTAAGAACTTACAACCAACAAATATAGTTGCATTTAGACAAGGGGATATAGGAGAATATTTAAGAGAAGAAGATACTTTATTTACTTGAAGCATGAATGTACGAGAATCTTATCTTTTATTGTAGGACTATTTACAGTTTGATATACTCTTCTCTCTAATAATTTATAGCTACATGTCTTAATAAAAGACCAGGGTTACCACTTGATTTAACATAATTAGATTCGATTAATTGATCTAAATTCACACCTTCGGTTACTTGATTTTCATTCTTTTGTTTATAGGCATAATCTCTTACGTGTAAAACTCCGACTTGATGATAGAACTTAACTAAATTAGCCACTTGTGGTTTAGTTAAATTCTGAACTTGGAAGCTTTTGAGTTTTCCTTGCATCAAAGTCTCAATAAGTGGTACATCTAAAACTTTGGATTTATAAGGGTCAAATTTGGTTTGACCTAATGCAATCAGTAAATGTTCAGATTTACCAACGTCTGAAGATTCACTCAATAAAATCCCACCATTTTCGAAACTTGTTTCACCTTTGATCAAGTCGAAGATAAATTTCCCGAGTTCAAATTGGGTTATATGAATTGGAACAAATTCTGGAGTTCTATACTTAGTTTCTGGTTGTAAAGTCAAAGCATTGAAATTATCAACAGAAATTAAAATTGGGAACTTGGAAGCCTTTAATTCCTCAACAAAGGTTTGGAATCCCGTAGAAACTTCGAATTTATTAGCACCATAGAAATTGGTCAAGAATTCATATAAATTATTTTCTCCCTTTTTGTAATTGTAGGTAACTTTATCAGTTATAAAAGTAACGTCTTTAGTTAATGGGATTTTCTTGAACACTTTCTCGTTGGCACTAGCTAATTGAAGTAACCATGTTTTGGTCAAAAAAGGTTGTTGGTAAATATCCTCTTTCTTATTATATATATAATCAGTTGTACCATCTCTAAGTTTTCCACAATTATCTATATGTAACAATACAACATCATCGTCATACTTTGATAAAGCCAAGGCTTGAATTTGTGATATTAAAGTCGATTTTCCTGATCTATGTTCCCCTTGTAAACACCATTTGTTTTCATTAAATTTATCGATATTCCCCAAGAATCCTTCACTTAGTTGGGTCAAGTTTTCACTCACCAACGATATAGGACTAGCAAATAATTCATGATGTTGGTATCTTTTAAAAGACCCTAATTGTTTTAAAGCCTTTTCAGTATTTGGGTCATATTTGAATATTTCACCTTGGGAATCGCCCAACTTCGTCAGATGGGTCAAATCATTCAAAAAATCCAAAGGTGGAGCATTTCTTTCATATCCTGAGGTTCTAACTGCATCTCTGAATCCTAAACTCATAGAACCGGTCTTTTGAACTTTGGTGGTGGTGGTCTCAGTTTTCTTATAACCAGGCTTGGCCTTTCTGGCCATGGGCACACCAGCCTTACCTTTCTTAGGAGCCGCTAAACGACAAGCACTCTGAGTGAATTGTCTGGATATGTTCTTCAACATGGAGTTATGTTAACAGTTTCGGGTGCGAAAAATTTTTCAGTCTAATGTATGGTGGTACCCAATTAAGGTACTGGCTACCATTTGTAAGACACTATGCCAAACCTAGAGTTATTCGAAATGGTGAAAAGAAACATACATCTTTGTTCCAGTTTGGAAATTTTTCCAAGTTAACGGTTCCTACCAAAAAGGAATTAGATATGACTGGTAAACCAATAGATGATTTTGAATCATTACGTCTTTTCCCCAGTGTCAGAGTAGCTATGATCAATGAAATCAAGGATCTGTATAATTTAAAGAATACTTATATTAAGACAAAAGAGGAGTTGGTTATACGACCTTCACCAGTCCAAGTAGAAGCTATTAAAAAGATAAATAGAGAGAGGAAGCCTAAGAAGAAGCCTAAGGATAAATTCGAAGAGAGTAACGAGATATATAAGCTGTTGATCAATTCGAACCACGAAAACCAGTTGAAGGTGTTCACAGTTGCTGCTGAAACTGGTTCAGGAAAGACATGGTCGTATCTTGCATGTATTATGTCTAAATTAAAAGAGGATGACATGAAGAAATATAATAGTAGTAGGAAGACGTATGAAGATTCAAAGTTAGCACCTATGGTTAGAGCAGTAATATTATTGCCCACAAATGAATTGGTAGATCAAGTATATAACACTATGGAACTGGCTAATACTTTACCTTTAGATTTATCAAAGAATATGAATCCTAAATATTTCGATCTTGGTACGTTTTCCAAATTCATGGAGTTAGAAAATGATAAGAATACACTTGATCTCAATATCATGAAATGGGGAGCTGGGGAACCAGCTGCCAAATTTTTCAATGCAGTTACTGAAAAGACTGTAGATATTCTAGTTACAACTCCTACTAAGCTTCAGTCTTTAGGAAAACAACAAAATAAGGAAGAGAATCCTTATAGATATCTTTTTAATACTCAATATTGTGTAGTGGATGAAGCCGATACTTTATTCGATCCATCTTGGTTTGCAGATACAACTGCTATACTTAATAAGTTTTCAAGATGTAAGGATATCATTTTATGTTCGGCAACCATGCCTAAGAACTTCTCCAGAAAGATTACCACATATTTCACTGGTCAAATAATCAATGTTATAACTCCATCACTTCATAAAGTTCCCAAACAAATTGATATCAAAGTTATAGACAGTGAAGAAAAACCTTATCAAGGTGTTAAAGCCAGGGCCTTAGCTCAGGCACTTTATGCCATTCATCAAGATGGTAGTGAACCGGGACAAGTGAAGAGAATAATTGTTTTTGTCAATCATAAGAAAGATGTTTTGCCATTAAAGAGTTTATTAGCTACTAAATATGAACAAGATTCCGAAGATTTAGTAGCATTATCAGGGGATGATTCCCCAATAGAAAGAGCAGATAAGATTAAACCTTTCTTAGAACCTCCAGAACCAATCAAGCCCGGTCAAAGTGCTATAAAGGTTCTTATCACTACTGATTTATATGCTAGAGGTATAAACTTTCAAAACGTCAAGAACGTTATTTTAATGGATTTCCCTAATAACTCCGTTGACCTATTACATAGAATAGGTAGAACTGGTAGAATGAAACAAAGTGGTAGGGTATTTATAATTACTGATAAGAAGAGTAGGAAGTCGTGGATCAAGGCATTACCTAATGCTACTAAGAGGGGAGTTAGGATTGCATGATTAACTTTTTTTTTGTCTTACCCAATACAACGTGGTATTTAATTTTCAACTAGAGACCACCGTATGTATAGACTACCGTATGTATAATGATGATTTAAAGATTTTTAGACGTTAGACTACTGAAATTTCTGTAGAAAAAGTCTTATTTTCTGACATACTAACCTTTAGATTGGTGTCATACTTGGAGTATGAATATTGTAAATAATATTGAACGATAATCTTGTATATATTTATGAATATAATGAACGGTTGGTTTATGATTGTAGGCTTACGATTATAGGTTTAAGATTGTAGTGATCTCTATAGTGTCTCTACCGTATCTCATCGCTGTCCGAATCCCTTCTCACCTTCCGTTTATGGAAAGTCAACCCGTCATTTCAAAAGCCTATAAAGGGGAACCCCAAGCCCACTGAAAATCAAGGATTTCAATCATTTTAATAGTTACTTAAGAGGTAAATATTTAAAAAGACGGAAATCCAAGTTATGTTCCTTTTATTAAGCTACCAATATAAATTTGTGTTGTCATTTTAATTTAGTACCCCAGAAAAAATGTCCGTGAACCATGTTAGAGTATTAACTTATAGTGATGTGCCAAAGGCAGCTATTACATTATTAGAGGCATTTGGTGATGATGCCTTAGCTAAGCTCTTGGTCAACCATATTGAAGGTGAACCAAGACGTAGATATTGTGAGTTGAAGCTTTATGAAGCTTATTTAAATCAACATATTGCTACTGGGTTAGTAGTTGGTATTAATGAGTTAGAAGAGAAGTTTGAAACTGTAGGAATGTGGTCAGTACCTGATTCCATGGAAAGGGGATTAGAAACCTTTTCTACTTTAATGAGAGCAGGATACGGTGAAGTTTGGAACATTTTCGGTGAAGCAGGTAGGGAAAAGGTTTTCGATGGTATGTTACCATTATTACATGATACCTGTGAAAGAATCCTTTCCACCGATAAGAGATTCTTCAACAAGAACCTTTACACATTAGTTTACCTTGGATCCACAAAAGAAGCCAGAGGTAAAGGAAATGTCCGTAAGATCTTTGACTATATGTTTGAAAATTACATTGATAAGGATCCAAACAGTTTAGCATATTTGGAAAGTAGTAGTGTTACTAATATTCCAATTTATAACAAATTTGGATTTCATTTCTATGAAGATATAGTATTAGGTGACAAAAAGCCTGGGGCAATTGAAGGAGCTGATTATGCCGTTATGAATGTTATGATCAGAGCTTCAAAAGCCTATAATTGGACTTTGGATAACCAATCTAATACTGCCAAATTATAAGCGTTTTATAGGCGTAGGTACGTCAGTGTTTCTATGGTAAAGTTTGAATTTCTGATTTAAATTTTGCAGTACAAATACTGTACATTCCATATTATTATTATATATATATATATATACTATTTACAGATTATTCGTCCAAGGAAAGAACACTTTGTTGAGATGGTAATGTCTTTTCAGAGAATTTCAATTTGACTTGATATCTCAATTCCTCCTCTTGTGCTTTTGTCAATGGTTTAACCACTTGGTCAGGTGGAACAAACGTGAAATCACCAAATCCAAACTCTCGATCACTCATTTTATTTAAAACGTATAACTGAGACCTTACATAACCCAATAATGCTTCTACGTGTCTTATATCTACGTTTGTGTCCCCATTAAATACATTTCTCCATAAGGCAGCACCTAATGTGATATCATCGGTCATAAGTCCTTCATCGTATGACATCACGCATCCAAGTAATTGCGTATGATAATCTTTCAAGAACTTCTCTATTACACGATTAGAGTTGATTCCCAATTCTTCGAACATTCTCATTTCCATATCTTTGAAGATTCTATCCACTAATCTTTGTTGGTAGGTCCTACCGTATTTAAAAGGCAAAGCTCTCATTCTTACTGAGAGTATCCAATAATGTAATACCGTTATTTGGAACCACTGACTGAAAGACATGGGTAATTTCAAGGTCTGATAATAGAACTTGGCAGTATCACTCAAAGGTTCATTTGGATAGTACATTCCTTGTTTCTTACATTCCCCAAAATAAGTAGAACCAGCCACGGAACCAGCTCTGGAATTATCCATATCAATGGCAAATATCTTAATAATAGCTTGTCCGATATTTTGTGCAAATGATGACATTTTATATCCTGGCTTTTCAAGGTTACTATCCGACAAAAACGCTGACTTGGCTTTTGGTTCTCTAGGCTGGATATCTAAATCTTGTCCAACATGAGGTAATGTTGATTCCTGTGCTAAATTTACAGGTGATTCGAGTTCTTTTTCTTTTGTGGTCAGAAGTATCGACTGTTTCTGAAAGTATCTGATACTGCCACCTCCTATACTCCTTGTAGTACCAGGATTAACACTCCTGGTACCGTATTTTAAAGTGACACCTCTTATCATGATGCCTGAGAACTTCTGAAAATTTTTCTCACCATTCATAGCGTACGTATTGCAAATAGTTGAATAATCAATATAATTCCAACTATAATGTCACGTAACTCCTAATAATCTAATAATGAAACAATCATTGACAAGCTGGCATATTTCCCCAAATATCTTTGGTAGGTGATATACAATAGGTTATCATTATCCACGTGAGACCGATAACATCGTATACGTAATTCACATTCCTCGTAAATTAAAGTTTACGTGTTGATTGTTCAAGCGCACAGGGAAACATATAAGACCTACGAAGTCAGCAATTGTCATACCAACCATGCACCTCATATTGGGTTTATTATTATTATTTTCTATTATAGGTAATCTTATATTGCTTGGAACAATTTCCCTTCTTGTTCCTGAGGTAAGATCCTATTTGGACCCTGACGCAGTCTCACATTCTCAAATGTGTTTTATGACGACGATAGTTATCGTCAGTTTAGCGTCAATAGCAGGAAGCCAGAAGTTTGGACAAGTATTTGTGGGGATAATGCTTGTGATGTGTCTTCGGGAATCCATATATGAGGTACTAAGGAATAGTATCAATGAGAAGGCTTTCATAAGAGTGTGTTGCAAATTGGGGTTGAATTACACTGTAGTGATAGGTCATATTTTATTGATCGATTGGTCTAGAGAAAGTTTAGAAGATGATGATCAAGAGAAGATGATTCTCCTTGTGTGATCGTCACATTAGACTCTGGATGCAATTAGCACCCCCTAAGTAGCTGGTTAATACCCAAAAATACTCGGTACTGAAAAATCGAATTCCGAATATTACTTATGACTATACGATCTATATAATTCTTTGTATATATTAATACAGATGTTAATGCTAGTGTTCCTATATGCTAAAATTTCTAGATGCTAAAATTTCTATATGCTATAATTGAAAGTTTGGATTAGAGTATCCACATAAAATTTGGAATAAATCCATTTCTTTTGATACTTTGATAAAGTTCCATAATTCTCCATCACTTTGATCAGATTTATAAAAGATCGCTAATAATTTATGGACGATGGATTCAAAGTCGGTTTTATAATTACAATGAACCAAATGATGGAATGCTTTAAGAACCACAGTATCGTTGATTTGGAAAAGTTGACATTTTAAAATGACTTTGATGATTTTGATTTTTCGTTTGGATGGTAACTTATTACCAATTACCCCAGAAAGGACGTTATTGGGGTCAGTGAATTTGAAATTAAGGTTCTCCATTAATATTTTCACGGCAGTGTATTTCTTTGTAGAGTTGATATTATTGAAATATTTTGGGAATTTAGGCACTGGTACACCAAATTTGTACGTAGGTGTCTCTATAGGTGTGGTATCATTTTGTTGAGTTGTTTGAGGTTGAGTTGTTTCCTGCTGGGTTTGATCGCCTTGAATTGTTTGAGTTGCTGGAACCAACTCAGCTTCAAATTGAAACTCAGCTAATCTACTTAATTCATCATAATTCACTTCTCTTCCTCTCAATTCATCACTCAATTCTTTCAAGGTCGTTTTCACATAATTGTATCTCTTTTGTTTCTCTTGTCGAATCTCGTTGACATCAAGTAAAAAGAACTTTTTGAAGAAATCTAAACTTAAATTGAAAGTTGGTTGGTATTTGAACACTTCCACATCCAAACCTTGGTTATATACCTTAAATAACTTGAAATTCTTATCGAATTCCGAGAGCTTGGGGGAATTTATGTTGGCTTGAGTGAACTTCTCCTGTATCTTCTGAATATATGGGTAATATTTGTGGATTTCTGAATTTAAATCATAAACATATTGATAACTAAGAATCTCTTCAATGTGAAATGTCCCTAAATTGGCAGGTTTGAATAATTCATTGAAATGTTTGTTTACTAAATGTAAATTGTTCTCATTAAGCTTAACCAATGTGAATATCTTATAGAGAATATCATCTGATAAGGCTTCAAACAATCGTATAGGTTGTGGTTCTGGGAAGTGTCTTTTCTTCTTAGGTGGTTCAGGTATATTGGTTTCTAAGTATGCTGTATCATAATCGGTGTGTATATCGAGCTCTAGGTCAGGAGTCTCTTCCGGAATAAATGTTCTTTTCTTTTGTGTTGTCGGTATTAAATCTCGTATTTCATCAAGATTATATGTGGTGGGTTTTTGGGGCTTGGTTATAACCCTTCTTGAACGGAAAGGTTTACCAGGGTTTATGAATCCCATGAGATGAGTTATAATGATTTAGTTTCGCAGTATTTGTTATTTGTGACGAAAATGTCGGTAATGCCGGTAATGTCGGTAATGTCGGACAACTCACTATCATTATAATATAGTAGACATATTGTCAAACATAATCCCTAGAAAAAGATTGCACAAACAAATTGACACAAACAAACTGATACAAACAGAAGAAGAGACTTGAATCAAAATAATACTTTTTATACATAAATAATAAACCTACCTAAAACTTACCACTGGCTTTTTCTTTAAATTGATCTTCGGTAACACCTTTACCCATAGCAGCAGTTGATGAAACACCACCGGTTACCATCTTCAATAAACCATCGATATACTCAGCACCAGACCATTTTTGATGTTTAACAACTTCAACACCTCTTTCAATTTCTGGTTGTTGAACAGTTTGTCCATAAGCTCTCATACCGATTTCGGAATAGTTTCTAGCGAAATCATCAATAGCTAAGGCTGTAGTATGTAAACCAGCTAAAGTGATAAATTGCCAGACGAATCCTAATTTACCTAATCTCTTGATATAAGTTTCTTGTTCGTCAGCTGGCATGGCTCTGTTCCAGTTGAAGGATGGGGATAAGTTATAAGCTAACCATTGGTCTGGGTATTTGGACTTAACACCTTCAGCAAATTCTTTAGCTTGGTTGAAATCTGGTAAGGCACTTTCCATCCAGATTAAATCAGCATATGGTGAGTAAGCTCTACCTCTCATAACGGCACATTGAGTACCACCTTGGTATCTGTAGTAACCTTCTCTTGATCTTGAGACATCCCAGTTAAAGTAAATTTCTTTACCTAAGATTTCTTTAGCTAATTTTCTAGCTTCCTTGTTGGAAGTATGGGATAATGGGTTAACTTTGTCAGTGAATTTTTTAATAGCACCATCTTTGTCAGAAATGGAAGAAGCCTTGATAGCATCAATGACAGCTTCATGGAATAATTTCAATCCAGCTTTTTTAGTCCATTCATCTTCGATAGATTGTAAGCCATCACCGTAAATACCATTAGCTTCAGCTTCGGCCATTAAAGAAGCTAAATCTGGGGAATCTGGATTGGTGGCACCTTTGACGAAATAATGATCTCTGTGGTCAATAGTTGAAGTTAATAAAGTAGCAGCTTCAGAATCGGTTCTGGCAACGGCTAATAAATCACTACCTAAAATATCAGCTGAAGCTCTAATAGCAACTAATCTATTAATATGTTCTTGAACTGGAACTAAAACTTTACCAGCCATATGTCCACATTTCTTAGTACCTGGAGCTTGATCTTCAATATGAATTCCAGCAGCACCTCTTTCGACAAATAATTTGGTCAATTTAATAATGGCAGTGATACCACCATGACCAGTATCAGCATCAGCAATTAAAGGTCTTAAGAAATCAATATATGGAGTCTTAGCTCTTTCTTCTTTGGTCATATTTAATCTCTCTTCTCTTTGTTTTCTATCATGGAATAATTGAGCAAACCATAAATGTTCAACTTTGTTTGGAACAGTATCGTATGGGTAATCAGCCAAATCTGGACTTGGTTCATTAGAAGTTGAAGCAGTTGAGGAACATTGCCATCCTGAAACGTAAACACTATCTAAGTATTTAGCCATTTGAGAAACATGGATAGGGTCCAAAGCACCAAATGTAAAGGAAACAGTTTTGTTTTTGTCATGTTCCCCTAAAAGCTTATACAACTTTTTAGCTTGGTTGGAAGATGGGTAATCAATCTTTAAAGAAGATCTCTTCTTAGCAATGTCTTCTGGTTTATAGATTCTCTTGGTTTTAGCCCATCTTGGTTCTTTCCACCATGCAGCAATTTCTTCTACTTGTTTCTTGTAGAAAGCGTCTTCTTCGTCAATGTTAATCTTAGTGTATGGCATAATAAATTACCTTATAACTTCAGTTTATGAAAAAACATTCCTGGGGATCCAAGGGTATTTATAGATTTTCATGTTACCCCAGAATTGAAAATTCTCAGCGAACTTGCCATTCATCCATGGATAAAACCAATTCGGGTAAATGGAGAGAATGAAAAATGAGTCGTCATGTTTGAGTCACTGAATGATCCACCACAATTTCGGACTAGTATGATGTGTGTCATATCTAATTATTGTACTTATTGTTACAAGAGGATTTGGATGGTTCTAAAGTACCAGTTTACTCGGGTAATCATAAGAGCAAAATCAAATGCTAATTGAATTCGCAATCAGGAGATTAGTCTACAAAATAAATGTATGTGAAAGTCCAAAAAGGGTTAGGATCCACATCCAGAATTATGGAGCCGATACGGATACGATTTCTGGAATGTATGGGTTGCTTTGAAATTACATAATATTAGGCGTGTGATAAATTAAGGTTTTCTTTTGTTTGAGTCTGGAGCAACGGAAGACTGGAGCGTGGTTCCTGACATAAAATGTCGTAGGTCTTAACTGCGAACTCCAGATTTTAGTGGACAGAGACAGAGGAGAACAAGTAGTTGGAGAAGAAATAATGGCTGCAAAATGAAGGTAACCTGTTACTTGCGGCTTGCATGAATTACTTGGTGGTGTGTAGTTCCGTAAGACCCTTCAAAGACAGCTGAGCACTGGGTGGGTAGTTCATAGAGTTAATTTGAAAGTTGAGTAAACTCCGAATTCACATGGACCGACAAATTTTTGTACTCGGTGTAGGCTCATCTCTAACAAAGCAGAAACCAAGAGATCAAGACTATAGAAACACGCAAAGAATCATTGCAAAAAGATAGCGAATAGTAACAAGGTCAGTTTTAAGGATGAGTCGGTTATTGCAAATTAGACTCCAAACACGACACCTTGCACATAAACCTATACCCTTAAGTTTCAAGAAGCTGTGGGATATATGGTTGAAGTCATTACGTCCAGGTCGACTTCAGGCACTACAGACTGACTTGGTAAATTTTATGTTACACAATAAAGTCAAATGGGAAGGACAACCACAAGAAACACAACTAGATCCGAAGTACGATGTGGTAATAAAGAATGATAAAATTCCAATAGATCATAACAACCACATCAATGAAATCAATTTTACAATTACCAATGATCCCAAGGCTATAACCAAGCATGTTGTATTCATTCATGGGTATGGGGCATCTTTAGGGTGCTTTGCAAGAAACTGGCAAATGTTTGAACTCTTTAAAGGTATGAAATATAACTATAAAATACATTACTTAGATAATATTTCATTTGGGTTATCGTCAAATCCCCAAATACAGAAAGTTCCTTTTAGTCGGATTAGTCCAAAATGTCCTGAAATAAAAATCAATGACCCAACTCCGACAGATCCTAAGAAATTGTACAACAAGTATTATAAATTGGTTGAGTCATTTGAAATCGATAACAATGAATTCAAAGACTACAAAAGCAATTTCAGCAGTAAAGTCCAACACGTAGAGAACTATTACTTATCCGGAATAGAAAACTGGAGAAAATCCATGGGTCTTGAAAAGATTGACTTTTTAGTAGGTCATTCTTATGGTGGGTATTGGTCTGGAAGTTATGCGGTAAGACATCCCGAAAATGTAGGAGAATTAGTGTTATTATCTCCAGTGGGTGTGGAGAGGAATGCTCATGCATTGACAAGTCCATTTGGTACAAAGAATGTTCAAATATCGAAGTTAACACCTACTCTTGATCCTACCAAGTATAATTTCCTTTCGAGGCTCCCTATTCTCAAGGAGGGTGCTATGATAAAGTGGTACCTTCAACCGTATCTTCCACGACTTTTAAAATTTATGGGACCATGGGGTGTCAAGAAATATTGGGATATGTGGTATATGAAGTTATTCAAAATCAATAAACTTATTACTAAGCGAACTGAGGAGAAACTTGGAGGCAACGGCCCATTTGATTCTGTGTATGGTACAAATGAAGAAATATCATTAATTATTGAATATTTATATAACTCAATCACCTCGGGAACCATGTCAGATATTTATGTGAAATATTTATTAACACCCAGTACTGCTAGTAAGGTCCCTTTATATGATAAGTTTGTTACGTTTCTAAACAAGACATCTTCAGATCATATGACGGTGTCAAGTAAGAGCTGGTCGGATAAGTTTAAGGTTCATTTCATATATGGTCAATATGATTTCATGAACTCTGAAGCTGGAGAGAAATTAGTAGCTGAAGTTAATAAGAAGTTAGGAGATGGAATTGCAAAATTCTATAGCGTAAGTGAAGGTGGTCATAATTTATATATAGATAATCCTTTCGAGACGAACGTCTTGATTAGAGATATAATCAAAGCCAAAGAAGATATTTAGGTATCTAAATCTGGTAAATTAATAGATATAATATATAAATATAAAATAAAATAAAAGATCTCAATAGGATGCACCCTCGTATATTCGCGCAAGAAAATTTCCTATTTAGGCATTGGCAACAAAGATGGAGTAAGACCGTTTTAGGTAACCCCAACAAATGAATTCAAGATTCCTTCCTGCTATTTTCAGAGTTTTATATAAGTCATTATTTATCGCATAAAAGTCATTTGCCATGTTTTTTGTTTGTCTTTTGTTGTTTCTTCATTTATGCAATGGCTCATCACCTACAGGAAGCTATGCACCTGGAAAAGTGACATGTCCTAATGTCAAGAGTTTTATTAGACCTGCTGATTCCTTGTCGTCATCGGAACGAGAATGGGTTTCTAAACGTCAAGAAAAGACCAATGCAGCCTTACAAGACTATTTAGATGGGGTTGGTCTTGAGGACTTTGATGCCCAAGAGTTTATATCCAATAGTACTCAAAATATCACCATTGGTGTTGCGCTTTCTGGTGGTGGGTATAGATCAATGTTAGTAGGAATTGGACAGTTTGCTGCCTTGGACAATCGTACTGATGACGCAAATGAAGTAGGATTAGGTGGAATCTTACAAAGTACAACCTATGTAAGTGCTTTATCAGGTGGTTCATATTTGCTTGGATCATTGGCTTTACAAAATTGGCCAAGTATTCATCAAACAGTTATGGAGAATCCTGATGATATCTGGAACTTAACTTCCCTGGACCAATTGATCAATCCAAAAGGACTTTGGACAATTATTTGGCCAGTTTTTACTAAGAATTTGTGGGGTGCATTAACTCATGCAATGCATTGGAATAATGGTGATGGCACTGGTATTGAAGAAGATTTAACTGCTAAGAAAGATGCAGGATTTCCAGTAACTTTAACTGATGCTTGGGGTCGTGGGTTAGCCTATCAATTATTCCCTGAAGATGAAGAGTATGGGGTAGCAACCACTTGGTCAGATATACGAAACCAAACAGCTTTTAAAAATTATGATATGCCGTTCCCCTTTATAACATCAATTGGTAGAGCTCCTGGAAGTGTTGTCTACAATTCTAATTCAACTGTCTTTGAATTCAATCCATTTGAAATGGGTTCGTTTGATCCTTCTTTATATTCTTTTACTGATATTAAGTATTTAGGAACTGATGTGAGAAATGGTGTACCAAGAAATAGCACCTGTATTCAAGGTTATGATAATGCAGGGTTTGCTATCGGTACATCATCATCGCTTTTCAATTCCTATTTGGATACTTTGGTTTGTGATGATTGTCATTCATTAAACTTTGCCGTAAAATGGATACTAAAGAGATTCTTAACTTACTTATCCACTACAGGTCAAGATATTGCTCAATATTCTCCAAATCCATTTAGAGGTAGTGAATATGCCAATTCAACTTCTTTAGCCTCCAACGATACTCTTTACCTCATTGATGGAGGATTGGCTAATGAAACCTTACCATTATCATCGTTGATGACCACCAAGCGTAAATTAGATGTGGTATTTGCATTAGATAACAGTGATAATTGGCCAAATGGAAGACCTTTAATTGCTAGTTATGAACGTCAATTCACTAAACAAGGTGAAGGAATGGTTGTTCCTTACGTGCCAGATGAACAGACATTTTTACATCAGAATCTTACAGCCAAACCAACATTTTTTGGATGTGATGCAAAGAATTTAACAGATTTGACTCAAGACGATGTAATTCCACCGTTAGTCATTTATATACCTAATCGTCCTTATTCTTATTGGACAAACATATCACTTTATCAATTCAGTTTTAGTGATGAAGAGAAGAAGGCTATAATCACCAATGGGTTTGAAACGGTTTCCCGTTTGAATGGAACTATTGATGAAAATTGGTCTAAATGTGTAGCATGTGCTGTGATCAGAAGAGAACAAGAAAGACAAGGTTTAGATCAATCAGATGAATGTCAAGAATGTTTTAGTAATTATTGTTGGGATGGAACATTATTTGAAACCGATGAACCTTATTATCCACCGGTCAATTTCACTGATAGTGGTCTTACAAATGATAGTGTTTCTTTAGCTGGTTTTGTTAATATAACTTCTGATTCAGGAAGTCTTTTAAGTGGGCTTTTTTAATGGCTTACACTTGTGAATGTGCGGATGTAGAATATGTAAATATTAATATAAATAATTTCCTTTGACCCATCTCGGAGTAATTCCCGATCTCTCCAATAGAAGAGCCTGTATATTCTATTACTGTGCGGCGATGATTCATACAGGAAAACGTCGGTGCCGGAAACGAAGTTGGGGAACTTGGTGCGACCTGGGTCAGGGAAATTTATAAGCAGACATCACATATATAAGTGAAGTATAATATCCCTTTTGTCCATATTAAAGCTTAAAGAGAATGTTAAGTTACATGTACAAAACCAACCTCAAGCCAATACAGAGGATAGCGGGTATTCGGTTACTTAGTTTTCAAACCCTTCCTACCCCAAATCCTGATGCTCTTAAGTTCATAAGTCCTGAAGCACCAATTGTGCCAATAGAAAACAAAACCTATGAATTCACATCAAGCTTACAAGCTATTCATTCCCCATTGGCATTACAGTTATTCAAGCTTCCAGGAGTCAAGTCTGTGATGTTGGGACCTGATTTCTTAACTGTCAATAAGCAGGATCATATAAATTGGGCCAATTTAAGACCTGATGTTACTGAATTAATGGATAAGTTCTTAACCAATAAAGAACAGCCTGTTATAAGTAGAGATTTGTTAGAAGAAACTGAAAGGCAAATGGATGATGAAGATGATCTGGAAATCGTATCGATGATCAAAGAATTGATTGAGACAAGAATCAGACCTGCTATTCAGGATGATGGTGGAGATATTCAATACATGGGGTTCGATGAAGATACTGGAAAGGTTTTCTTAAAGTTACAAGGGGCATGTAAAGATTGTTCCTCCAGTGAAGATACTTTAAAGCACGGAATTGAATCCATGTTGAAACACTACATCGAAGAAGTTGATAGTATTGAACAGATCTTAGATCCTGAACAAGAAATTGCTTTAAAGGAATTTGATAGATTAGAACAACAATTAAAGATGAAGAAACAAAATGATGCTTCAGCTCCTCCTTCTTTATAAGCATTATTTTTGGGTTTGCATTTACGACCATAAGTCGATGAGTATTTATTAATATATTTATGATTCTATTTTCTTCTTTCTCTATGAAGTTACAAGTTATTTGACTTGATGTTTATAATTGTGAATTGTTGGCTTTCTGACTGATTATTCCCTGAACTATCGTCTGTTTAATCTGTAAGATCTGTTTCTCTTCATTATATCTTTCAGATAACTCTTTTAATAACCCTTGATCAATACAATCTCTGTCTAAACAAATACGTACTTCTTCATTTAAATTCTTTAACCACGTCTTAGTGAAGACCTCCCATTTCTTCGAGACAAAGTTCAACCCCATAACTATACCCAATCCGAAAATGGCCATTGAACTATTTAATGTGAAATCAAATACTTGATAAGCTAAGACGCTTATTATAGTCACTGGTAATTGGTAATATATGAGACCATAGAATAAAGCCGAACTGACTACTGGTTGAATTTCTGATCCTATTCTTCTGTTAATTAAATCATTCTTCAATGAAAGAAGTGGATTTGATACTTGCTGAGGTTCAAGTTTCGTATAATTGACGAATTTATGATTTTGCAATTGATTAACCATCTTGCCTCTCATCATATTATAATTTTCAATTGATACAGGCATGAAATAAACTGCAAGAAAGTCTTTCAAGTCATATCCAACATTATCATTCTTTATATACAATTTCCACCATCTCAACTGTTTATTAAAGAAATTAGTTATATTAGGAATGAATTGACTTTGTAATTCCTCATGCATAGAAGAGCTGAATTGACTGAGTTTCTGAGTCCTTAAATCTCTATACAAATCCTCTAACTCATCAGACTTGATTTCTTCTCTTTTAATGTTTTCAATGATCTTAGTTAAGTTCCATGTAATAAGATTTTCGATTTGTAAGTTATATCCTAAGATCTTCAACACTTGAAAGACGTTACTCTCTACAAGTGACTTTAAATAATTATTCAGTGCTTTAATATCATTCTCCAAGAAATCCATTATGCCCTGAAAGCTTTTATCACTATTGATCTTGACAATTTGTGAAGTTCCATCTCGTTTCTGAGGAACTGGTGTTGATTCACTTGAACTAGGTGTAAAATCACTATTATCTATTATTGTCATTAAAATTCGATCGTTTACCGATTCAGGCAATTTTGTTAATGTTACCAAATTATTACTTATATATACAAAGAAATGACACAAATTGAACTTATCAAATGTCAGTATATTGTTAATCTCATATATCTCAATATCACTCTGAGTAATGTTACTACTAGTGTTCATATACCGTGGTCTGGTCCCAGCATTCAATATCGGCGAAGGAATTCGGTACCTGCTACCTATAATGTCAACATTTGCTTCATATTCAAATATGATATTATCATGTTTGTTTCTATTTACAAGTTCTGTGAACCATTGTTTATTATTGCTGGCCAAAGGATCCGATAATATTGTTTCTATGATTTTACTATCGTGTTTAACGTCTTCATCATGATATATTACCCCTACTTTTATTGTCTCCTGAGGATGGACTCTGAGTCTTTCATAGGATTGTATTAATGAATTAGCTAATTTATCTTGAGGAAACCATTGCTGATATTCTTTCAAATATTGAGAGATTGATCTCGGTTCTGTGGTTTGTGATGGATTGGGTATTTCGATTGAGTCTTGGGATTGACTACTAGCCCACCTTAAGATAGGAAAGCTCACAAAAGGCCGATGTAACGATCGTAATGGAACAGAAACTCTTGTGAGTTGATTCATTGGTTACGCGAAAACCGAATCGCTGCTCTTTAAAGTTATCATTCTTCTATCAACTATTTGTTCGAGTATTTATAGGGATGTTTACTTGAGTATTTATAAGGGTAGTTAAACGAAGTATTTATATTAACACTCTATTTACTAACATAGTCACTTAACCAATATAATAATTAAACCTTTGATTCGGTTCGGGAAATAATTCCGTGCAATTGATTAGATACTTGATGAGTTAACTTTTCTTTACCACTTTCCCTTTCTTCTAAAGTTATGAAGACATGTTTAGCTCTAAACTGCCAATCAACTAAACAGAAAGTGAAATATAACCCAAACACTACACAAACGTAATTCATATTACCAGCAGTAACTGGTAAAACAGCTGGAAAACTATAGAAAATCAATCCAAATATAGTCCAACATATTAATACTATATTAGCTACCAAACCGAACTTGCCTAACCAAAATGGTCCATGTTCAATGTTCTCTCTGCCTTTCAACAACAAAAGGGTAACAGGAACGCAATATGATAATAACAAGAAAATTATACAGGCCACCACCATGGCATTATAAGCAGTAGTTGATCCCATATAAATACATCCAATAACAGCACACCAAGCACAAGAGAAGAAATGTGCATTGATTGGTTGTCTTGTTCTTTTATCAATCTTCGACCACCATTTAGACATTGGAAGTCCGTTATCTCTAGAGAATGACCAACATAACCTAGCCTGCCAAGTATGGGAAGCAATGTTACATCCAATGGCTGTTAATATAATAAGAACCTCTAAACAGATAGCCCCAGCTTTAGATTGAACAATTTGGTAGAAAATATCTAAAATTGGTACTCCAGTTGTTGACGAATAAAGTCCATCTATATCTTTAATAGAAAAGAAAACTGCCAATACAAAAGAAAAGGAAGTAACAAACCCAATTGCCACTGTACTTAAAATAGCAAATGGAATATCGGTCTCGGGGTGAAGGGTTTCTTCACTCATGTGAGTTGCACAGTCTAAACAACTAAATGACCAATTAGGATTGATTAATCCTACAATAAATGCTATACCTGAAGAAGCCCAACCTGTACCATTTTCGAACTTCACAAAGACAAAACTGGGGTCTTGAAACTCTCCACCGGATTTAGCCAAAACGGTGATGAAAATTATTATAAAAGATCCAAGCGATATGTAGAATGAGGTAGCAGTTATGGCAGGTAAAGGTCTTTCCCAAATATTTGCAACAGTTAATAAAACATTGACTATTTCATAAGTCACGAATACTTGCCAAGTCTCGACCGTCTTATTAGGGTCACCACAACCTAATACATAGCATCCTACTAATGCGGTTGCAATACTAAGGGTCACTGAAGCACTAGTAAAAACTGAACCTGCCCATGCAAATGAGCCGCACAAGTACCCTGCAATACCTGCATATTTTTTAGGTGCTAATACCATAGACCATACATATTGACCACCAGAGTTAGGTTTCATAGAACATAATTCAGATAATGAAATCCCTACGCAAGTTGATATAAGAGCTATAATGATAATCCCATAAACAACAATTATAGGGCCTCCCGCTTGAATTGATAACACGATTGATGCCAGGATACCGTACCACAGGTTAGTTAATGAGAACCCAATAGCACATAATTTCAATTTAGAAAAGTTCCTCTTGAGTTCTGGTGCATATCCTTGTTCTGCCAACTTCAAATTAACTTGGGCTTCTTCAATATCTGATACTTCTACAATAGAAGATCCTCTTGAATGGACTTGCTTAATCTCATGATCTAAGGGAGATTTTTCTTTGACAGATGCCATGGATAATAAAACGGATAAAATCCTTGAAAAATTAAACTTTGGGCACTATACTATTTATATAAAACCTTGTAATATCTACCAATGTCGAATGTGCCTTATTTGCTTATCTAATTGGATCGCAGATAAGCATCTTGTCTCATTATAGAAATTTTAACCAGTGACTGCAGATAACTACGTTGCGCTTTTTTACCGTACCTGTTATCGTGCATGTTATCTTGCATGCTACCTTGCGTTTAGAATAATACACATTTATTATTACTACAAATTATGAAAGACGTCAAAAATGGTAATTAATCAGAATCAATGAAATCAGGGTCATTCAATAGACTAGCTCTGAATATTATATCATCCCAATTACTATTTAAAATAACTCCAATTTCACTAACACCTATTAATAACATTCCGCTACCAATCCCCAACCAAAGTCCTATTAACTTCAAATCGAAAACTTTGGTCAAGATAAATGCCAAAGGTATAGCAAACGCATAATAAGCCAAAAAGTTTATGTAACCTCCAATTTTCTGAAGACCTTGAGCTCTTAAGATTCCACTAGCAACACAAGCAAGCCCGTCAAAAATCTGGATTACGGCAATGTATGGACTAAACAATTCAACAATTAGTTGAATAACTTGTTCATCTTTTGAAAATAATTTTGCAATTTGGAATTTGAAAGTGAATAAAAGTAAACAATTGAAAATTGCAATTCCCAATCCAACATAAAGTCCTACATGAGTCGCAAGTTTAGCACCATGAACGTTTGATCCACCAATAAAATTTGCAATTCTTGTAGACGTTGCTATACTTATAGCAAATGGAATCATATAAGTTAAAGATGCTATTGAACTAACGGCACTTTGAGCTGCTAATTCAATAGTACCGAAATATGATGCAAAAAGTGTCAAAATCTCGTAAGCAAAATATTCACTCTCTAACATTACTATCCCGGGGATGGCTAACTTCGATAATTTTGACCAATCTTCAAATAATTCAGATAATTTAGCAAGTCCAAACCAACATTTCTTACCATCAATAAACACCACGTACAATACTAATAATATACACATCAAATAAAAATTTATAATAGTTGCAATAGGTGCCCCAATGAATCCTACACCAAAAGTTTTGTTCCACACAAGAAACCATGATAAGAATATATTAAATGGGGCACTTAAGAAAAGAATCCCTGTACCAGCTTCAAAAATTCCTTGGGCTTGTAAGAATCTTTTAGCATTTTCGAAAAAAATGTATGCTGGACCACCTATTACTAACACTCTTAAAAACACTTCAGTTAATTCTAACACTTCTTCTGCCGGAATGATAAACTTCAAATACACCGAACTATACCACCAAAGCAAGGCACACGGTATATATACAATTAAAGAAAAGACAAAACATCTCTGGACATGAATACTTAACAATTCATAATTCTTAGCACCATAAGCTTGAGGACATAATGTGTCAAGAGCAGTTGCTATACCTTCAAAGATTGCAAAAGTTATAGTTGTTGTCATGGACCCTAAGGACACCGCTGCCAATTCATTCTTACCAAGATGACCTACCACTACAAGACACACTATGCTAAAGAAATGTTCTAATACAAAAGTTATTATAAGTGGTATGGAATATTTCGTCAATACCTTCAATTCTGTCATTGTACTTGTGGTTAACGTTGCAAAGTCCAAATCTTTCTTCGACATATGGGAATAATACGAATATCGGGAATGATTAGAATGATTATCCAGTAAACCTTCTTCCTCATCAGTAGCCATATATCTTTGTCTGTCTCTTTCTTCCAATAACCAACTTCTCAAAGATTCATGATCAGTATTAACTGAACTCAAAGATGAGGGTAATGATCTAGATGTACTAACACTAGCAGCATCACTTACATCATCATCTCTATCAGTAACATAAGATCCTGTCTCTATAAGTGATAAAAAAGACCTCTGATCGTCACCATCTCCGTAACTAAAAAGTGGATAATTAGTTGATGGTGGTATAAATAACCTCCTTCTCCGTGCAGCCGGTAACCCTGTACTACCTTTCGGATTAGCAAAGTTATTTATGGATTGAAACAACACCATCTTAAGTTCTCTAAGGTATTCGCGGTATGACAATCCCGTAGTATTTCCTAAGATAAGCTCGCCGCATTTACGAATATACGATCCTTATATACCATTATTTATAACAAGTAATGTGATGTTATATAGGGCTCTATTTATAAGATTGAAAGGTTAAAGGGTGTTCATATTTTTTTTTACTATACACTAAAGAACCATCCAAATACCACCACCTAAAATAATGGCTAAAACTACAGCTGTTAAAACTCCAGCACCGGCTTTATCCTTACCTGTAATTGTTAATTCATTACTATTGGTTTCATCACTAGAATCTAAACCAGCATTAGAATTGGTGTCGTTATTAGCACCAGTGTCCACGGTCAAAGGAGCAGTAAACTCAGTTTGAACATTGGCTAATATAACTTCTAATGCACTCATCTGTTCACCTAATCCATATACTCCATCCCAACCACTTTGACTCCAATCTTCACCACATGTGACCCCATCACTACCACCAGAACATGATCTAGCAGCACCGGTGGCACTTTTTTCTAAGTAATCGTTCAAGAGATCTTTGGCTTCGGGGATTAAAACTGTGGCAACACCAAGACATCTTGAAAATAATGATCTGAAAGATCTTTGATCGTTATTACATCTATTGGAAGAAGCACAAGTGGTCTCAGCCATATAGCCATCAATGGCAAAGTAGTCTTGAGCAGTATTAATCATTTCCACGGCCCTATCTTTCCATACCTCATCGGAGGTATAATTATACAAGTAAGCGCATCCTGCAATAAATACTCCATAAGAATAGGACCATTGACTTTTAGTCACAGTTGAACAATTGTCACCGATCTTGGCACCATCATAAATGAGGATTTTTTCACCATCAACCACATAAAATCCAACATCTGACATCCAATTCCATACTTTTTCAGCCGTATCTACGTATGTATGATTATCCAAATATCTTGCCAATCTTGCGGCCATGTGGAAAAGTAACCCGTTAGAAATAGTATTCTTATAATCATAACCAGAATTCCAAGTGAAAATTTGCCATCTTAATCCTCCACCACAATAGTTAGTTTCCCATCTGGCATTCATTGTATTATAAATAGCCTGAGATAATGAGATCCAAGAATGGTCATCGGATGGCTGAGTGATATTTCTTTCGGCAGCTTCCATGATAGTCATCCCCCAAACACCTTGATCATCATTACCTTCAACCAAAGATTGATTCGATGGAATATAATTATAATCACTTCCAGCTTGAGCGTACATCCCATCAATCATAAGCTGTTCGAGAGTGTCATTGGTATGGTCACAGAATCTGTAATATAAGATCATTCCTCCAAACGCTTCACCAGCATTCCACCAATAGTATGGAGATGTAAACATTCCCACAGTACCACCATATTGAGTACCTTCATAATAATTCCATTCCCCATCAGCTATTGCTTTGGCGGCAGCACAAACAGAATCGATATCAGTAAGATCTAGGTCGACCCCAAGTACAGTTGATATCAATAAACTTAATAGTAACCAAATGTTCATAGCGATAGACTTTGTTACCTTAAAAAACAGATCAACTCTAAATTTAGATCCTTATTTATTTTTCGCACCAATGCCTCGTTGCCCAGACTATCGTGGCAGGAAGGAGGCTACGTGGTGGTGACCTCTGAGACTTTGATTTGTTAAAAGTTTTTTTTTTCTCTAATGTTTGAACGGTTTAGATGGTGTAATAGGTATAGATTGGTTTTGTGATCATTAATTTTATTCAGTTCATCTACTAAAGCTCATTTAATTATTGTCAAAAGAGTAAGTGATTGGATGTATCATCACGGAATTTCTAGATATTTACTTTTTGTTTTGCTTGGCTTTCTTCACATTTATTCTTTATATTTGTACTTCACAAGGGTTGTTTAACATCTAATGTTAGACACCTCTCATGAATTGTGATTGAAACCTTCCAGTCTCAAAACTTGATAGTGCTACCCTCAGACCCTCAGCTAATGCTCATAGTTAGCGTCGTACAACTTCTCACGCTCGTCTCCTCATACCATCATGCTTGACCTTAAATCCATACTCAATAGCATAAAGAAATATGCTAGCTTTATAGGACCTGGGATAATGGTTAGTGTGGCATACATGGACCCAGGGAACTATTCAACCGCTGTAAGTTCTGGAGCAATGTATCAATATAATTTGTTATTTATTGTCATGCTCTCCAATATTTTTGCAGTCATTTTACAATGTCTTTGTGTTAAATTAGGAACCATTACTGGTTTAGATTTGGCAGAAATGTGTAGATTGCATTTACCAGAATCATTGAACTTGACAATGTACATTTGTGCAGAATTGGCCATTATTGCTACGGATTTAGCTGAAGTTGTGGGTACTGCTATATCATTAGAAATCTTATTTGGAATACCCCTTTTCTATGGGGTTCTAATTACAATTCTTGATGTTCTTATAGTATTAATGGCGTATCATAAAGATGGAACTATGAAACAAACCCGACTTTTTGAAATGTTAGTCACAGTTCTAGTATTAGCTACTTGCGTATGTTTTGTAGTGGAATTATTTAAATGTGAATTCCCTCCTAACTCATTTGGAAGTATAATAACTGGTTATTTGCCATTGAATTATCACATATTCACAGAACCTAATGCTTTATTCTTAAGTTGTGGAATTGTAGGTAGTACAGTTATGCCTCATTCCCTTTATTTAGGTTCTGCTCTAGTTCAATCAAGATTAAAAGAATATGATCTTCAACATGGATATATAACAGAAAGCATGGCAGAAGAAGATAATAATGTTGGTTCAAGTTCAAGGTCCAATTCGTTAGGTTCTTCTATAGATCAAGAATTCCATGTAACCATTTCCAAGTTTAGAACTATATCCGACGGTACTAACTTGACTAAAAAGTACAGACCGTCATATGAAGCTATCAGATATTGTTTGAACTATTCCTATACGGAATTGGTGTTATCACTTTTTATAATAGCAGTGTTCGTGAATTCTGCCATATTGATAGTGGCAGGTGATTCCTTATTTGGTAAACCCGATGCTGAAGATGCTGATTTACTTTCAATCTATAAGATGTTATCATACTATATATCACCAGCAGCAGGATTGATATTTGCATTATCAATGTTGTTTTCAGGTCAAAGTGCTGGAATTGTTTGTACTATGGCCGGACAAATCATATCAGAGGGTTTTATAAATTGGACCATTCAACCATGGATTAGACGTATAGTCACAAGAGTACTTGCTATTATTCCAGTACTTATATTCATCACTACCTTAGGACGTGATGGTGTTTCTAAGATCATGAATTCCTCTCAAGTGGTGCTTAGTTTTATTTTGCCTATAGTAAGTGCTCCTTTAATTTGGTTTACTAGTCATAAGAAATATCTCACAGTCTATGATACCAATGAGTCTGTTAATGAATCCACTGCCTTATTATCTGAGGATACCAATCGTCCTGTAACTATAAAGAAGTATACGTTTGAAAACGGGAAATTCTTAACGATTGCTAGTGTTCTTACATGGGTAATTATAAGTGGATTAAATGTTTATTTGATTATTGCATTTGCCAATGGTGCAGATATTTAGATTCATATTTTTTAGTATATATTACAAACTATACATTCTAAATTAAAGAAATCAACGCTTCTTCTTATAAGATCCTCTTAAACTTGGTAATCTCATGTTTTTAGGTTTACTGGATACGATACCCGGTAAAGTTCCAGAATATTCGGTTAATAATATTGGAATCTTTTTACTAAACTCTATGGGTAAATCTGATGGGTTCACTTTGTAAAGACTTATTGATAATGTTATTAACTTAGTGATCTTTTTGTATAAAACAACTTCTTCGTCTGATACTGGCATAAGGTTGTTAGGATCACTTTTACTGAACCTTTCTTGACGTAATTTATTCAATTTTAAAATTTCTCTACTTATTAACTTTTGGAAATTCTTGGGTGACGATAAAATTTCAGATTTATCATTCTTGATTGATTCTAAACTATTGATATCGGTTGGATCCCAATTAAGTAATTCTTCAACTTTAATTGGTTGAGTTTGATCATAATCAGTTAATTCATCATTACCAGTTTTTATTGTCTTCGTCTCACCATTCGTTTTACCATTAACCTCAGGCTTTTCGGGTTCGGTGGATGTTGGTATACCCAATTTTTCAAAGTATTTACTTCTTAATTCATCAAGTTTATTTAATCCAACTCTACTTAACCAAACACTGGCTTTTAAACTACTTGGTATACCAAACCCTTGGGAGTCAGTAGTTGGTGCAAATGATTGAATTGATTCATCATCCAATTTTAAAAAGCTGAATTCTTCAGGCACTTGACTCTTTAATAAACTTGAGTCAATTCCTGGTTGTAATACCTTCCCTTTATAAGTTAACCATTCGGGTGCACCTACTGGTAACCAGTTTAAAACATGGAACCCTTCTAAAACTGGTTTGGAGTTAGGCAAGGGAATTTTAGTTGATGGGTGGTTGACCGATTCAAATGTTGCTCCACTAGTGCCGGAATTCTTTAATAATGGTACGACTTTGGCTAATCCATAATCATTTGGAACTAAAGTTAAACGGGGATCTAATTCGGACTTTCCCACTAATGATGTGAACAAGGGGATTTTGATTGTGGCTGGTTGTTGATTCATATTGTTGGATAAACCATATTGGTAAGAATTTTGGAATGCTGATACATTAGGATTTGGAATCTCCGTAGTATCAGTAATAACTTCACCATTTGAGGTAGTATAACTTGAGGAAATCATGTCAAAATCACTGGTGATTTGTTGTTCTAATTCAGATGATTCATGTGAACTCTTAGGAGCTGCCAATGATAATTTTGCTAAACTACTTTCTCGAATTAAAAGTTCACTGGCATATTTATAAAAGAAATCTATAAGGTTATATTGTTCACTACCAATTTTCAAGTTCCTAATCTCAAGAGAACTAGCAATCTTTATATCTTGATAGATCTGATAAAACGTAGTATATTGGCCTGACTTGAACTTTTCATCTATGGTGGTATTCAAACCTTCTGGGTTGGCTTTAATGTACTCATTAAATGAGTCCAATAACTTTAAAGGTTCAGTTTCTTTGAAATGTTGAGGAATTGATGTCTCAAACACCGAAGTCTTGGAATCGGCATCTTTAAGGACTAAATACACATCATCTATCAACTCATTAAATGAACCTATTTGTTAGTAAAACGTTGTGTAGGAGATGATTAATGGTTACATACTTTTGGCTTTTGTCATAGTTGATAAAAGTTTTATCCGTTGAGAAATATTCGCGTTTGATTTCTCGCAGTTTATTTACTAAGAGATTTAGCCATAAGAGAATTATACAATTTCACAGTCCTAAAAGGTTACAAATCCACAAGATCATAACTCTACTACTCTACATGGACACAAAAGCATTTAAGCATTTAAGCTTCTTATATTGGCCATATCTTGTTTGGTCATGTCATGTCATTGTAATATCAGCCTATATTTAAATGAGAGTTTTGCGATTAGAGACTGCACTAATATAAAAGTTATACTTAACAGATTGTTTGTGTCTATGATTGATATTAACAATCGTTGACTATTATTATCCATTCTATTAACTTTCGTTTCACAAATAAAGTTTACCTGGAAAATTCTTTATATCCACAAAAATGCAAATTTCACAAATCAAGAAATTATTTATTACTCATTCTCTATTATCTAAATAAATCTACACTTAAAAAGAAAACCCCTATTCTAAACCCCTATTCTAAACCAAATAACAATAATAATTGCCTGAGATCACTAATAACAACTCTATTATTAGCAATCAACTGCATTGGCAATTCAGAAATCTCCTTCTTAGGTTCCATGGAACAAGAAGGTGACTCTAGTTCAGGGTCTGGTATATAATGATTTAAATACCTACTTTTCTCTTCTCTGTCTAGGAAAATTCCATTCCAACCAGCTTTAACGGCTCCTAAATAGTCCTTATCGTGATCATCTCCCACATGCCATACACCATCTAAATAATCAGCCTTATTGGCAATAGGTGTCCTAGAAGACCGGTGTTGAACCACTTCATCAAAAAATGATTTGTTAGGCTTTTCGGTATCTGAGTTATACGAAAGATAGATATCATCAGGATCCACAAACTCCAGGATTCCTAAACTTTCTAATACTCCATAAATCCTCGAATCAGAATTACTACTTACAATTACAGGAATGTTATGTTCTTTCAATTTGGTCAAGGTAGGAATCACATCGTCGTACAATTGGTATCCTTCTGACGACAGCCACCGTTTGATTAATCTTTGACATAACTCTAAAGACGTTTCATTAGTGGAATAGTGGTCTATTTCAAATAACCTAACAATCAATTCCAGCCACCATTCATCTACTGAATTCAAGGAATATTTACCATAATTAGGATGTTCTTCCAACAATTGCTTATGAATCTGAGGAAATTGTTTCTTGATATCATCTGCTGACTTTGTGAACCCCAATTCACTGGCTACCTTATGATATTGTAAATGTACAGGCTCTTTGGGAACGTAAATGGTTCCAAACGCATCGAACGAGATAACATTAGGTTTAGGAAACCGTGACTTTGTGTCTCTCATTCTCCTTGTGTTATCAATTTTGAATGGGTCTGAAAGTAGGGTTGAACTGTATGTAGAACTCATCCTTTTGACCATCATTCTTTGTGTCACAAACATTTTTGGACTGAATGTGTTTAGTTGTTTAATCATCTTGACCAATTCTTATCTACGCGGTTCTTATCGACAAATATTTGCGGCGGCTCATTATTGGTATAAATACTACTATACATTTTTACTATTTTGTGTCTATTTAGTGCCATTCTATTACCATACCATGGACTTTTATGACTATAGTCACGTTTAAATATCTATAAATACTTCATATATTTCGTTAACGTTCACTTAAATGCTCATCCTAATAAAACTTCCCACCCCCATTCTTTCATAACACAACTCCAATGCAATTTACTATAAATACCTCCAGTTAAATCTTCCACTGACGTTTTTTCACTATTAACAGCCGCCATCAATCCACTTAATTGGGTGGAAATACTTTCAAACTTTTCTTTATCGTTGCCTTGAGGTATAAATACGTCATTCAGACCTAAAGATTGGATCTGTTTCTTCCTCATGAATTCATCTTTACGTTTCCATACTTCCTTAACAACTTCCAGGGCCCTATCAACATTTCCGATCCATAACTTCTCAGAAAGAACCTTCCACCTGGTCTCACACCATTCTCGTTCATCATGACTTTCAGCTTCACAAGAACTGATCAACAACGGGAAAATGTGTTGAGTATACGTGGGAGAAGTAGCAGGAATCGATGCCAACAAAATGAAGATCTTTTCTGCCAACTGATGTGACGATAACGAAGGAATCTCAGGGACAGCTTGATGTAAGTACAATAAAGTCGCAAACCTATAAGCTTCTGCAGTGGCAATACAAGATGATAAATCTGAAGTCACCGAATCATTATGGCCAGTATTGGCTTGTTCGATCATTGAAGCAGAAATCGTAGGTTTCCATGACATCAATTGTTGTCTTAATTGTGTGGCAGTTGTAATTGTTGATAAAGCATTTCTTCCAGACCCCTTTCTATCTTTTTTATGACTTCTCCTTATTTTAAAGATCAATGAAGCCACTTTCCCCATAATCAGAAATAATGATTGTGCACATCCTAATAAAGGATCTACTTGATCAGCCTGGAAAGAAAGCTTTTCGAAATTATCAAATAAATTAGAAAATCCACGGTTAACACTAAAAGTATCATAACTATTACCATCGGAAGACTCTGATTTAAGTGCTGGTGACCGTACATTATCTTTGGAAGGTTTAGAACCAGGAGAATGTTTCTGATCTTGAAGAATCGACGTTATAGACGCAACTAAATCAATACCCTTTTCGTCAGATTCTGTGGTCATTTGAGCTAAAACTTCGAAATAAATCCAAATATTGAAAAGAAATTGGGTGGATTTAGGGATCTTATAAGGTGATGAGTTTTCTCTATTGTCAGTAGTTTCATCTCCTAATAAAATTTCATCCCATTCAGAATCTTCAACCAAAATCAATTTCTTCTTTAAATCATTTTTGGTGGTTTGAAAGTAATTCCTAACTTCTTCTACATCTTTAGCATTTCTTTTGAAGTTCCTCATCTCTTGTTGACGGTTTTTCAATAATGTCAAAACATTTTGAATCATAGTTTTGGCTCCTTTTAAATGAGCTATACCACTAGACGTATGTTTATCCCATGTTTCACTAATAGATAAATTCAAACAAATTGTAATGGCTATATCTGCCGGAATCTGATCCTCACTACCACCACTTAATCCACTAGCTAATTCGAGAATACATCGTTTCATATATATGTACCCCTTGGCACGAAGACTTTCCTTATTTGGCATGGCATCATTTCCTGCTAAGTGGAAAAGGGTTACAGATGCAATAGAATTGAAAAGACATGGATACCGACCTGCTAATGGTAAGATCAAGTTTCTCCAAGGATTCTCTCCCGGACCGTTTTTAATTGATAAAATCGCCGCAGTATAATGAGAATATAATCCCAAGATTTGGCGTTGTTCATTATTGAGTACCATCGACTGGTCCGATGTTTCAGATGCTACATTAGAAAGTGGAGTGTGTGAGATAACAGGTAATGGGGTTGCACCTGTTGGATATTTTTCGGGATTAGGAGGAGTACTCGATTCATCGCTATGAATATCATTAGGATTGATTCCTTGTTCATGAGCCTCTACAGCTTTTAAAGGTCCTCCATTTTGTAAATTCAAAGGACTTAATGGTAACTCTAACTTTATAGCATCTTCGAAAAGATTATGATTCTTGAACTCTTCATCGGGAGGAAATGCTGAATTGATTAATGCTGATAATGATGGACTAAGATTTAAATTATTGAATGATTGGTGCCCACTTAATATTAATTGATTATTGGAGAGCTTAGATGTTTGACTTAATGCCGTAGGTGATCTTGCATGTAAGAAATCGGACATGGATGGTGATATGCTTGGAACAGTTCCTGGATTTCTATGAATAAAGTCTTGAGAAAAATCCGGGGTTCTGGTATTAATTTCATCCACTGCTGCTTCTGCCAATGAATTCAATCCTGGTGAACCACTATCACGATATTGGTTTCTTAAATCAGCAATACCACTAGGTATTCCGGTATTGGTGCTATGTGATCTGGTCATACTGTTCTGGGGGTTTGATCTCGAATGTGAAGGACTAGAGACACTCTGACTTCGTTTCAATCTCTTAGGTTCCACATCCATAGACGAATCTCCTAATCTTGCTAATAATTTGGCATTACTTTCACCGGTAGATTCGGGGTTGATTCGTTTTAAATAAGTGGCTGGGTTTATTCCTTCTTCAATCAAATAATTCTCTCGTTTAATGTCCTTAATAGACTTTCCAGTCACAGATAATGATGCCAATTCTAAATGCTTCCTAAACGTATCAGGGCTTGGTTTTGACGGACTAGTCATTGCTGACTCCGATTTCCGTTTTTCATCATAACTTTTGTGACTGGTATTACTGGCAGTAGACGAATTGTATTTCATAACTTCTGGCTTCTCTGAATCATCGTTAAAGCTCCTCCATTTGAATTTGGTGGCATACCCACCGCAATCCCAGTTCTTCTTTTTACAGTTATTGCAAAAAGGTTTAGTCTCATCACATTTCAATCGCTTCTTTTTACACGTAAGACATCCATTCCTCGACTTGGTTAGCTTGGGTTTGTCAGTCACTAGTTTCTTCTCTGTAGTGGTAGACATACACTCTGATTCATTCACAGTCCACTAGATGAGTTGGATTCGCCAGTTCTTATTTTCAACTGATAAGATAAAGTTTTCCCGCGCTAGGGAAATTTTCACTGTATTGGGTAAACTTTTGCGCGGCTAATAATGGAGTTGCAGATTCAGTCGCAAGAATTTAGGGTATAGTTGCCAATTGATGAGAAGAGATACATGTAAAAGATGTAACACATACCGTGTGTACCTATGAGTCAGTGTTACTTAGAAGGAATGTAATTTGCAGGGCTTAGCTCTTATGTTCTCAGCCCTTATGTTCAGTTATTGAAAACTAGAAGTATATTTAATGCTATATGATGGTATTAAAGGCGGATGCAACGTCAAGTTACGAACTCAAAACAATTATCACCTAGCTTGAATTTATACAGATAATTGGACTGCCCATCACATTTGGTGACATATCTGACCCAAGGGAAACAAGTATATTTCATCTCATCCTCTTCAACCTTTAAATAATTCAATTTAAGCCCAGTATATGATAACATGGGGATATTGAATCGGAGCTGAACATGATTAAATGATTTAATTTTACGTAAATTCTTTTGAATTTCAATGATCAGACTTGTTTTGGCTCCATTGACTCCATAATAACGATCCAACTCTCGTTTGGCTTCTTCATTATCGTCCTCATCATCGTCGTCGTCGACGCTTTGATCATATTTATTTTGTAATGTTGTAGTGATATCATCGAGTTGGACGTCTTTGATATTGCTAATTGATAATTCAGCCATCATCTTGATCGAAGGATTATTCCCGGTTACACTTTCGATAGTCCATACTAATTCTGAGCTATCCACTTGAAAACTTACATCTCCGGTTTCACTCTTATATTTAAGCTCGTTATTGTCATCTATGATGACATCGAATATTAGGGGGTTCACAGGAATCTTTATCATGAGGTTCTTGCAATGTAACCTTTTCTTGAACTGGGTGGACAAAACTGTAAGGATTTGTAATTTACCGGTGGATTTATTAATACGGTACGTGGGTTTGATCAAAAGCAATGGAAGTTTACGTCTTTGTCGTTGTTGTTCTACATGGTAACTCATTAGAACAAAAGAATCATCAGGTGGAATAAACTTCATTAGGTTGTACTTATAGATGGAATCAAGCTGAACACACTGATGAAATTGGATATTAGTGAATGGAATGTGCTTTCTTCTTTTTCTATTACTGTCAGCTATAGGTTCCGATATAGTCTCATTCACAGTTTCTGTGTCTTCTTCTATATCATCATCGTCTTCTTGAACATTTAATTGATTTCCTTCTCGTGGTTCATCTACTCTATCCTCCTGCTCATCCAAGTCATGTTCAATCTTGGAAATCTTATCCTCATTAAATCCTAATATACATAATGGCATTCCTGATAAATAACATCGGACATTACAACCACCAAAAACTTCGTTTCTTAGTATAACATTTTCTTGCAAATCATAAATGAAATCACAGTTCTCTATTATATCCACATATATTTCGTTTTTAGCATAGAAGATCCCTTTAGGTCTCCAATTAATCGCCAGACTGGAGGCTCTTAATATCGAACTATTTATATGAGACTCCTCTATTTCTATGGCATCAGCTTTAATGGCTTGGTTATGAGTTGATTTGACATTCAAGACGTCCGATTTGGAATTTTTTCGTTTCTTCTTTAGATCTTTTGGTGTTTCTTCATCTGAACTATCATACTTATTGTCAACATGCAATTTCGGCCGATTGGGCATTATTTTGATATACTCCTTAAGGATATTATAATCTGTCATCTGTATAACCCCTACGTCCATACATTCGTCCAACAACTCATAAATGAAATAGATATTATCAACCATAAGGTCTCGGTCAAATGGTATAACATAATCCGTAGGTTGGAGGTAATGTCTTAACAATTTCTGGAAATTATAAAGGAAAAATATTATCAGTGTAGAATCAACATTCTTTCGTGTCACCACAAGAAAGATCAAGTCATTTTCTTGTTTGATATAAATATAATTAAGTCCGTTGATGTTAACGAATGGTACTCGATTCTCGGGCGATTGACGTTTATATTCTTCATCAAAGTCATTGACCACTTGTCGAGGTGATGGGATATCATCATGATATATCCTGTGTAACAAGAGTTCACTATGTTGGTACATTAACTCTAGATCACCAGAATAAAGTATAAATACCCCAGACACCATCACCACCTTTAAACGCGAAATTAATTTTTCATCTAAATATGTCCAGTCTTCGAAAGATATATGGAGCCACGGTGCTAACCCGTGAAGAGATCACCCTGAAGCTAATAGAAATCAATAGAAAGTCTCCGTTTAAATGGGAATATCAAGAATTTCCCCTGTCACAATCAAAATTACTCATTTCATATAAGTTTAAAGATTATCCCAGTACATGGGAATTCCTAACAGAAGTGGCTCTAAGAGCTCATAAAGCCAAACACCACCCTACGATATTGACTACATATAATAAAGTTGACTTGGAATTAACTACACACGACCAACAGAACCAAGTGACGAACTTGGACATGTTTTTGGCCGAGGCTATACAAGATGAATATATAGATAAATATGTTTCACCAGTTCAGATAGAAGATTTAAGGAATATAATGAAAGTTTCATCGGAGAAGACGTCGTTATCTTCGGCATCTAAAGTTATTGAACGGTTAATAGCCCTTGATAAGAAGTCTAGTTAATCCTTCCACTTAATTCCACGTTTGGGGCCTGCACAAGTTGCAGCACTGATTGCAGCACTGATTGCAGCACTGACGTACTAACCGCATGTAATAAAGTAAAATAAAAAATAGATAATGTACATTAATTTCTACTTCATTCATTCCTCTAATTCCTTGGCTGCAACACAAAAAGCATCTCGAATCTCTATAGCTTCATATGTACCTTCTAATCCAACATTTACCACATATTCGTATTCCCAAATATCTTCAATAGTATTGGTTTCAGTAATCTTCTTAGATGTTCTATGTACTTTTGAATTCTTGCTTCTTTTAGCATTACTAGAAGGATCTAATGTTCTTATATAGGTCACGGTAAAAGGTGGAGTTCCTGTGAATGTGAATTTCATTTCAGTTAAATCTCCTTCATGAATATCCTGAATTACTGAATCTCCTTGATTAATTTCTACTGACGGTAAATCATGAATGTTGATCTCAAGACTCTTGGACTTTTTAGACCCAGTGGCCACGTCTATCATACACCTTCCTGAAGAAGAATCAGCAATACCTGTAACTTGAATAGTCCCTGGTTTAGCTGCAAATCTAGTAAATCTAGACTCGGTTGATGATTCATATGTCTTGTTATTGAAATTGTAATATAATGTGAAAGGTGCTGCCCCTACCAAATCGTAACCAACATGTTCTCCAACACAATAATCGACCTTTTTAGGTATTAAAGGCTTGATATCAGGTGCTGGTGTTATGGATATTACTAATTGGGTTAACTTGACTTCTTTATTAATACATTGATTAGTATCTTGAACACCTTCAATAGATACGGTATATTCTCCTTGTGTGAGATCTTTTAGGTGTTCTGCTAAAGCATTATTCAAATCAAGAGCCTCACTATCAATATTCCTAATGGTAATTGATTTATGTACTTTTTCTCCGGCTAAAGTAACATTTAATGAAAATGGTCCTTTACCAAATAGTTTGATAGGCACATTACTCAAATCCGGTACATCTCTTCCTAATTTGGCTTCACATAATTGAATGGTTATAGGCTTTTTGAACTCTATAGAAGGTTTTTCATAAATGTTATATGAAACTGTAACCATTGATCCTCTATAATCTCTTGCTTTTGTATACAAGCCATCATACACCGCCTTGAATCTATGTTGGTAAAGCCCACTTTGACCAGTATGAAGATCAATACTTAAAACATTCTTTTCCGTTGTCATAGTCCTGGTTTCTGATCTTCCACTAGGAAATTTGATTTCATAATCCAATACAAATGGTGCTTTACCTTGTAAATGGACTTCAACAGTTTTATGACAATTCTGACACCCAGAAGTCATTACAAGGTTATTTTTCAGAGATTGTTCAATTTCATTAGGCGATGTTTCAACAGAAAGACTTGGTCTATCATAAAAGGAAATTTGAATGGTCTTATCATTAGTAACCTTACCTTCACATCCACCATTTCTTAATCCAATTAATTTATAAGTACCTGGAGCTTTTAACCTTAAAGATCCTTGATAAGGTACAGTGTTTGTGGTCTTAACATTTTTAGTATCAGTAAACTCATATTGAACTTTATCATTAGCGGTCCCTTTGACAGATGATTTCATAACTAGCGGTATATCTACACTATCTCCTTCCAAGATCTTATAAGAATCCTGGGTGGAGCCAAACTCAATTTCAGGAATATCGGATCTAGTAATAACCTTAATGTTCTCTGCTTCATTAAAATCAACAGGACATGCGACTCCATCCACAATATTGGAAAGTAAAATTTGATACTGACCTCCTTTAGTGATGTCACTTGTACTCAATTCAAAAATAGCATCTTTAGATTCAACTCCGGTCTTGGTAATAACAGAAGTCCCAGATCCATCAATAATAGAATAATCGAACTTAAATGGGAAATTACCATCGAAATGAATAGGAATTTGTGTACTCTGTCCTTGACATGTACGAAATACTTTCTGCAAGGGACCACGCTGGTTAAAGAACGAAACTTTGGACCTTTGTTTGAAATAGGTCAGGTACGTGTGTTTTACTTCATCGAGACCTATTGGAGTTGTACGATAATTATAATCACGTAAGGTTTTGAACTTGACTACATAACTCCCTTCGCCTGGAGGTTTATAATCGAAATTAAATTGATGGGTATCACTTTTCAATACTCTATCTATTCTTCCTTGTGGACCTGGGAGTGGCCTAAGATGATTACTAGTGTTTTGGTAAACTGTATACTCTACAGCGAAAGGTGGTTCACCTTGAACTTCAAAGCCAAACTTGTAACCTGTCATTCCCACACACTTATCGATCAATGGTTGAGCAACAATTTCCAATGTAGGAGGTTCTACAATATCAATATTTATCACACTATCTTGGACTTCACAAGGACAATAACTTCCAAACACCGATAAGAGTTTATAAACTCCAGGGTTAGTTATTTGAATACCTTTCCTTAAGTCATCAATGGTTTTGAATTCGTGAGTGAAGTTATAGGATCTTAAAGGATCATGAGGATCTTCGAAATTGAATCGTGCTGATAAGGGAAGTTGCTCAAGGACATTCTTCAGAGCAGCAAAACTCAATCCTTTAGTTCCATTTATTAATAATGGACTTTCTTTATCCATCTCTATCAATCTTATAGATGGTTTGGTTAACAATTCAACATTATACCTAACATCAGAAGAATCTGCTTGTGGATTATATTTTCTAATATTACCTAAAGCATCACTTACTTCTAAGAGTTGAAATTGCAAAGTCCCCGATTCTGAGGCTTGAAGAATAGAAGGATCTTTCAATATTTCTTGCTCTAATAAGTTCCTCGTCAATGTATGTGAATAAGCTGCCGTGACATTAAAAGGAAGAATATCAGTAGCCTGAATCTCCGCATCTATAAGTTTAACTTTCTTACCATTAAAGGTTGCTAAAATCTTGGACCGCAAAGGTGCCGTACCTTCTAAAGTTAGTAATGGCAACCTCATTGTATCCTCAGTCTGCTTACCTACACAAATCTTGGAGGTGGCCATTTTGGGTAAAGTAAATTGAGCATTAGGACATTGAACAAATGTAAATGAATTCTGAACATATCTTATACTGGAGCCCGATTTATCCTTAATTTTCGAAATTTTATACTGACCAGGGTCTTTGGCTGGAACTTCTATATAAAACACTCTGTCATCATCATGTATAAATTGTTTGTGTGCTTTCAAATGAGAGATATCTCTTATTGAAAGTTTATTTATATCAGCTTGGGAGTACTGCTGATACGATACTTTATTCTTTGGAGATGTATATTGGATTTCTAAAAATGCAACGTCGGTAGTGGTATTAAATTCTATAGGAATATGGAAAGGAATAGAATCACTTTGACATCCTTTTAAATTGAAAACATTGAACTTGGCTAATGAATCGGGAAGGTAATGGATGGTGTATTTACCTTTAAAATGTGAATCTATATCAATTGCTCCTGAACTACCTTCTCCTAAAGTCAATTGTTTCTTAGGCAATTGGAAATATGGTAAGGTGAATATCAACATGAGATTGACTTTGTTCACCAAGATGATATTAAAAATATTAAATGCTATGGTCATACCCAATGTGACAAGAGGTGAAAATACCAAATACTGGATGTTTAGTATAGGCAAAAACCACAAAAACAACCCATCAACCATGGCATATTTCACTATAAATGTGAATTTATCGAGGGAATCTGCCAATAGTAGTAGATCATATATCTTCCATGCTTGAAGTAGAACGAATAAAGAAACCACGAAAATTCGCTGGAATGCTTCATCCACCGTATCTGATGGTATGAGTGTGTCATAGATCGGGATTGTGGTTTTCGGTTTGATCTCCACTATATTATCATCGATTCTTACTTTCTTCTTCATGTTTACGATGCGATCTTCGCGATGTTTGTTTGTATCCAAGAACTTATAAAATGCTTATGGTTTTATATTACTATATAACCTAATATAGGTAGGTGTAGGTGTAGGTGTAGGTGTTTACTGGTTAACGTTTCAGTTAAAGTGCAATAACCCAATGCCCATTAACCTTATTTTGAATAACTTTAATAACAGGTAAATCCCATCCAATACCTCCTGATCCAACAGCAGCCCCAAATCTGGGAATAACATAACATTCTCTTTTTGTACTACTAATATTCTTAGGTGCATATTTATTACCTAAAGGTTTAGAATATGTCAATAATGGTGATCCCTTAGCAATGTTAGCCAATTGTTTACCGGATATATCCACTAATGCCTTCATACGGGTCTTGTTATTTGAACTCAAATTAAGTAATTGGTAAACTATCATATCAGGAACTTCTCCCATATTAGCAAGCACTGAGTTGGGATGAATATATACATGGTCTTGGATAGTGCCTACAAGTGTAGTATAAGGGATATTGATAATACTGGAATTTTTAGGTACGTCCACTTCAGTAGCCAATTCTGATCTAATGGCTATATGATCAATGAATCCTGATGCTATGATTTGTTTTAAGCTTTGGATTTGTTTGGAATTAGGAACATCTAACTTTAAGGCCGAATCTTGTAAAATTGATGCTATAGATTCCAGTTTGGTATTAAGTTTCACGATATAAGTGATTTGATGTCTTAATTGAGTAATTTCTTTCATTACTCGGGGCCTTAAAGAATGGTCCCTGAGAAACTCATCCTTTTGATCTTCTGGTACATGATCAAAAGCACATACTGCTGATAATAATGACAAGGCATCACTTTTACCTAACTTACTAAACTTTGCTCTAGATTTATGGAAGTTAGTGATGATTTGTTTCCGTTTCTCGTCATCAACATCGGTTTGAATAACTTCTTGTTCCCCTATAAATGGATCACCTACGGTTAATGCTGATACTAATGCAATTATATATGGTAAACATCCTGATTGGTTGCCTACAATCAAGATCTTAGCAAATCTTGGCGATAATGGGAAATGAGACATTGCCTTACCTAAAGCGGTAATGACGTTTTTGGAGTCCAAAGCTCCTAAAATACTTAAAATCTTTTCAGCTTCACTAAGACTTGATCGTTCAGGTGGGGTAGGAAATGGGAAGTTCACCACTTGTTCAATACCCATACCTTTCATAGATAACACCGTACTTTCTACTGGAGTTCTTAAGATTTCCGGATCAGTGAATTGTTGGAAATAATCTTCATAAATCGCCGAAGAAAATAATCTATAACAATGTCCTGGTCCAGTTCTACCAGCTCTACCAGATCTTTGATCAGCTGATGCTTTAGAGATCCAATCAACTTCAAAGGATTGGACTGCCGTTTCCTTATCGTACTTTCTTTCTTTAGATCTACCACAATCAATGACATATCTTATTCCAGGAATTGTCAATGATGTCTCCGCCACATTAGTAGCAACAATACAAATTCTACTACCAGGAGGTGGATCTTGGAAAACTTTCATTTGTTGATCTGTGGGTAATAACGAATATAATGGCAACACATATAAAGGATCATTGGGAGTTTGATGAGGCTCGAGAGTTTCTTCAAATCCTTCTTCCTGTTCTTCTTCTTGATAATCGTCAACTTCTTCTTCACCCTGAAGTTTTTTATGTACTCCTAAATCAATTTCCTCAGGTTCATAATCTGCATTCTTTGCATCAACGAGCGTCTTAATCTCCGAATCATACGTCTTTTTCCTATTTGGAAAAGGAAACTCACTTCTCAACTTTTTGACCATTGTGCTGATTTCATTCTGTCCGGTTAAAAATATAAGTATCCCCCCTGGTGGTAACCTTTGATGAATCTTACAAGCTTTCTTGAATGCTTCCTCTTGGTAATCGTAATTGGTGTGACGACTAAAGTGAACACTGACAGGATACTGCCTAGCTTCAATCTTAATAATAGGTGGTGGTTTCTTGAATAATACGAGGTTTTCCGAAAAATCAGATACTCTTAAAGTTGCTGACATGACAATTAATTTCAAGGGTTTGTACTTGACAGGATCCTGTTCGAATTTCTTTCTTCTTAATTTCAATACTCTACTAAGCATACCAATCAAAATATCAGTATTAATATTCCTTTCATGAGCTTCATCAATTATTATTGCTGAATATTTATTTAATAAGAAATCTGTCATCATTTCTCTCAATAAGACCCCATCAGTCATAAATTTCAATGCAGTACCATCTTTAGTTCCTTCTCCCTTGATATTAGAATCAAATCTAATCTGATACCCAACTCTATATCCATGATTTCCTAACTCATTCTTCACCCTATTGGCCATAGAAACAGCTGCAACTCTTCTCGGTTGAGTCACACCTATCATTCCTGGGAAATCTTCGGAATCTAAATTTCCAAATCCGGCTTCATAAAGAAATTGTGGAACTTGTGTAGTCTTACCTGATCCGGTCTCTCCACAAATCACTACACAATCATGACGGAAGATTGCTTCCATGATGGCTTGCTCTTCATTGAATACTGGCAACTCACTTCTCAGGAGTTGAACTTGTTCATCTCTCTCGACTTGGACATAGAAAGTATTACGGGATACAAAAACCTCTTCTTCTACTTCATCTAAATCTTCGGGTCTATCTCTTCTTTTTGAATACTTGGCCTTGACTTCCTCTGAAAGTTCTGGTAGAATAGCTTCAGTTCTTCCTTCTATTTCTTTGACTTGATTTTCTGCCCATTCTTTAAATGCTTCTGCTGTTGATGAATGTTTTGGTTTTGAAGATAAGAGTCTTGGAGTTTCATCATCTTCTGATTCTTCGTCCGATTCTTCGTCCGATTCTTCGTCCGATTCTTCTTCTGATTCTTCTTCTGAGTCTTTTTCTGAATCCCCTTCTTCATCTTCTTCTACTCCATCTTCTCCTTCAGATACTCCATCTTCTTCTGATTGTTCCTCTATGCTACTACCTTCTTCATCTTCACTATCACTAGCGAAATCATTCTCTTCTTCTTCTCTTCTCTTCTTCTTCTCCTCTTCTTCCAACTGTGCTCTCCAACTATACTTCTTAACTGGTGCCTTTCTCTCTACTGTTTTAATATTAGCAAATCCAAATCCCATACCTGATCCTCCAAATTTTGCAGGTCTATTATCTACAAACGAACTCTTTTCTTCTACTTTCTCAGTATCAAAATCAGATTCACTATCACCTTCACTATCATCATCACTTCCCTTTATCAGGTCTTGGTACCTTTTATCATTTTCAGACTCACTTTCATGAAACTCATCCCAATCCTTTACATCTCTGGTCTCATATAAAACTTCTTTTGTCCTCTCATCTCCCCTTCCTTGTTTCTCCAATTCAAGGGCTTCAATCATTTCTTCTTTCTTTGTTAACTTTCCTTTCCCTAAATTCTTGGATGATGTGAACTTCTCGGTATCCACCTTCGTAGTGGCCAATTTTTCAAGTAATGCTTTCTTCTCTTCTCTCTTTAATTGATGCTCTATATATTTATCCAATCTCTTCCTCTTGGCTCGAGAAACCTTTGATTCTTCTTGGGTGCTATATAATTGTTCTTGAAGTTTCCTTTTCTTCTCCTCCTTCTCTGCTTCACTTACTGCTGGTAGAATTTCTGCATTAGTATCTAGATCTTTAGTTTGAGTCGTTTCTGTTTGTGAGTTATTCTGGGTGGTATCTTGCTCTGTTTCACCCAGAATTTGTCGGAAATATGCTTTATTCCTGGCCCTCTTCAATGCCGCCTGTTTGGCCATCATCCCTGACCGGGCCTTCTCATTAAACCTCTTTCTATACTTCCCCATCACTACTATAAATTTTTTGAGATGCGGGACTGCATACATTATCACCACTCAATTTGAGAATTAAAACCCAAAGAATGAATAAGGTCGATTTCGAAAAACAGTGTATGTGCCACTACACCCTTGATCCACAAACCCAATACTAACATATAGTGATCCATACGACATTGACGAAGAATTCAACTACACTTTATTCGTGTGAAAACTTCCAATTGACCCATGCTATAAATAATGTCAATTGTTCGGAAATAGTAGCCCAGGAATTAGGTCTTATTAATTCATCTAAAACGTTGATCGGGTCGATTCCTCTTACCGATGTGGGTACTAGTTTTGAACTCAGCATGTTTTTCATCAAAAAGAACTTAAAGAACTCTGACGGTAGTAGTGACTTGATAACAGTAATGAGTATTGCTCATTCGAATATCAATAAAGCTTTGGTGTTATCGGTGTTGAAGAAGATCACCGACAAGTACATCGAATTCAAAAATGATATTGACGAAAACGATAAGAAGAAACTTGGAGAATTCAAATTGTATATGAACCAAATCATCAAATTCGAAGAAATGAATTATTCCTCAAATCAGAAGATTTATAATTACGGATCTACTGAAGAAGATGCTATCAATCCTAATAATTTGGTATTAGCCAATGAGGAAGTAGAAGAAGTCAGACACTTAATGCTTGATAATATCAGTAAACTAATGTCAAGAGGTGATAAGATCAATTTATTAGTAGATCAGACTGATAGATTAACCAGTTCGTCACTGGTATTTCAAAGAAGAGCACAATTAATTAGACGTAATATGTGGTTAAATACCACGAAGTTTTATATCATGTTGGTACTGGGTATTGTGGTTATTATTTATTTCATTCTAGGCTCCACTTGTGGATTTCCTTTATTTAATCATTGCATAGGAAAGTAATATAGGGTATTTATATATGTATATATATTATTCATCATCAGATTCTTGTTGAGGTTCTTCTATTGTTGAACCTTCTAATTCTTGTTCATCTTGATTACTAAGAGCTATTGGGTTTGTAGCAACTTCCTCTGTATCATCATCATCTCCTTCTACTACTTCTTCTTCCGCTTCCTCTACTTCATTTTCTTCAGGCTCTTCAGTAACATCATCGTCATCATCATCGGATTCTTCAATAGTGGTATTATTTTGTTCATCTCCTTTTAATCTTTTAGAATCTTGATCCTTATCTTCACCAGCTCCTGAAGCTTTCCGTCTCTTCTTTTCTTCTACATCAGCTTCATATAAAGATAACTTCTGCTTGACTTCAGGAACAAAGCTTGAATAACCTGCCTTCTCCAATCCTGTTATTATATCTTGAGCATTTACTGTTTTCCTATCATGGGACTTGGCTACGGTCTTAGCATGGAACATCATATGTGACACAAAAACAGTAGCGGATCTTTGTATGGCAATTAATGAATCTTTTGCCATAAGAACATTGCCATCTTCAATCTCCCCGATTATACCTTTAGCCAATCTTTGTACAATAGACCTAGGGAAGAGAATTTCATCTATGGATGTGAGTTCGAGGTCCTTACTAGGTAATGGATAAGTGCCATCAGCATTCTTTCTCCATCCTTTTGGTGGCATGGTTTTGTCGTTTTGGTGATAACTGAAAAATTGTCGTTTACGCGTCGCAATGCTAGGTGATACTTCCATGCCTGAACCCGATGAGTATGGGGTATTAAAACGACCTAACATACGAAATGTGGTGTTTGGAAATTACGAACTCGAGCCTTGGTATGGTAATGGGGCTCTTTTCACCGATAAATCGTCTAAACGCCATTTAGGTATAGAAAGTGTGGACAAACCTAAACTGACCTCAGATCAATATTGGCTCGATACTTTATACGTTTGTGAATATTGTTTCAAGTACACATCAGTCCAATCTAAGTTAGAGTTTCATAGACTGGCGTGTAACCACAATAAGCCAAAACCTAGTGTGGGAAAGCTCATATATTGGGACGATGACTCTCCATATATAGTGAGACAAATCAATGGAAATGAACATCAGCTTTTTTGTCAAAATTTGTGTCTTTTTGGGAAATTCTTCTTAGATGATAAATCGGTGTTTTATAACGTTGATCAATTTGAATATTACGTAGTCTACGGCCATGACACCCTGGATTTGTCTGAGAATCATAATCCTAATCTCAAACCTATGGGGTTCTTCTCCAAAGAGATGGTATCATGGGATGGAGATGCTAATTTGGCATGTATCTGTATATTTCCCCCATTCCAGCGAAGACATTTAGGATCATTATTGATAGAGCTTCTGTATGTAGTGGCACGAGAATCTGGACAACCTTATAGTGGACCTGAGTTCCCATTGTCTACGTTTGGTAAACTTTCATATCTCCGATTTTGGTCCCAGAAAATTGTCAGATTACTTATAGATCAGAAGAAAATGTTCACATTAAAAGATATTGCTGACTTAACTGGCTTTAGGAAAGATGATATTTACTTGACATTGGAATATATGGGAGTTATAGAAGACAATAATGGGCAAGTGGTACTTTACATGGAGAATGTACGAGAGTTTTGTTTGAGGGAGAAGATTGATATTAATCAGGAAAAGAGTATGTTAAAGGAATCATGTTTAGTGTTGTAACTTTGTAAACTTGTGGTGACACTTTTGGTGACACTTGTGGTAACACAAATGTGGTACTATAATTCCTTATAAATATATAAGCATTCGCATTGATTAATACTTGTACTTATTTTTTTGGATCTGTGTTTGTACTCTTGATATTATTGGATATCGTTCTCTTTGTGACCTACCATTATTGAAACAGTGATATCCCTATCTCACCTTTATCTCACAACTGTCATGCCAACGACCTACCACTAACCACATAACCAGCGATAACTAATAAACTGCGAAACGCGTATGGTTGAAAGATGGTTAAAAGAAGATTCTTTACAGATTCATCAGTTTCTCCAGATACTGATACTCCTAATACCCTGAATGACACGGACACGGATTACATAGAATTTTCCCAAGGTATAACGTCAGTCCTAGGTGAAATAACGCCTATACCAGAATTATATAATAAATTCAAATCTAAAGATGATAGGTTACTTTTAGCATTGGATTATTATTTACAAACTTCTACCAAACAAAATGAATCTTATGATAATAGTAGAGCCAATAGTTATAAAGAAAGCTTACACAAAGTCATACCGCCTATTCTGTTGGAGAATAACCCTAAACGTAAGCGCACTAGAGGTATTCAGATTCCATTTGCTTATGCTAAACGATCAAATAGTAACTTAGAACTGAAAATAGAACTTAGTAGGCAATCTCTGGAGGTCAGTGGTAATTGGAAACGGTATTTAGGGACCTTATACACAGATGCGTTTGCTACACGTCCTTATATGAGACCTTTAGACTTTGGCAAGCCAATTACAGTTAAACTGTTAAAGCCTAAGAAATTGACTGGCAAAGATAAGAAACCTCAAGAATCAGCTATAATACGACTTTATGTTAATGAAGGTTCAGATGAGAGAGAACTTGGGAAGATGAAGGAAGATTTAACGAGAATATTTGCCCCGTTAATTGATTATGAATTACTTTATTTAGATACTTCAATCATGGTTGAAACCAAAAAGCGATTATCCACTGGTGATGCCTTTTATATAAAGATTGATATTTATCTTACACAACTGGCTTTTACAGCTAATAAAAAGGAACTCAAGAATGAATTGAGTTTAATGAAGAAAACTGATAAACCTAGATTTAATTTCGGATCTGAAACCGAAGAAGAAACAAGTTTAAGATTACGACAATTTGCCATAACCCGATTATTCAAAAGACTACAAATACGTCCTTTAAAATTAAAAGGTAATAAGGAAGTACAAAGTACTCAAATAAATACTCAGTTTGATGATGATGAGCCTGAAGCCATCCCTGATATCAATTCGGATGATTCTGGAGTGGAAATAGATGAGACCCTGAAAGAGTTAAACCTCGACCAATTACAAGCATTTTACTCAGATAATCAACAATCGGAAATGTTAAAGTCTTTGCCTGATACAACTAATCCTCCCCAAGAGAACTTTTCTATGGAACTAAGACCTTACCAGAAACATGGATTATCGTGGTTATTAGCTAGAGAGAAGGAATTTGAAACTTTAAAGTTGTTGACCAATGCAGATGTTAATGTTGACTTTATGGATGAAGGTATGATGAATCCTCTTTGGACGACATTTAAATGGCCTAAACGAGAAAGTCAAGATATAAGCAATGAAAACAAATACTTTTATGGGAATTTACATAGTGGGGAATTGTCTTTAACTAAGCCACTTATTAAGTCCTCAGTTAAAGGAGGTATACTTTCTGATGAGATGGGTTTGGGTAAAACCATTTCTGCTTTATCATTAATAAATTCAGTACCATATGATCCTCAAGGCAATCAGGGAGATCTGAGTTATGCATTTCAAACCACATTAGTTGTGGTGCCAATGTCATTGTTATCACAATGGGAGAAAGAATTTAAGAGAGCTAATAATAATCCCAACCATAGATGCATGGTTTATTATGGCCAACAATCAATAGTCGATTTAACACCTAAATTGACAAGAAACAAACATATTCCTATAATGATAGTTACCACCTATGGAACAATTTTAAGTGAGTTCACTAAGATCGAAAAACGTCGAGATCATTTGGGTAACTTACCCAAGACCGGACTTTTTTCAGCAAAATTCTTCAGGATAATCCTTGACGAAGGTCATAATATTAGAAATCGAACTGCCAAAACATCTAGGGCTATCTTTGAATTAAAACTGGCAAGGAAATGGATCTTGACGGGTACACCAGTGATTAATAGATTGGATGATATTTATTCATTAGTTAAGTTTCTTGAATTAGAACCATGGAATAATTTCTCTTATTGGAAAACGTTTATTACTTTACCATTTGAACAGAAGAAGATTAAAGAGACTTTAGATGTAGTGAAGACAATTCTAGAACCAATATTTCTCAGAAGAACCAAAGATATGAAAGACGCAAATGGTAATGCATTAGTGGAATTACCACCAAAAGAAGTGGTGATTGAAGAAGTCAAGTTCAATGATAGAGAAAGAAAGTTATATAATTGGTTCAAAGAAAAGGCTTCTAGGTCGTTTAGAGAGAGTTTAAACAATGGAGAATTATTGAAGAGGTATACTCAAATTTTGACCCATATTTTAAGACTTCGACAAATCTGTTGTCACCAGGATTTAGTAGGACATCTTGTTAATGATATGGAGGAAGATGTGGATACTCCTAAAGATGAAGAGTTTGAATTGTTTCTTAAAGACCTTAAAGAAGAAGATCTTGATAAGTTTGATAATGAGACAGAAGTTAATAAAGTGAAATATTCCCTTTACGAGTTTGTTCCCAATGTAGATGATTTAGAATGCTCGATTTGTACTTCAACTATAAGTAGAAGTGAAATGGTAATTACGGTTTGTGGTCATCCATTTTGTTTATCTTGCTTACTTGAACACATTGATTTTCAAACTAATAATAAACAACCAGTGAATTGTCCTAATTGCAGAGGGTCTATTTCGAAGTATAAATTATTCAAAGTTCGGAATAAACCTACCACAAGGGCCGAGTATAAATTCCACACCCATAAAGGAATCGGTCAAGATATTTCATTCCAGCTTTATTTATATGATCCTACGAAAACCTCTGCTAAAGTCCAAGCTTTAATGAATCATATAAATACATTAAGAACCCAAACAACTAATCCCATCATTGTTTTCTCCCAGTTTTCTTCATTCTTAGATATCATAGAGAATGAAATCATGTTACAAATTGGCGATGATCATATCAAGTGTCTTAAGTTCGACGGACGTTTGAAAATGACTGAAAGAGAAAAGTTGTTACAAGAGTTTAATAATTATGAACAAGATCCTAATAAGTTGACGGTATTATTATTATCATTGAAGGCAGGAGGTGTTGGTTTGAATTTGACAAATGCTTCAAGAGCGTTTATGATGGATCCATGGTGGTCACCTAGTGTAGAGGATCAAGCTATAGATAGATTACACAGAATTGGTCAAGAGAAAAATGTCAAGGTGGTGAGGTTTATAATGGAAGAGTCTATTGAGATAAAGATGTTAAAGATTCAGGAAAGAAAGAAACAAATTGGTGATGTCGTTGGTGTTGAAGAGGAAGAAAAGAGGAAGAGAACCATTGAAGAGATTCAAATTTTATTCGAAGAGTAATCATTTGTTTACATGGCTTTTTCTATATTTTTCTGCATATGTTTCTGCATAATGTACATAATGTAAATAAACAAAATAAAACGAAAAATAAATAAATTAATACTTGAGAAAATAAAATAAAATAAAATAAAAGTTAACTATAAATATTTTTACTACTTACAAATAGACCTAAATAGGTCGGTACCTACACGGTTCCTTTATAAAGCTCTTCTGGCTTTCACAGCATCAGATAATACCTTCAAAACACTTTCAGTATCATCCCATCCAATACAAGCATCAGTAATGGAACATCCATACTTAAGAGCATTCTTACCACCTTGTTCTAAAGGTGGAACATCTTGTCTACCTTCGACTAAATTGGATTCAATCATTAATCCACAAATACTCTTATTTCCCTTCTTTAATTGGTCAGCGATCTCTTGGGCAACTAAAGGTTGGTTTTTATGGTTCTTATTAGAATTACCATGGGAACAGTCAACCATGATTCTTGGACCTGGGTTTTCTTCAGTGACAACTTTAGCCTTTAATAAATCTTCTTGACATTCATTGACGGATTTTTCATCATAATTAGTTCCCTTTTTACCACCTCTTAAGATAACAAAACAATCTTTGTTACCATCAGTTCCAACGATAGCAACCACTCCTGGTTTAGTTACCGATAAGAAATGGTGAGGATGGTTAGCAGCTCTTAAAGCATCAATGGCTACACCTAAAGTACCATCAGTACCATTTTTGAATCCAACTGGGAATGATAAACCAGAAGCTAATTCCCTATGTAATTGAGATTCGGTAGTTCTAGCACCGATAGCACCAACGGAGAATAAGTCCGATAAAAATTGGGGAGAAATTGTATCTAACATTTCACCAGCAATTGGTAAAGTTTTGGTTAAATTAACAAATAATTCTCTAGCAATTCTTAACCCTTTATTGATTTGGAAAGATCCATCGATTTCAGGATCATTGATTAATCCCTTCCAGCCAACAGTGGTTCTTGGTTTTTCCAAATAAGCTCTCATAACAATAAGTAATTCACCTTTGTACTTATCAGCTTGAACTTTCAATTTTTCAGCATATTCTAATGCAGCTTTTGGATCATGGATAGAACATGGTCCAATCACTAAGATCAATCTGTCGTCCTTACCATTTAAGATATCACAAGCTTCTTCTCTACCTGCAAGAATAACTTTTTTGTTTTCTTCGAGAAGTGGGTATTCGTGTTGTAATAAATCTGGGGCAGTTAATGGATCATATCCTCTGACTATATACTGTTAGTACAGGTTCTCATTTATCCTTATAGATCATAGAAACTTTATCGTTTTGTGGATCTGATGGATGTGACACAAAACGATGATGATATTATTACATACTTCTCCAATCTTCTAAACGTGTACGATCACCAATATGTGGGTTTGTAATGAACATAATAAATTATTTAAAATAGTTTGTGGTCTAATTTTTGTGAAAAACTTGTGAGTAATAATTTATGTGCAGGGGGCATCGATGGACGTACGCCCGTGTGCGTATGTAAGTCATACGAACGTGCGGCCTTGGCAGATTTTAGGACGTCTCGTACATTATATATGTTCGAATATATATATATATCCATTGGTCTTTATATCATCGATGCTATAGTCATCACACTCAACCACTTTCTCATCATTATATAAGACCCATTTCTCTTCTGTGCCTACAATTCGTTTGATGAAAACAACATAATGTCCAGTATGAGGTGAGGACCCTTTATGACAAATAACTGATTTGAGCTTATACTTCCCGTTATTATCTTTGTGTAAAAGAGAGTCAATAATCTCTTTCTTGTCGGCCTTGAGGTCTCTAGGTTGTTCAATAACGCCGTTATCGTCGGGATTATTGAATAACCACTCAATCGCAACATTAGGATCTTGGTTATTCAATACAAGTGCCTTCTTACTTAATTGGTAACTGAATCCCATTTGCATGAGATTGTTAATTAAATCTTCTGAAACTTCGCTTGGCTCAGTAATCACTAACGGTTCGTCAATGTCACTATCTTCCATATGACTGAACAACCAATTCATGGCATCATCTAAATTAGAATTTCCGGTGTTATATAATGCTTTTATACATCTGGACTCTGGGAACCCCATTTCTTGTAAATTATTTAAAATCCCTTGGTCTGGTGTAAATTTTTGTTGTTGCTCTTCGGCTTTAACTTCATATCTTTCATCAACCTCGGTTTTAAAATCACTCAAATCAATGGTATCAGGAATAGTAATAGGAACTTCGAGTTTAATAGGTACCCAATTTTGCAATTTGATTCTTTTGGTGTTTACAATCAAATAATCAGGAAATGTGTGGAATCCACTGGATTTAATAGCTGCTGTGGTTTCATTACACTTATCACATTTATATCCTTCAATAATCTCATCTTCACAATATTGTTTAAAGCTGTCTATTAAACTAACCTCCTTGTAAACATTCTTATCGTCTTTAGTGTCAATGATTTCATCTTCAATATTCACTGCTATGTTATCCACTAATTCCTCACTGGCAGTTCCTTTCAAACATGAAGAACACAACACTTTATTAGTCATTAAGAACTTCAAGTCTTTATTCAATTCCAAGCCAAACTGTTTATCAATTTTATCAAGGAGGAAAAGTAAAAACTCGAATGCATCCTGTTGTTTATTGGTTTTAAATTCCTCATGATCTTCTCCTACCAATGATTTAAACATCATTGGCTTTAAACCCACTTGGTAATCGTCTCCTTTCAACGCATTAGGTTTAGAGTATCTACCTGAAACCAAACCATCATAAATCTTTAATAATTGTGACTTTAAGTCCTTGGAAGGGTCAGGAAGCTCTTCATAACTTGGGAACTTTTGGCCTTCAAAATATTTGGTATACGGTGGTAAATTAAATAATGCTTGCACTACACTATTTAAATAACAAGAGTTTCCAAGATTAGTTAACCCCGTGAATGTGGGACCAAATATCGGTGCTAATTTCTCTCCATTCTTACCATCCAATTGAAATTGCCAATTCATATTTTGGTCTAAATTTATTTCAATTAGATTCTTTTCGGTCTTAACAGCACTAGACAAATCAATGTCGTATGTCTTTAAATATTCAAGTAATTTAGGTATCTTTACTTCATCGTTACATTTATAACAATAAGCATCATAACTATCGGGATCCGTAGCGGACAATGACCCTAATTTAATTGCTACAGGATGACCTGTAACTTCATAATGCTTTAGAGCATGAGAATTTCCAGGGATTTCAGACCCAAATTGTTGTCTGCCACATCCTAAAGTACCACAATGTAAACAGATCCATAGGTTTTCTTCTAATTCACATTGCTGACACTTTGTAAGATCGACTTTGGCTCCTACTTGGGCAATATCAGTAGAATGCTCACATGGAAATACTTCCTGTTCCCAAGCTTTAATTTCTTCTTGACGATTAGAGGAGTTGGCATTAATAATGCTTTGTGTCAATTGCTCATAAGTGTCTGATAATTCTTCAATTTCAAACTGTTGATTATCTTCAGAACAATAGATGGTATATTTGATGTCATAAATCTCTTCTTCTTTGGCCTCTTTGACCTCAAGTTTCGCCATTTTTGGCTCTCTTTCTCCTTCCTGTTCAAGTCTTTCAGCTTCTGGCTTCAATTGCTTTTTGATATTAAGAAATAATGCATGTTTAGATACTTTTGTATGTTGCGATGTGTAATCAGTGTTGCCCCTACTATAAGCTCTAAAACAGGTTAAACATACATCTAATCCCAATGGGTTATTTTCTGGGGTGTCAAAGTTGTACATACATTCATCTTTATACAATGGAGTATTGGGAGGAACTTCTTTAAGCGATTGGGTATTTATATGTTCACAACCCATCTTGGCTTCTTTGAATTTCTTGTAAAGTCTTTGGTGGATTCGCGGTGCAGTGGTGGGTGCAGTGAGTGCTGCTGAGCAACGGCGCGCGCGGTGCATAGTATGCATATTCCTTGCGTCTGTACCACGCACTTAAACCACTACAGCCGGATTCTTAGGAATAGTTTCCAATGTTATCAGATTTCAAAAAAACAGTTAAAGAAAAGACTCCAATACTCAAGTCTGTTAGTCATAGTCGGACAAACTCTTCAAATGAAAAAAATTCCAATGTTCATGAAGATCTGACACAAAACCATTTGACTGCAAAACCATTTACAACTTCGGTATATTTCTCCAATTGGTCCATTTACCAAAGACACCATTTCCCAACCGATATCAACTACTCAATGGTTGACCGTGTGTACTATGCATTCTTGACTATTGATCAATCAAATGGTAAACTTGGGTTTCTGGATACTTGGGCTGATTTAGAAGTGCCATTCGATTCACTCTTAAGCCCAGGTAAAAAGGTCCATGGGTTAGTCAGTGTGTTCCAAGAGTTAAAATTATTATATCCTGCGTTGAAGGTTTCGTTCTCAATAGGTGGATGGGGTGCCCATGAAGGGTTTCAGAAAGTTGTTCACAATAAAGCCTTATTGCTGAACTTTGCCAAAAGTTGCGGACAATTCATAGAAACCTATGGATTTGATGGAATTGATATTGATTGGGAGTATCCCAAAAGTTCTACGGAAGGTAAAATGTTTATAAGAATGTTAGAGCTTGTCAGAGACGAATTATACCAAATAAAACCGGGATTATCATTATCGATCGCATCTCCTGCTAGTGATGAACATATAACCAATCTTTATATAAAAGAGATGGATGGGTTATTAGATCAATGGAATGTCATGTGTTATGATTTCACTGGGCCATGGTCCAACCGAACAGGGTTCCATGCTAATTTATTTGGTAATAATGGCGATAATGATCTCAATGTTGATTCGGTAATTAACAAATATATTCAAGGTGGTGCTACTCCTCGTAAATTGATCATGGGAATGCCTTTATATGGTAGGAAGTTCCCTGATGTAAAGAGTCCTCATATTGGTGTACCATTTGATAAAAGCTTAATTAATGATGAAGGTATAGTAGAGTACAAAGAGTTAAGTCATGGACAAGAATTATTTGATCATAAGAAAGTAGGTGCATTCAATTATGATAGGTCTACTCAAGTATTTGTGGTTTATGATAATATCCAAAGTTGTAGAATTAAAGCTCAATATATTAAACTGCATGGGTTAGGTGGAGGAATGTTTTGGGATTCAGGAGGAGATGATCCTAAGAAATCCATTATAGAGGCTTTTAAAGATCAATTAGCTCAATACTAATTGTGAACACTAAATGTATTCAATATACAAATATTATGTAAATACTCTTATTAATTGTTTAAATTTGTAAATGTGACTCTTTCATGTTTAATTCGATCATAAAATAGAATCCATTCTAGCAAAAACACTCAAAATAGCAGCAACTAATTCCAACTGTAATTCACTAGAAGAATCCTTTTCAATTTCACTACTAACCTCTTGACCTAAATTCAATCCTAATCCCAAAGGACTAGCATGACTTGAGTTAAAAGGATAATCACTGAAATCGCCTAATAGTTCATCAGCTCTAGCAAAGGCTTGATCTCTTTTGTCATAGTTTAATGTCAATACAACATTCTCCAAAACATTGGCAGCATAAGCACCACAAACCAAAGCAATTGATCTTAAAATTCTGAATGATGTGTTCTTAGGGAATTGATCATTAGCAAGTGAATCAAAATCAACGTTTCTACTATTCAATAAATTCAAAATCCTTGCCTTGATGTACTCTTTGGATTGTTTATCAGCTACAGGATGGGTCGCCATATCAAAAAGAAAGAAATTTTTACGTTCAGTTCTTAAGATCCCTTTATCAACTAAACCTTTAGCCAATCTCTCTCTAACTTGTTTCAATTGATAACTGATTTTCATCAAGTTCCACGTCTCCCCCGATAACAAGTCTATCCAATTAGTTACCGATAAATGGGAAGGTTCTTCTTTCATGATTTTTAATGCTTCATCAAGCAAAACTTCACCTGTTGGTGTAGTGTTGATGATCTGAACTAATCTATCACTTAATTCAAATCTACGTCTAGCAGGATCATTGACAAGAGTGATTTTACCTCGGAACGCCAATTCTAATAAAATACATCCTCTTAATGCATAACTAATATTATCATTCCAAAATGACAAGTATCCCTCTTTGTCCTTCAATCCCATTAATAGTACTTCTTCCATCAATGTCAATAAAGGCAATTGCAATTCTTTAGGATCCTTTATATCATTTTCGTCAATTCCGATTTTGTGGTTGGTGATTACATCGTCATTATCATCATTATCATAAGACGTATGAGGCTTGGACTCATTGGCGCTGCTCTTACCTCCTCCACGACGTCTCAGTAACCCATCTGCTGACATCGTCTATGATTTGAAAAGGTGTTGAATCTCAGGGTCGAAGTAGTCGCGGAAAACGCGACATCAATTCTGCACGCACTACTAACTCCATAAACTCCATAACCTTCATAATTTGTGAGAGGCATTGGTTATGACGGACCCGGTGAACGATGACTTTGTGTCATTCCCAACTCTACCTGATCCTGAGGATGACAAGGGTCAAACATTGACAAATTTGTTCACAAAAACCTTATGGCGTGTAACTAACAATGCCTCACATATAGTTCAAGCTTATTCTAGTCCCAAATCTCCAAAATCACAAGAGCAAGATGCTATTGATTCTATTCACGATAGTCCCATCCCTTCTGGCGGTGTAGGGACTAGTAAAGTCACTAAAGAGCCTCGAACCAAGGATATAAAACTCCGAGATCAAATTAGAGATCAAAAACTTCATGATAAAGGTAAGCGCTTACAAAATGCCATTGAAATCATGGCAACTAAATCGGAATCACAGGTAAGTGTGAATCATTCTGATATTGAGGCAACTACTGGTGATAAAGACGATGAATCTGTGCTACAACCGCCTGTCACGTTATCTAATGTCACGTTATCCAATAATGTTAGTAAAGACAATTTGCCGATAGTTACATCTGATAGTAAGACATTACGATTCTCCACAAACATAACTCCCATAGAACCTTCGATATTGAGTGGTAGTGCCACAAACTCGGTTTTGAATGTTACTGCCTTGGCCAATGATCCTTCTGGAAAGGAAAGAATCGATGATCTCGACTCTGGCAATAATAAGGAATCCACTAAAGAAATAACTGAAAATAAAACCGAAGTAAAGAAAAAGCCAAGCAAGAAGACTCTCCAATCTTCAATCTTTAACAATCTTCCTAATGATATAGAACTTTCAGACGATTCGGCTTCTGATACGGAGACGGTTCATAGTCTTAAATCTTCACCTACGAACCGTGTCAAAGTAACAAAACCTGATGTTTCCATGTACAGTGAAAGTGTGGTCAAATCTTCTCCTATCAAGGCCCAACAATTGCGTAGCAATGCTTCACCAATATTGACGTCCTATAAAGCTTTAAGGCAATATAATGATGGGATGAGGAAAAAACCATCGTCTAATTTATCTGTTTCGTTAATTGATAATGCCAAATCGATAATTCCCAATTTCACAGGGTCAATGTCTTCAGCATCATCGATCATTGATAAGACTAAAAGAAAGAAACCGAGAGCTAGGAAACCTAGTGAGAATCCTTTAAAATCAGGTGGTATACCCAGAAAGTACTGGATGAACGATTCTTTCGTTTCAGAATGTATTAACTGCTTTAAACCATTCACTGCATTCAGAAGGAAACATCATTGTAGGTTCTGTGGTCAAATCTTCTGTAGTGATTGTACCCTTTTCGTGTCTTATACTCAGCATAAAGAAGAAAGGAAAACAGGATTCACTGACCCTAATGAGAGGAAACATTATAATGATAAACTAAGAGTATGTAAGCAATGTTATAGTGATGTTATTGTGTATTTAAGTGACTCGGATTCTTCATCAAGTGAAGAAATTGAAGGTGAGGATGATGCAGTATCATTTGTAACTGTTGAGCAGTTAAAAGATGATTTACCTCAACATCCCTTCCATAGAGCTAGGTCTCAATCCACACAATCACGTACTGTTACCTTAGCGACGCAACCAACTTCTAGTTCTGTTAATTTAGGATCCACAAACTTAAGTAGTTCAGTTAATTTGAGTCCATATAATGAAATTGCATTTGACCAAAATCCACCGGGAATTTCAATACCAACCACACGTAATGGTGAGTCTACTGAAGTTCCTGTTAAGTACCTTGGAACCTCACAAGTAAACCTTAATAAAATCCAATCCAATGACGTTTATACAGGGACAAGTAACAGTGTAAATAGTGGAAGTTGGTTAAAGAAATATCCAAGTTTGAGAAAATCAGGTAACAGTTTGAATTCCAATGTTCCTAGATCTAGCAGTTTTGATAACTTGTCCAGTGTTCATGGATTTATAGGGGCCAATAAATTATCAAGAATAAGATCACAAACTGATTCCAATGAAGGAGGCTTAAGAAGAATTTTAAGTAGTAAATTCGATGATTCTCGGGAAGAAGCAGTTCTTGAAGATCCAACTGATATTGAAGATGATGATGAATTTGAAAGTGAGAATGAAGATGAACAGGTGATGTCACTTTACACTTCCCTTAATCATGCAGGATTTAATCCTTCGTTAAACTCTTCAACCATTTCCCCTAGAGCACCCATTGCAAGACCTTTGGCTACAGTTAGTGCCAGCTCAGTGCCTACTTTAGGAGAATTTCCAACCATGATGGTTAATGAGAAGCTTTATCCTAAAAATTCCGGATCAAGAACAGTTTTCCCGAGATTTGATCATATTTTAGAGTCTAATAGTCCGTTTTCGAGGTATGAAGATAATCCTAAATCAAGTATAAGGTCACATGAAAGAGCACATGCCTCATTATTAAGAATGAGATCTAAAAAGGGAAGAAGAAAGGGATTAAGAGATGTACTGTTATTATCCCAAAATAATGCAAAATTGCCATACCTTGATTTTGATCGTGAAGTGTCAGCATCGCCACCAGCCTCCCCTATAGGTGGAGCTGGGTCTTCAAGTAGTTTCAATTTAAGTCCTGAAAAGTATCTTAGTCCTGATAAAACAATCAGTCCAAAGGTTGTCAGTCCAAAACTTGCTAATCTAGTAAAATACGAAACTCCTGACCATCCTAAACATCAAATATCCTATGACAGTTTAATAGATTCGCCAGTGGAGTCACCCGGGGCCTTATCGGAAAATTCACCTGATAAAGCACCTGATAAGATCCTTGAAAAGGTTCCTGACGTTGTCCAAGACCTTGGTACGATTTATTTACAGTGGTTCAACAAAATTCTTCAACAATGTTTAGATGATTGTGATATCACTGATGATTCCCAAAGGTGGTCAGCAGCTTTAACTAGAACTATAAGTTTCATTAATTCCCTTCATATAACCGATACATTAGATATTAGACAATATGTGAAGATTAAGAAGATTCCAGGAGGTACAATTGAAAAGACATCACTTATGGAAGGAGTTATCATGACGAAGAACATTGATTCTAAGAGAATGGCTAATAGTGTTGATAATCCTAAGATTGCATTGTTGATGTTTCCTATAGAGTACTTGAAACAAAAAGAGCAATTTATCAGTTTAAGAATCGTCCAAAGTCAGCAAAGCGTATATATCACTAACTTAGTTTCAAGGTTAATTTCATTGGAACCTGATATTATTGTGGTGGGTGATACTGTATGTCAATTAGCCGAATCGTTATTGGAAGAGGCCAACATTACAGTCATTTCCAATACAAAACCACAAGTAATTGAAAGGATTTCACGTTACACAAAGGGAGATATTTTCCAATCAGTTAATGATCTTTTCTTCAAGAAAGGAAGTTTAGGAACATGTAAGAAGTTCGAAGTTAAGAAATTCCTTCATGAGAATGTAATAAAGACGTTTAGTTGTTTCACAGGTACTGATGTTCAATTAGGGTTTACCATTGCCCTCCGAGGCGGAGACGAAGAAATTTTGAATTCTATTAAGTATACTACTGAAAATTTAATGTTGACTCAAGTCAATGCTAAATTTGAAAAGAGTTATTTTGAAGACCATTTGTTATGTTATCAAGGTGATGAAGTATATGAACTGGTCAGAAATGTAGTTGACAAGATGGCTTTAATAAAGCAAGAATCACTTAATGTAGAGTTTGTGCCTGATGAAAAGGAAGTACTTGAATATGTTGATTTATTCCTTAGCAGAATTATCAGTACATCGCCATCGTCAAAATTCTCTCTTCCTACTCCATTGGAGAATGTTCTACAAGCATTTATTGAATATTATGAGTATCATAAAGATCATACATTAATTATGACCACCGAAACCCTAGATGAAGTTAACCCTCAAATTATTGAAGATTTAAGAATCAATTTGGATCTATCGAAATTGCCCAATCTGTCATATGATTTATTGCAGTATTTGAAATTCGTCAGTACTGATAAATTGAAACGGTTAAGTAATAGCTTTCAAGTAAGATCAAGAAATTGGGTTAATTATATGAAATTGCCATGTTATCAGCTTTATCCAATATTTCACAAAAACATCCATTTATTGTATTCCAATATCTCTTTAAAGTATAATACTCCTTGCAGTGGTCCTAATATGATAGTGGTGGATTATTATACGGATAATGATAAATGCTTAGGATTACAGTTGGATCAAATGTTTAGTGACTCCTTGAATGAGTGTAAGGAGTGTGGAGATTTAATGTTGTACCATTATAGAAATTATGTTCATGGTAACAGTAAAATTGATATGATTGTTGAGAAATACGATACTCTACCTCAACATACGAACCAGAGAACCATGTGGAGTATTTGTAAAGAATGTAACTACACTACTCCAGTGGTGTCAATGAGTAATGATACATATTACATGTCAGTAGGAAAATATTTTGAAGTATCATTTTGGGGAAAGAATGTAATATTGAATAACCAATGTGAATGTAAACATGATTTCTTTAAATCTCATGTTAGATACTTTGGATTCAATGATATGGCTATAAAGGTTACTCATTCACCTATAGATAGTTATGAAGTTGTTGTACCTCGGAAACAAATTGAGTATGATCCAGCTATAGAGATTTCTTTGAAGGTTGAATCATTTGATTCTATACGGACCAAGAGTCACAAATTCTTCCAGAGTGTTTCCAATAGATTGAATAGAATCAAAGTTGATACTTTTGATCAAGAAGAAGATGGATCTAAGAGAATTGAGGAATTGAAATTGAAGTTACAAGAACAAGAGAACCAAATAAACCAAGATACTCTAACTATATTCAATCTGACATTACCCACCAATTATCTATCATTGAATTCTATCCTAACTCAATTACAGGAGTTAGGAGTTTCTTGGGATACGGATTTTAATGATTTTGAAGATGATTATTTACCATCGGAAAATGAAATCACTAGGATTACCCAATTCCATTTGAGAAATTTCTTATTAGATAGATATAATGACAAAGAAGTCGAATTAGCAGATATTCCTGATAAAGATAAGGGACCAGTTGAGACCCTTACTGAGAAAGTCAAGGAGGATATTGAGCCCCAATTGGAAGTATCTTCTAAAGCTGCGACGAATGTTGGGAATAAAGTCAGCCAAATGGAAGCGTTATTACAACATGAACGAGAAGGCCATTTAAAACATAAAGTATCGGATATTTCCGTCGAGTCTAATTCCCTGACTAAAGGGAAAGTTACTCAATTAACCAATTACTTCGACCAAATGAATTTCGATCAAATATCACGGGAATTTAAAGCTCAAAGAGAATTGGAATTAAATAGAGCTAAATTGAATAAAGCTAAGAATAAGAGACAAGCATTGCCTATAGTGGAAAGTAAGCCTATTGTTGAGATATATAATAAGATTGAAGATGTGGTTGATGTTGAAGATGATCGAAGATTGAAGAAGCTGGGAACAGCAACTTCCACTAAAGGCTTTGATCAAAATGACAAAGATAAGAAGGAAGATAAAGACCGTAAAGAAGAAAGGCATGACGTTAATGATCATAAATCAGAGAGGAAAGACGAAAGAAAGGATAAGAAGACCCTTTTAGATATACCCCAACCAGAACGAGTTTCGTTATTAAAATCATTAACGAACTTCTGGGCTGATAGAACTGCATCATTATGGGATCCATTGGAGTATCCTTTGGATAGTACTGAGCATACATTTGCAGATTCTGATATTATAGTTCGAGAAGATGAACCAAGTTCATTAGTGGCATTTTGTTTATCTACTAATGATTATAAACAGAAGATCAAATCCATGGCTGTAGATATAGAGAATGATACAAAGTTAGATTCTAATGAAGTTAACAATAAGAAAATTACTAGTTTTGCCAAGATTGAACGTAAGTTTAAGAACACAGGTGATAATGGTAGGAAACCCAATGATATTGAACGGATAATGACTAAGAATAAATCCACTCATTTAAAGTATCAATTCAGTGATGGAGGTACGGAATTATCATGTAAGATCTTTTATAGTGAACAGTTTGAAGCATTAAGAAGGTCTTGTGATAAAGAAGAAAAGTTCATCCAAAGTCTATCGAGATGTGTTAAATGGAACTCTAGTGGTGGTAAGAGTGGCTCAAACTTTTTAAAGACATTAGATAATCGATTTATTGTTAAGGAGTTATCCAAGGCAGAATTAGAATCATTTGTTTCTATGGCACCCTTTTATTTCAAGTATATTTCCCAATCTATGTTTAATACTTTAACAACGGCCTTGGCCAAAATTTTTGGATTCTACCAGATTCACATTAAGAACTCCATTTCGGGAAAGGTATTTCGTATGGATTTCTTAATCATGGAGAATTTATTCTATAACATCAAAACCACAAGAATTTTCGATTTGAAAGGGTCAATGAGGAATAGACATGTAACTCAAACTGGTAAAGAAGATGAAGTTCTTTTAGATGAAAATATGATTGAGTATATTTATGAATCGCCAGTATTTGTTAAAGAAAATCTGAAGAAGTTATTGAGAGGTTCATTATTCAATGATACATCATTTTTATCGGCGATGGATGTCATGGATTATTCTTTGGTTATTGGAATCAATGATAGTTCTAATAAGCTTTATATAGGAATAATCGATTGGTTGAGGACGTTCACATGGGATAAGAAGGTTGAAAATTGGGTTAAAGGGAATAATTTAATTGGAGGAAAGAAAGGTAAAGATCCTACGATTGTCACACCTAAACAATATAGAATTAGGTTTAGAGAAGCTATGGAAAGATATATTTTAGAAGTTCCTGATATTTGGTATGAAGGTGTTAAGCTGTGATGAAGTAAATCGTATTTGTGTATATGGTTAATGACCAACCCAATTGTAGGTTAATTGAAGTTTTACAGTTGCATAGACGATGGTTTTTCTTAAAATAGAAATGTAAAACATTATTGTTCCGCCCTGCGCATTGTCTTATCTCATTATGTAAGTTTTATGCAACAAGACGGAATTCTCACGATTAAGCCACATCACATATGTTCTATGTAATGGTTCTATTTTTAAAAGTACACCTCGGAGAAGTGGTAGATCATCATAGAGACCACAAACACAAATATATACAATCAATAAATCAACAAATCAAATCAACTCCCCCGTTGGAAGCCGTACAAGAAGCCTTGTATGTCTAATGTCGCCGACATAGATCGACAAGCAAGCCAGCCACTCCAAACGCGCGTTTGAAAACATTATCGATTCACTGCCCCTATATTTGTGATTTACTGATTTGGTATATATAAAAGTCTATCGTTCTTGAAAACAACCGAAGTGAGTATGGCATCAGCGGGGTTTCATACAGTATCACTTGTATTGATATTAATATCGTTTGTGTTCCTTTTATTAGCTACTATTTCAACCCCTATAGTCTCCTCGTTTAGTCTTGGATCCACCTCCGATTACCACTATGGAATTTTAGGTTATTGTAGTACTGATTCCAAAGATTGCCCTGGAGCAGGGTATCCTTACACGTTGAGTGACAAAGATAAAAAGGCTGATTGGCTTTTAAGTGGATCTACTAGAGACACTTTAGCCAAGATCTTTATTATTTGTCCTATCGCTTGTGGATTTAATTTAATTTGTTTTGTATTGATTTTAGTAAGTCATTTTGCTTCCAGTGGATTGTTAATTTTCAGTGTCGTAGCCAATATCATTAGTTTTATTATCACGGCCTTGATTGCAGTTATCGTAGTTGTTGTGTTTACACCAAATGTTTCATGGACAGGTTGGTTATTAATTGGCTCTGGTGCTGCAAACTTGATAAGTTTAGTTTTCCTTTTATTGTCATTAAGATTTTCAAATGATAATGATTATGATGCTGAATCAGGAGATGAATTAACTAATCTTGATGATAAATTCAATAATACTACTATGTCAACCAGTACATTTATGCCACCATCTAATGGTGGATTCAGATCTAAATTCGATGATAACAGTTCTATCAGTAAAGATTATGAATTCAAACCTTTGAATCAGAATTCAAGTCTTTATAATGCTTCGCCGCAAGCTATTAATGATTTAACTCAACATAATAAACCATCGACAATTTCTTTTGGTTCTTCTAACAGATCTAATTATGAGGATGCTCAAGTGAACTTTGTTAATGGTCCAAATACACCAATTTCTTCGAAACAACAAATGGCACCATCATTCACTCCAAATGTTGCAACACCAACTCATAATGATGCACCAAGATCAAACGTACCTTACCCTCCAAATGGACCAATGACTGCTCCTTTGAATAGAGCCCCTTATAACACAAGTGTTTTTGAACATCATCCAGAAGTTGAAGGTCATAGACCTTTTACGGAATTGAACGATGATGAGCAACCCAAGTATCGTGGTAGTGACGGATCCGACGAAATCTTACAAGGGTCTGATGCTTCTTCTGATTTCACCAGTGTTAGTCAAAGAGCTATCAATCCAAGGTATCAACAACAAGGTTATTATAACCAACAGGACTCTTATTTCCCTCAAAATGATACTGCTTATCCTCAACAACAACAGTACCAACCACAATTCCAACAACAGCCTCCTCCACCACCTCCTCAACATTATCAACCTGTAAACCAAATGCCTATGAACCACATGCCAATGAATCAAATGCCATTACAACCTAGAAGATTCGGTAGACCAATGCCAACTGCTTCCGATAATGCCTTAGCTAATAATCCAGATTTCGCACTTGGAGGTGCGGGTGGAGCTAGAAAGAAGGCACCTTTTGGTAGACCCAATCCTCAGAGATTCCAAGGTGCAAAAAGTGATGGCCCTTATGGGATGATTTAGATTTAATTCGTTGAGTGTATTATTATGTTATAGAAGAGTAAATGTATACTATAGTTTGTTAGTTTTTTTGTTTTGTTCTGTTTCGTTTTTTCTGCTTCTATTTGGCTCTATTATTAAACTATAAAAGGCTAATTTAAATGTTCATTAGGTTCGTCAGGTCATCCGGTTTATCAATTGTTGGCCTTTCTGGTGCTGAGGCTGGTGGAGAAGTTGGTGCTGATGCTGGTGCTGAGGCGGAGGGAGGTCTGGTCAAAAATACAATCAATAATCCAAACACTATTAAACTCAATAAAAGGATTATCTTACACTTGGTAGTACGTTGTTGATAAGTTTTGGCCTGTAATAATTCCTTATTAGAAGATTTCAAATCTTGAGCAGTGTTTTCAATATTATAGTCAATTCTATCCAAAATAGTCCCTTGCTCTGTAATAAGCGTTTCCATTTCTTTGAAGATGGTAGAGATCTCGAGTATCCCCATAGCCAATTTGGAGATCTCTCGTTCTCTTTGTTGGAGATACTGATCGTTAGAAGTTCTTTGAACTTGTAATTGGTGCTGACTCTCTTGTAGAACCTGTTTCGAGTAATTCTCAATACTCTTTGTGTTTTCTTCCTCTTGAAGTAATAATTCCGACCTGGGGTTCGATAGAAGTTTTGAAGTATCATTAGAATCATCATAATCATCGTCTCTTAAGAACTTTATATAATTATTCTGTAAATTCCGGAATATTAACGAAGAATCCTGGATCTTGAGAGCATAATTTTTCTTGAAGTTATCTATCATGGCCAATTCAGTATTGGAATAATTCAAATTCAATCGTTGATGATTTTTCTCCAAAAATTCAAATTTCTTTATGAACACATAACAGTTTTCAAACTTCTTAGTGATTTGATAATTCAAATTTTCGATCTTCGTTTCAATCTCAGGCTTATCATTGACACTGGTGATAAGTAACTTCTTGTATAGGGAATTGAGTTCTGTGGTTTGACTTTTGATTAAATGCAATCCTTCATCTAATTGTTTGGATATATCAAAGATCGATGGTGCTATGGGTTGTAATTCAATAGATCCTCCCTCGTCTCTGTACTTTGTAGTTCGTCTTCTCCCCATCAAGCCTTCTTCTTCTTCAGCCAAATTGTCGAACCGATTGACCTCTATTTCTCCTCGAGGAATGGTTCGACGGTATGAGAGATACAAATTGGTTCTGTCCCTAAACATTAAATGACTTGGATCGCATTGTTGCCGCACTCTCACTGTTTTTAGTATAGAGGGTAGTGTCTACTCCATTAATATATATATATTGACTAACTACTTCTTAGTATCCTTTTTCTTATGGGAAAACCGTAAATTGTGAAGCGACAAACTTGAGTTAGATCTCAATGGTACACCATGGCCAATAGCAGCCGTCCTATCGGAAGCACTACTGGAGAGTTTGGCCACACTAGCAGTTGACGTGGGTGGTGGTGAAACATTCGAGGCATTCAATCCTGACAAATTCGTAGACGATACTTCTCTTGATGATGATGGTGACGAATTGCCTGACTTTAATCCACGGATATTAGCAGAACTGGATGTTGTAGATAATGGAGACTTGGGTCTTAAGTTATCTTCAAAATTCCTATTAATAGCTGCCAAATCGATATGTGAGCCTGGTAACGGTGGGAGATACACGGGAGCTAATGAATCTTCACTGGCATCAGATTTCATGGCTTGACTATATGAAGGTACTTGTGACATTTCTGAAGAATTCAAAACACTTTCAGATTGAGTTCGAGATAAATGCATAGCTGGTGATACCACCCCTGGTGAGGTTAACCCTAGATTGGTAGTATTACGACTAGCCAAATTTGGTCTTCTGTTGAAATAATCATTACTGGTTTCGGTCCCATCTAAACTGAAAACAGCTCTTTCACTAGGTGTCGGAGTTGAACTTTCAGTCAGTCTTTGAAAACTCGAAGTTGAAGGGCTCTCTTGAGCTTGTCTCTGTAAACTTAATAATCTTAAATTCTCATTCAACTGGGCGGTGTCAATAGGTGACATGTTGAAGTCATGGACACCAACTCCACCAGGTGCCAGTGACAGTTGTTGAGGAATATTTATACCTCTAGGCGTTGAAGTACCTGAATCTAAAGGTGATTCTAGAGGTGATACGTCTGACCATAACCTATCATAAATATGTTGTTCATATAAAGGAGGTGCCACTATGCCTGAGAATGAAGTGTATGAACTATTATTTGAAGCATTAGCGGAGGTTAAATTCGTCAAATTCGTGTGACTTTGGGAATTATCTGTGGTGAAGATTTCCTCCTCTTCTTCTTCTTCACCATCCCTAGGATGGACCGTCAAACTATCATTAATTTCATGATGATCAACGTCAGCTAAAGCTCTAACTGTGACGAATGGGGAAATAAATAATGTTATGGGTAATGATGCTCTTAATTCTGAAACATGACCATCAGGATTAACTAATCCAATGGCAAATTTGATTTTATGACGGACTTTTATATTGGTTAAAATATCACAATCTTGGGTACATTTAGCTAAACTTGAAGGAAGTCTTAAAGTTGCATCTACTTGCCATTTATCTAATTGAAACTCGGGATCGTCTTCCGTGGGGGCAGGAAGGACTTTTTGAACAATTACTCGTTCTCCGTTATGCACTGGAGGCACATAGCCTATATAGGAATAATATTCACATAAAGTGATTTTTGTTTCTCCTAATCTTAACCCTTTCAATAAGGGAACCAACAGTAAAGTTATTGGGACACCTGAACCAATAGCTACTGCTTTAGAAGGAACTGTTAAAGAATATTCCACTTTTTTGGGCCAAGTATTATCAACGGCAACAGATTCGGATAATTCAATGGAATCAGTTGCTAGAGTTCTAACTACTCTTAAATGTTTCTTAGCAACCATAGCGTGTTGAAATTTGCCTCGATCAATGGTTGCTTCTAATTTATAAATCACTGATGCTCCTGGTAAGCCTTCTACGGATTCAGGAATATCCCCTGGTAAAATTGCCGAAAAGGGGAATTCATAGTTACCTTGAACTAAGGTATGACTTCCGGATTTGGATGCGGTTGATGATGATAATGCCGACAAATTGGATGATGATGCATTTGGTGATATCCTTGAAAGGTTAGATAAATTCAGCGAAGATTTTGATCTGAAATGTCCTAAACTCTTCAATGAACTGGATGAACTAGTTCTCGATAAGCCTATTGAATTGCCAACGGATGTTCCCGTATCATAGGATCCATTAACTCCAGCCGTAGACGACGTAGAGTTCTCATACATATTATTAAGATATTTTGATATCTCCATATTATCCCAATTATATTCATAGATTTTCCTATCATGATGGATATTCCTTTCATAGGGTTTGGTGGCATTAACAGTCTCATTCCAATTCAAACGTAACATGGCATATAACCTAAGGGATAACTTCTTAATAGTGAATGGTTCATTCACCGATAAGGCGATTTTGCCTGTAATCAAAGCCGATGCTGCATCCTGAGGTGGTCCTTTCAATACGAGAACGTCATGTACGTGGTTTTTAAGTCTAATATCAAATAATGATGTTTGTTTAGATGTCTTGGATGTTTTCTTAGGCATCCTTATGATTTTACTCTTATGTACCTTATAACTCTTTTTTTTAAATGCAGGGGTTTACTTTGTAACTATGGTATTTGTGTTTGTGTTTCAACTCTAATTATGGTTGATGATTTTGTGGAAGTTTAATTAGTGGTTGAAGATCCAAATTACCGTTTTATCAAGTCTCACAAAGAAAATCAAGGGTGTCAGATGACTTCGGATAAATTGCTTTTGCGGAAAAATAATCCCCCTTTTTTAACAGGATGACCCACGGATTTATTATTAGTGGTTATATAGGGTCAATATGGGTCACATAGAGCCGATACACATTGTATAGGTGTATAGGTTGATTTTGGGTTATTTATGATATTACAACACTTAGAAAACTTTTATATGAGATTATGATATTGAACCAATTTGTAAAAGCCTACTACCAAGATCAGTACTAAGAGTCGGTATAAGTTACCAAACCTTAATAGATTACCTCATTTACGAAAACAGAGTCTTAAGTTGAAAATTTTACAATTAGGTTGTCATAGCTAAGTTCAAATTACAACTAAGTAATGTAACATTAACGAACTAAAATTTTTAAACCAGTTAAACGCATATTCTCTTGAAACCGATGTGAGTAAACCATTTTACACGACTAAAGATTTATAGGCCATTTAATAACTACCGTTCTAAATTAGACACCTATTACAATTAGTCTTGCGGGTATTTGCTTTCTTCGTCAATTTTTCATATAAAAGGATAAAAATCTATTTCTTACGTAATCGTTTTTTGCAACCTTGGTATTGCATAATTTTGCAGTAAATACTCTTACTCATTCTGTTGTACTTCACTTGCTATATTTATTAGTAACTGAACATCAACCTCATCGGCTTCTAGATCATGGACGTATAATGTTGTTTTAAGAACTGAGACCTGTAACCAACCCAGGACTTCCTAATAGATACGTAGACCATAATATTTAACAATAGAAATTATCCAAACTTAGTTCAATGCAAGCTTGTGTTTTGAATGAATAACAGCTCGACTAATTGTACCAGCTGAAACCACCAGTAAATCTAAACAATAAACACCAGTAAAAAAATCGTGTATTGTTTTGATAACACGTATTACCAGTAAAATTATCCCCGTAAAATAACCATTTATACTTTTATTATGAGGGAGGCTTTAACCAGCCTTTCGCAGATTTCACATTTTGCAGCAAAAATACGAAGGTTAATAAGAATATTTTGGAATACGTTGCTATTTTGTTGAATGATTTGTGTATCACTTTAATTAACGTATTTACTTGAATATTTACTAACCAAGTAATAAAACTGTTCAACCGATATTTTTTTTCAATTGACACTCTTTCAATCTTATTATTAGATTCTATTACTTTAACCATGATCATTTCAAAAAAAAAAAAGCATACAGAGGAGCATAGTTAAAGACTTACCAAATCTTGCCAAATAGTTTAATTGTAAAACTTGTCAAAAAACCAGTTCAAAAAACCAGTAACCACAAGCTTATACCCAGTCAAATTATGCACTATCATGCACAGTTAGGAGATATTACCTTAAACGAGGTTTTTTTGTGTCATAATATTACGGCAAAAATTGCAAATAAAAGACGAATTCCTTAATATTAAGGCACCAGTCATTAACTGGCTCTTATGTCCCAGTATTTTTTTCAAGTCGTATACACTCAATTGAGAATGCTTAAGCGGGAGTGCAGTAAAAATTCCAAGTAAAATTTTTTGTGCAGCACTTGAATAGGAAATGCGAGCCAGCACTTTTGATAATGACTGCAAAAAATTGGGATATGGAAACATAGCAAGGTGCATTTAAGCTGGCAGGTAACCAATTTCCACTAGAAACCTCGTCAACTTTGCTGGTTCATTCTCCTAATAGTTGATTAAAGTCTCCGATTAACTATAGAAAATAATCTTAAACTTAAGGTACTTTGGAGTTGTGGAAGTTTATAAAACCAAGCAAGCCCCCTTGCCATTTTGACTTCCAAGAATTTTATACTTTTATATTTTAAAAGTTGACACAATTAATTGGTATATTCGTATATTCCTTATTCGATATTAATAATTATATCCATATTGTTTGGTGGACTCATTTATTTGATACTTCACTATAATTTAACTCACCCTTATACAATCCTTAATAATTTAGTTCTTTAATTCCTTTTTTTTTTTCAATATTCAATATAGCATCATGAGTTCTGGTTCATTTTATAATAAGACTGAACCTTTACCTCAATATAAGAATATCAACAATAGAGTATATGATTACTATCCAGAAGAAAAGCAACTAGCATACGAAACAAGTTTAGCACAAGCCAATGGGTTAAAAAGAATGAAATCTTGTAAATCGTTTAATAATATATCCATAAGCAAAAAGAGTTCTTTAAAGAGAAGAAGTTCTAGAAGGAAGAAGCCATTACTTCAATTATCACCAATCTCAAGGAAATCTTCATCGTGTTCTTTGACCACTTATAGAGACAATTGTGGCTATAATGATAGTAACAAGGATACTAACTCCGATTATGATAGTAGTTTTTATTCCAATTCAAGTGAATCTGATTATGATTTAGAATCGTTGCCTGATTTAGTAGATGATGATACTGATATGACCGATATGTCATCACCAATGTCAATCAGAGTTCCTTCTACTGATTTCTTATTTTTAGAAAAACCTAAGAAGTTGTTCTTATCACAATCTGAAAATATAATACAAGAACCTGTAGAACCGGTGGTTCCAATACCACCCAAAGTCAATATATTTGAAATCCCGGAAATTGTTTATAAAATAGTTGAGTTTTCCTCCTATCAAAGTGATATCACCAATAAACCACCCATAAGAAGAAGACCAGAAAGTTTCAACCATGCCCTTTTAATTCATGGTGATCAAGAGGCTGCAAAAAAATCATTCACCTCAGATAATAATACTAGCACTTCTCAAGTGTTGAGCAACTGCTTATTGGTGAACAAATTATTTAACCAAGTAACCAGGGAAATCTTGAACAAACGGTTTTTCTTTGATGATGAAGCCAAGTTATTCCAATGTTTGTCCACAAATCCAAACCAAATAAGACCCATCGAGTTCAAACTCCATAAATTATATCAATTGAAGAATTCCTCTTTCAATCAATACTTGACTCAATTCAATTTCGAAAACTTGACGACTTTGGAAATATTCATGTGCCCCAAGTTTTTGCCCGGTCGTGAATTCTTTGTAAATAATGGCAATATCAAACATGTAGTAATTTGTGGATCAAAACTACTCGATGATAATTATTTAATGCACATAAGTCAAAACTGTCCCAATTTGGAAACGGTTGATTTCAGAGGTTGTGAGATGATTACTGATGCAGGTATTTACCATTTAGCTAGTCATTGTTCGAAATTGACAACCATTAACTTTGGCAGAAAGAATAGAGGACATTTGATTACTGATGCTAGCATTGGCAAATTAGTTAAGAATAATGTTCAATTATCAACCATTGGATTAGCTGGGTGTCATATAACTGACAAGAGTGTATGGGATATATCCATTTACTGTAATTATAACGTGGAAAGATTGTCGTTAAATAACTGTCCGTTATTAACTAATCAATGCTTACCACTCATTCTCATGACTGATTATTTAGATAACTTGAACGTATTGGAAATGAAGTACACAAACATAACCAATTTGAAGTCAATAATTGAATTCAAGCGCAAACAGGAGTTTAGAGGTATACCTATATTAATAGAGATGTGTGAATCTTTATGCTATAAGATGAGACAACAAGAAGTTGAAATCGACAAGATGATAAGTGCTAAGATTTCCCAAGATATTCAAGAATGGGCTAATGATTTTAATGATGGCGATTCTTGTTATTTAACATTATTAAATTCTCGAGGTTAATGAAAGCATACTTTTAATTTTTACTCTTTACCATAGCGATGCTCTGCTCTTTGATGCTCTGCTCTGGTCTGCATTACGCGGATTTTAGGTCTCGTATTTTATGCCTGATTTCGCACGTAAATAAACAACTATATTTAGACGATTAAATACTCATGGACTCTCATAGCCTACCTCTGGCTAAAGTCCCAGTGGAACAGTGGCCTAGGCTACAGCATTCGTCATCCAAACCCATCATAACTCCAAATCAAGTACCCTTACGTCAAAATCCCATACCTTCGAATTTGCAACGTCAGCCATCAAGGCTCGATCTAATAGACAACTCAACCTTAACATCGCTACCGTTCCCTCCACCTTTAAAGAAATCAAGGTCCAAAATCAAAGATCTGCCAAGATCATTCATGAGTGGTGGTCCTCAGACCCTTAAGGATGTGCCCATCGAAGATGTCAGTTTCACATCAATGGACACGTTAGGCAATACTAATATGACCACTGAGTTTGATGAGAGCTTTGAAGAAAATGAAGAACCTATAATTTTAATAGAGGATTATTTGAAACCTCCCGTGGCTAATGAGAACTACACGGTACGTCGTAAGGAGTCATTAGCCAACTTCAAACAAAGAATCACTCGAGAACCCCATGATATATTTAGGAACAAACGAAGGATATCGTGCGATAGTTTGACAGGTGGTGAAAATCTAGAGACAATTTTTGGGGAATTACCGGGCAAAAGTCTCTTAAAACATTGTGATATATGTGACAAGCCATTATATGAGATAAGTTCAATAATAAGTAACAAACGGTTCAAACCCGATCAGGCCCACAATATCAATAATGTCCCCGGTAATAATAGCATAAACATATTTAACGAATTTATTTGTTTTGAATGCATTGGAACTTATGAGGAGTTCCTAACGGAATTATATGAGATACAACACGAAGATCAATTCAGTGAACTGAAGAATTTGAAGTTATTAACCATTTTCAAATCCATCCAATTGAGATCAAACGTACAACCCACTAAACTTGTAGATAGGTTGAAAATGTTAAATTCTAGGGGGTTGTTTGATGAAGATATGAATTGGATCACTATGTTACAGAATAAGTTAAGATGGCGATGGAGATTGAATGGTCTTTTACCATCTTTCAAAAAGGAAAATAAAACACAATGAATCAAACATTAGTTATGCATAATTCTTATGATTACCAGATAAGGAACAAAATATTAAACCAATTCAGAACAATACATAATCAAGCATTTTCTAACATCACACATAACGTCATCAGTATGAAAGTTCTTACAGCCATTGACGCATATAGACGCATCTTGAATGTACTCTTTCTCTTCGCGGAACTAATGATGCCAACACCAAGAAGGCTCAAATTGGGTCTGACATTATCTTTAGAAGAGTTCCTCTTCCGTCAACAAATACGATCTATTTACAAACAAGTAACTAGGGTGGTATATAAACATCATGAAAAACAAGAATTAATGGGGTTTTTACGACTGGAATTCAAAATTAGTGGAGACCATGATTTGACTTATAGGAAGTATTTATTAAATCAGGGGATCGCCAGAATTAACGATATGGCTAATATGATGGGGTTAAATATAAACCTTTAATATGTAAACAAACAATACTTATGAACAGAAATGTAAATAGAATAATGGTATGTATATATATACAGTTATAAACAAACAGTCTTGACCGAGCTTAAATCTTGATGTGAGTGTATGAAGTCTTAACCAACGAATCATGGAAAATGTCAAATTGGGTTTTTATATAATCTTTGTCAATATCCAAGTTGAAATTGTCGTTCTGTAATTCTGATGCCAACTCATCTAACTGACTCAATTGTTTCTGTTTATGTTCGTGGTTAGCTAAGTCACTGATAAGAATCGTATTCAATTTTGTAATCTCCTTGGCAATACTTGGTTCTATCAGGTTAACATAATAATCTACGATCTTTGTTAATTCCACCAAACTTAACCAAACGTAGTTGAAGGATGCATCTAAGGGGTTAGGAATTTCTACCTTGGTGATTTTGAAGTTCTTCAAAATGTAATTCTTCATAGAATGCAATTCTGACTCTTTCATTTTAGTCCTCAATTTGAAAAGACTATAGTAGAGTCTATATAACCAATTATCGAACTTACCAAACTTATTCTGTTCTAAAAGTTTGTTGAACATCTTTAGTTGTTGTTCGTTACTATCCAATAAGTAAAGCTCTTTCAAATAATCAAGCTTTAACTTTATAGTTGGAGTAGTATCAAAAGTCAATAATGGTTTGGGGAATCCTAAATTCTTCCACAATATCTCATGATCTCTATTATCGGAAATAGAACTTTCAACACACTTATTTGCCATTTCTCTTAATTTAGTCTTGAAGTAATTCTCATATCCTTTATCACCTAAAATTCTAATCATTTTCCAAATTTCCAAGAACGATTGATAGAATTGAAATGAATTCAATAAGTTCTGATTGAACTCAAGGAAATTGGGCAATTTATTATAAATCTCCTTGTCGAAACTTTTCATAATGTTCTCCAGCAAATCTTGTTCACTGGTCAAATAGAACCGATAGGCATTTATAAGGTAATTAAGGTTATTCTTAGATGGTGCTTGAAGTGAAAGATTATTTATAACCAAATATCCCAACGAATCAAGTTGCAACATTCTAATTTTCAAAGTTTCGAAAATCCCCATGACTTGTGGATTTAAATTCACATAAGAATATAATTTAAGTAACCATAATTGCACTCTGAAATCCAAAGGATCGTGTGACGTCAATTTCTTAAGAATTAGAATATTCTTGAAAATGGTCTTACGGTCTGGATTCTTGGATAAGTCGTTAATACAATTTATAACCACCAAATCATTGGCCATATAGAAATCGGTATCGGCTTTGGTTTCTATCAACGGAAGGAACTTTTTGTAAACTTTCCAATTAAATTCATAAAATTGGGGGGTCGTTTCACCGAAATGAAGTAACAATTTTTGGTTGTTAACAAAGTTATTTAAGTTCTTAACGCTGACTTCTTTAGTGAGTAACTCCTCATTCAGATGATGAAGTTTCTCCACGATGCTTCTGTTATTGTAATAAACCAAATCATTGAAACAACATAATTTAGTCTTATACTCGTCGTAATAATTCTCAATACTCTTGTCATAGCCAATGTCATAAATCTTACTCAATTCTACAACAGCCAATTTGGAGTTTCTTGATTTCTCGTATGACACTATCGTCTCCTTTATATCCTCAATAGGTTTATTCAACTCCTTGGCTGACCATATATATAATTTCCATGTATCGAAGTCGTTAAACTTGTCATCAAATAATAACTTCTTGGTATAGTCATATAACTTTTGAGGGTGAGACTTTAATACCTGAAGGTATTCGATTTTTATATCTAAATCCAATGGTTTCAGTTGTTGGAACTTTTCAATAACTTCGATACTTTCGTTTCCTAAAAGTTTGGCCTGGACATATAATTCGTGAGTGGTTTCAGGTGTCAATTCTTCAATGATTCTACTTCCTAGAGTCCTAAATAATTGGTGCTGTTTTGGGTCATCTACGAGACTTTCTGATAATAAGTAACATGCTAATCCACACCAGTACTTATATTTCCTTTCACTTTTGACTTTGGATAAACTCAAACTGGCCTTTTGGAGGCTCTTTAAATTCCCCAGCTTAAGACTATTGTCAAACCATTGCAAGAGATTAGGTTCACAATTGTTGGGGAATTTCTTAATTAATGCCTCATACACTTGGTTGGCCTCTTTCTCTTTTCCATATTCATTGAAGATTTTGAATAATAACCCAGTTGTCCTCGGGTCCGTTGGAGTTTGATTTAATAACGTAGTGGATGCTTTTAAACATTCAACAGATTGACCTTGACTGAAGAGCAAAAAGGCATTCAATGCAGGATAATAACTTTGCTGAGGGTATTTGGATTGTTTTATTTTGATAAGGGACTTTGCATACTGAAAAGATCCTTGTTCAATAGCTTCAATGATCTGAGTGTCCTCCATCAGTTTCGTGAGACGTTAATGAGCGCAGCGATTGACTAGAATGAGTAGATCAAGTTCTGATCAGTTCTGATCAGTTCTGACCACGTCCGAGGAGATTTATGTTAGATTGGTTTATATGTAACGTACGACACAAAACGTCTTATTTATATGAATTATAGAGAGGGGGTGTACAAGACAAAGTCAAATGGTCAAAACGAAAAAAAAAAGAAAAAGAAAAATATAATCCCAGCTTTTATCCCAAGCCTTTGGTTAATATACTACGATAAATAAATTAACTCCATTTAGGGATGTTTGTTCTATGCATTTTTTTGAATTTTGGATACCATTAAGGGTAAGAAAACCTTCGAAATGCAAATATTTTCAATATTATATTTGAGGTCAAGAGACATATTTTTAGACCTTAAAGAATTAATTGAACTAAAGAATTAATTTGGAACTAATTCTGAAACTTCTATTATTTCTTTAGTGTCTTATAATTTAAGATCTGTCTCCGGCTAATTTGTCCCTCTTGTGTGTAATATTTTACGTCCTAGTTAACTATTATTAGGTTGTCGAGATGAGTGTTAGTGAAAAATTGAAGCGCATCGCGTGTGGCGCACTACGGTTAGAAGCCAAGCTGAGGCCAAGACATGAGAATATACTTGGCTTATCTATTTAATGACCTATTTCAGACACTTAACGAGAATTGACGGCAATAAATGCAGATTGACGGCAACAAACGTGGACAATGTATGTTCCATTCCGTGGCTTGTCCTGATTTGAAATTTACGAAACTGTTCTGTATGGAACACTCTTTAAAGATAGTGAGGCCCTACACCATATCATGTGAATGCCTCATACCCCAAACTCAGCCTAACTATTTACCTGGTCTTTTAATCTAAAACTTTTCTCTAGAACTTATAAACACCTGACAAAAGTAGCACCTGACGTTTTCCCATATCAGTGGTTCAACACTCCACAAACCAAGAATTTTCAAGAATTTTTTTTTGCAGCTTCTTGGCTCACTTTTCTTGTCATTAAGATATGCGGATTACGTAATGACGAGGGCCTTTATAAAGCAAGGTATATCCTTCAAGTTCCCTAATAAACATGTCATTAAGAAAAGAACGAATAAACACAGATACGTCGTCTATTGAAGTATCATTCGAGCCACATCGAGTGTCTATTGATAGAACTGCAAAGAAATATAACCTTGATATAACTAATGGTTTAACCTCATCCCAAGTCAAGGAGGGTTTGGCCTTAGGAAAGAATACTCTTGGTGAAGAGGATAAGATCAGTTACACAAAAATCCTTGCCCATCAGGTGTTCAATGCTATGATCTTGGTATTGATCATTTCTATGATCATTGCTTTAGCCATTAAGGATTGGATAAGTGGTGGGGTTATTGCTGGAGTGGTTGGTATTAATATAGGAGTTGGATTCATTCAGGAATTAAAAGCTGAAAAGACTATGGGATCTTTGAAATCCTTGTCATCTCCAACCGCTAGAGTCACTAGAGATGGTGATGATACAACCATCCCTGCTGAAGAAGTTGTTCCTGGGGATATTGTCCATATTCAAGTTGGTGATACAGTTCCTGCCGATTTAAGATTAATAGATTGTATGAATTTAGAAACCGATGAAGCTTTATTGACTGGTGAGTCTTTACCTGTTGCAAAAGACCATACTCTTGTATATGAGGATTATACTGATCCTGTTCCAGTTGGTGACAGATTAAACTTGGCCTACAGTTCATCCATCGTTTCTAAAGGTAGAGGTACTGGTATTGTGGTAGGAACAGGTTTAAATACTGAAATTGGTAAGATTGCTAGTTCTTTAAGAAAAACCAGTTCTATTATTGTTAAAGTTGATAAACTGGAAGATAGAGATATTAAGAAAAGAGAATACCCTATAGCATGGGGGAAAACCGTTTATAACGTTATTGGTAACATTTTAGGTACTAATGTCGGTACACCTTTACAGAAGAAATTATCATGGTTGGCCATTTTCTTATTCTGGGTTGCTGTTATTTTTGCTATAGTTGTAATGGCATCTCAAAAGTTTCATGTTAATGGAGATGTTGCCATCTATGCCATTTGTGTTGCATTATCGATGATTCCTTCTTCATTGATTGTTGTTTTAACTATCACTATGGCTGTAGGGGCTCAAGTAATGGTCAGAAAGAATGTCATTGTTCGTAAATTAGATTCCTTAGAAGCTTTAGGTGGGGTTAATGATATTTGTTCAGATAAAACAGGTACTTTGACTCAAGGCAGAATGATTGCTAAGAAAGTATGGATTCCAAGTGTAGGAACTTATCAAGTTGATAATTCTAATGAAGCTTTTAATCCGACTATTGGTGATTTATCATACTCTAGCCATTATCCTTATTATCCTCAAGAATTTGATGAAGAAGTTGATTTTATTCCCAATATTCCATCTCCAACTCCTTCCCTTTTTGATGGTTGGTTAAAGACTGCCACTTTAGCTAATATTGCTACCATCAACCAAGTCAAAGATGAAGATCTGGGAGAATTAGTATGGAAAGGTCATGGAGATGCTACTGAAATTGCAATTCAAGTTTTCACCTCAAGATTGGGTTATGCTAGACCCGATATCGTTCAAGATGATTATGAACATTTAGCAGAATTTCCATTTGATTCTTCCATAAAGAGAATGTCTGCTATTTACAAACGTAATGACACCGTAACTATATACACCAAAGGTGCTGTTGAGAGAGTTTTAGGATGCTGTGATCGTTGGTATGGACAATCAGAAGATCCTAAAGTGACTGAATTGACAGAAGACGACAAGGCTTTCATTGAAAAGAATATGGACCTGTTAAGTTCTCAAGGTTTAAGAGTGTTGGCATTCGCTTATAGAGATACCAACCAAGACGAAAGCTTCGAAAAAAGAGAAGAAGTTGAATCGAAATTGATTTTCCAAGGATTGATTGGAATCTATGATCCACCAAGAACTGAAACTGCTGATAGTGTTAAAGCTTGTCACAAGGCAGGAATTAACGTTCATATGTTAACAGGGGATCATCCAGGAACTGCTATTGCTATTGCCAAAGAAGTTGGAATTTTACCTCATAATTTGTATCATTATAGTGAAGAGGTTGTCAAATCTATGGCAATGACTGCTAATGAATTTGATAGTTTAAGTGTTGAAGAAATTGATAATTTACCTGTTTTACCTTTAGTCATTGCCCGTTGTGCTCCTCAAACCAAAGTGAACATGATTGATGCGTTACATCGTCGTAGTAAATTCTGTGCCATGACTGGTGACGGTGTTAATGATTCACCTTCTTTGAAGAAAGCTGACGTTGGTATCGCTATGGGATTGAATGGTAGTGATGTTGCCAAAGATGCTAGTGATGTGGTTTTAACTGACGACAACTTTGCCTCGATCTTGAATGCTATTGAAGAAGGAAGAAGAATGAGTGCTAACATTCAGAAATTCGTATTACAATTACTTGCTGAAAATGTAGCCCAAGCTTTATATTTGATGATTGGATTAGCTTTTATGGATGAGAGTGGTTACTCAGTTTTCCCGTTATCACCGGTTGAAGTTTTATGGATTATTGTGGTTACATCATGTTTCCCTGCTATGGGATTAGGTCAAGAAAAGGCTAGTGAAGACACTTTAGAAAAGCCTCCTAATAACGTGATTTTCACTTGGGAAGTTATCATCGATATGATTGCTTATGGGTTATGTATGGCCGTATGTTGCTTGTTATGTTATGTTGTAATTGTATTTGGCAAGGGTGATGGTTATTTAGGTAAAGATTGTAATTCCCCATCAGCTAACGTGGATGTCTGTAGTTTGGTATTTGAAGGTAGATCTGCTTCTTTTGCTACTATGACCTGGTGTGCTTTGATTTTAGCTTGGGAATGTATCCATCCAACCAATTCCTTATTCTATATGAGACAAGAAACTGAAAATCCTTGGTGGAAACAAACTGCCATTGATTTATGGTCAAATCAATTTTTATTCTGGTCAATCGTTGCTGGAATTGTAACGGTTTTCCCTGTGGTTTATATTCCTGTGATTAATACCAAAGTGTTCTTACACAAGCCAATTGGCTATGAATGGGGAGTTGCAATTGGATTTTCACTCACTTTCTTGATGGCTTCTGAAGCTTGGAAATGGTGTAAGAGGATTTATATCCGTAGATCAGCAAAGAAGAATATTAACCCCGAATATGAATTAGAAAGAAATGATCCTTTCCAGAAATATTCATCATTTTCAAGATCCAATACCATGAATCCTGTTAATTAGTTTCAGTTCTTTTGTAATTTATTATAGTTATACTTTATAAACATTTATTCTATAAGTCTATGACTAAGTCTATCACTAAGTCTATCACTAAGCCTATCTCAATCTTTGATCAGTTACTTCTAAATCAGCTCCTAAATGTTTGGTATTCCCAAACATCCTAATAATTCCTTTACCGGTAGTTTTGTCTAAATCAATAACGGAAATCGACGTATTATAAGGGACTCTTAAATTCTCAGGGTGTAACCCATCTAATTCGTACCCTTGTTTATGTGTATGATTGAAAAAAGTCGTTATACTCCCTCCATGTGTACAAATCCCGATATTAGTGAAATCTTTCTTTGTACCATCTTCAACAATAGTGTCGACTTCCTGTTGAAGCCTTGCAACTAATTCATGGTGTTTCTCACCTAAATTACGATAATCATCACCATATTGAGCAATGGCCTGTTTAACATGTAATCCTTCTACTGGCCCCATATTCCGTTCTCTTAAATTATAAGTGGTCCTGAACTCACAATCCTGGTATTCCATGATCTCCTTCAGTGTATTAACACATCTAATCAAATCAGATGAGATGAAGTTATCAAATTTAATAGACGATAAGAATTTCCCTGCTGCTTGAGCTTGACTTACTCCGATTTCGTTAATATCAACGTCTATGTGACCTTGCATAATTTTATTAGCATTATAGTTGGTTTGACCATGTCTTATAAAGAAAAGACGTAACACGTTTATATCTGTATTTGGGTGTATATCAACTGTCATTTTCGCAGTAATGTAAATGCGACTATCACCTTATTATATCTTCGTTGTTCTGTAGATTATGTACTGTATATTATGATTTATCTACATAGATGGATTTAATTTTATATTTACTAGTTCTATGGGCAACTGACTTAAGGAAATGCTAATAAGTGTTTATAGTCTCTCTATAGCTTCCTTTACCTCCTGGAGAACATCTTTCTTCATCTTATACCCATGAATATCAGAATTAGGATAAGCTCCAGTTGATAACTCTTCTTTATACTGTTTTAACCCCTTAATTCCAATATCATAGAAATTAGCATACTCTTTAACAAACTTAGACTTACTTGACCCTTGAGGTCCGTTCATTCCTAGAAGGTCACTCATAACAAGAACATGGCCCGAACAATATGGTCCAGCACCAATACCTATAGTAGGAACTGATAATTTGTTGGTTATTAATTGTGCTAATCTCGTTGGAATACATTCTAATACAATTGAGAAAACTCCAGCATTCTGTAAAGCCAAACAATCTTTGAAAATGCCAACTGCTCCATCTACAGAATTACCTTGTAATTTAAATCCACTTAAGCTATTATGGCGTTGTGGTGTTAAACCTACATGTCCCATTACTGGTATACCTGCATCGGTTATTCTTTTCACAGTAGGTGCAATCTCTTGGCCCCCTTCTAGTTTTATTCCTTGGGCTTTACCAACCTTTATCATCTTTATAGCTGTCTGCAAAGCTTGTTCACTTGATATTTCATATGTGCCGAAGGGTAAATCTGCCACCAATAAAGACTTAGAATTTCCTCTTTCTACCGACCTAACATGGTACAAAAACTCATCTAACGTTATTTCGTTAGTGTCATTGTACCCTAAAGCTACCATAGCTAAAGAATCGCCTATTAAATTAATATCTATGTCAGCTTGTTCGGCGAACTTGGCAGTGATAAAATCGTAACTGGTGACCATGGAAATGGATTTTTTGGCTTGGTATAAATTGTTGATATCATTCAATGTATTTCTGACGTTTTCATGTTTGAATGACAGGAATAGTTTTGTGGTATTACTAAATGATCGAATCCACCTCATCGTATAGCGCACCGAAATATTTTGCGGGGCCATAAGCCTAAGCATAGTGTTGCAAAATAACTATTGCCATTGCCACGACATTGTAAGGGAATCGACAATGATAAAAACAAAATAAAATTATACCAATTCAACCACAAACCCATTAACGAACACAAACAGAACCTTGCAAAATAAAAATTGTTAAATCCATAACCTCTACTAAGATAAGACATAAATCTAAAATAGTAACCCAAATCCGCAATGAAAATTTTCAATCTACTCAAAAGACACCTATCAACAAAAATGGCTACCTTTGATAAATCGTTTGTGATGAACCATACGTGTTTACGTATAAAGGATCCTAAAATTTCAGTTCCATTCTACGAGACGAATTTTGGTATGAAATTGATCAGAACTCTCAAATTTGATGGGTTCACTCTCTACATGTTGAATTTAGAAACTGATAAGACCAAATCATTGAATTGGGCCGCAAGAGAAGGAGTTTTAGAACTCTGTCATAACCATGGAGTTGAAAATGATCCTAATTACACCTTGAATAGTGGTAATGGTTCAGAGTTCAGAGGGTTTGGTCATATTTGCTTCTCAGTGGATAATATCGTCAAGTCTGAACAAACGTTACTTGCCAACCAAGTCAAGTTCCAAAAGACATTGAGTCAAGGAAGTATGCGGAATATTGCTTTTGCATTAGACCCTGATGGGTATTGGATTGAATTAGTCGAACATGGTGTGAATCAAGTCAAAGATGTCACTGATAAGTCCAGTTATAAATTCAACCATTCAATGATTAGGGTTAAAGATGCAAAGAAATCCTTAGACTTCTACAGAAATGTATTAGGATTTAAATTAGTTGCTACTAAAGAAGTTGAAGCTGGGAAATTTACATTATACTTCTTAGCTTACGTTCATGATGATAATTTTGTTGAGAATTCCGTCCCCATCCTTGAAAGACATCAGTTTGAATCATTAATTGAATTGACTCATAATTGGGGTACTGAAGATGATAAAGACTTTTCTTATCATAATGGAAATTCCACTGACAACGGTGCAAAGCAAGGGTTCGGTCATACTTGTATTTCATGCAAAGATCCAGTTAAATTCTGTAACGAATTGGATGCAAAATTTGGTGATGAATTAGTATGGTCTACAAGAATTGGTGCTTCCAAATTGTCACCTGAGTTGGCATTTATTAAAGATCCTGATGGATATTCTGTTGAGATTATTTCCAGTGATATTTTTAGAGAAACTCATCTTTAGTTATGCTTTTTTAGTGATTTTATAATGAATGAGCAATTATAACTCAAAACTGTGTGAGTCTATTATTCTCTTCCAAACCACTATCAAATATATTATTCTAGATGTTTTGATATTCTAAATCATTCTATGACCTTCTAAAAGTCCAACCTTGAATATAAACACAGTTCCTGACCAAATTTTCCTAATTTGCTGACCTACTAAACCTCTGGTGACCTGCGGCGGGCTCAAATAAGGCTAGCCTCAAATTACTAATCGCGAACTATGGATAATTTGTCATATCTACTTCCAATCTTAGTTATATATATAGTGTTTAGCTTGTACAAGAAATCTACAAAAAAAATGGTATCCGCCGAAGTTATTTCAAGAGTCCAAACATTAATTAAATCCAAGCCAATTTTCATTGCTTCAAAGTCTTATTGTCCTTACTGTACTAAGACCAAAAACTTAATTGGGTCAATCACCAAAGATGCTTATATTTTAGAATTAGATAATATCAGTGATGGTGGTGAAATCCAAGAAGCTTTAGCTGAAATCACAGGTCAAAGAACCGTTCCAAATGTTTTCATTGGTGGTGAACATATTGGTGGTAATGATAGAGTTCAATCATTGAATTCTCAAGATCAATTAATTCCAAAGATCAAAGCTGTACTCTAAATCAATCAAGAGATTATGAATGATTTCTAATTGTTCGTTTTCAATGCATAATCTTAGAGAATGTTCAGAAGTTTACAGTTTTATTAGTTATTATATACTAATTATTGTATAGTACTTATTGTATACAATAATTAAATAGATATCTTTTCATTATTTGTGTTTTCTCTCTTTTGTCTCTTTTTTCCTCTTTGTGTTACTTCTTTATATTTCTTATTTGTGTAACTGTTAAAGAAATGACACAAAAGCCTCTGTTTCTGTTTCCTATGGTGGTAAAAATAATGAAATCAAAACCTAATGAAAAATTCATCGCTGCGCTCTTTAAACATTTATCGCATGTCCAACCTTGGTCTTCAAATCCGTCAAGCCGTACCAGGAGTCGACTCCGTGGTAGCAGATTACGCCGTAGGTTACATCCAACATGTATCGAACTCAACAGAAGATATAGTGTTGAGTCAACAAGTTGATATCAAAAACGAAGTACAATATATCCAACAATTGTTAATTGACGCTGGAGGCTCAGATGAAAAAGTTTTAGCATTAACCAAAAAAATCATCGATGACTTAACTAAGAAACTCCAAGATAACTTGGCCAAATTAGAAATCACTGGTGATACTTCCAAACGTTTATTGGATATAAATTTACTTAAACAGAACAATAATAAGAGAGATATAAATTCCTCATTAGATTTACTTAATGCCAGCACAAGCATTGAACATGCTGGGAAACAAGTTGAAAGTAGAGTGGATAAAAAGAAGTTGGAGAAACAAGAACGTAAGATTGCAAAGAAGGTTGCAAAGAGGAATAATCAATTTGTTAAATATGAGAGATCTAAACTTTTAAACGACCAGAAAGACCAAGATTACGATTCATTCTTCTTAGAGATCAATCCTCTTGAATTTGGTAGTAGTGCTGGTAAATCCAAGGATATCAAGATTGAGAACTTTGATCTTTATGTTGGTGAAGGTAAGAGAATCTTGAGTGAAGCTACTTTAACTTTAGCCTATGGTAGAAGATATGGTTTAGTTGGGCAGAATGGTATTGGTAAATCTACGTTATTAAGAGCCTTGGCAAGAAGAGAATTGGATATACCTAAACATATTACCATTTTACATGTTGAACAAGAAATTAGAGGTGATGATACTCCTGCTTTACAAAGTGTTTTAGATGCTGATGTATGGAGAAAGAGTTTACTTCAAGAAGAGGCTAAGATCAATGAAAGAATCAAAGAAATCGAAGCTTTAAGAGCTGAATTCGAAGAAGAGAGTCAACAAGTAAAGAAATTGGATAATGAACGTGATGATTTGGAGAATCATTTATTACAAATATCGGAAAAGTTATATGATATGGAGAGTGATAAAGCTGAAAGTAAAGCAGCTGCAATTTTATTCGGTTTAGGGTTCACTAAAAAGTCCCAAACCATGCCTACTAAATCATTTTCTGGAGGTTGGAGAATGAGATTATCGTTAGCAAGAGCATTGTTCTGTCAGCCTGATTTATTATTACTAGATGAACCTTCAAATATGTTGGATGTTCCATCTATTACATATTTAGCCAATTATTTACAAACTTACGAATCTACGGTATTGGTAGTTTCCCATGATCGTGCATTCTTGAATGAGGTTGCAACTGATATAATCCATCAACATTCTGAAAGATTGGACTATTATAGAGGTTCTAACTTTGATTCATTCTATAGTACTAGAGAAGAAAGAATCAAAAACCAAAGAAGAGAATATGAAAATCAAATGGCTGTTCGTCAACATTTACAACAATTTATTGATAAGTATCGTTATAATGCTGCTAAGGCAGCAGAAGCCCAATCTAGAATCAAAAAATTGGAGAAGATGCCAGTTCTAGAACCTCCTGAAGATAATAAGATAATCAAATTCAAATTCCCTGATCCCGATATGATAAGTCCACCAATATTACTGTTGTCAGGGATCAAGTTCGGATACACTGCCGATGATATATTGTTAAATGATGTTGATTTCGATGTACAGATGAACTCGAGAATCGCCATAGTGGGTGGTAATGGTACGGGTAAGACCACGTTATTGAAATTGATATTAGATCAATTAACTCCATTGGAAGGGGTTGTGAATAGAAATGGAAGATTAAGAATTGGATATTTTGCTCAACACCATGTTGATTCTATGGATTTATCATTAAGTGCTGTTAGTTGGATGTCCAAGACTTATCCAGGTAAATCCGATGAAGATTATAGAAGACATTTAGGTTCGTTTGGTATTACTGGATCATTAGGGTTACAAAAGATGGAATTGTTGTCAGGAGGACAAAAGTCCAGAGTTGCATTTTCAGCTTTAAGTTTATCCCAACCTCATATCTTAATATTAGATGAACCTTCAAATCATTTAGATACCCAAGGTTTAGATGCTTTAGCCGATGCCTTGATTAATTTCCAAGGTGGTGTTTTAATGGTATCCCATGATGTTGCAATTATTGATAAAGTTTGTGATGAAATTTGGGTTACTGAACATCTGACAGTTAAGAAATTCCCTGGTGATATTAGTGCATATAAGAAGTATATTTTACTGGAAGCTGATGATAAGGGGGTTGTTAGGAAGCATTAGTTGTTAGGTTTTATAGAGTTCATACATGTCAGTATTCTATTTGTGTCACTTAACCCTAATCTCTTAGAGTTAATCTAATCATAGGATTCATCTCGTCTATTAAGTTCATCTCATCTACAAAATCGAAATCTGAGCTTCTAAATTTAAGTGCGATGTTCCGTCACAAACGAATAGTATTTGGATCATTAGCATTCTATGCTTCAAGTGAAGTGTACCTTCATCTTAGAAGTCAACAAATCATTAATTCTCGTCAACAGCCTAAAACTACTACTACAACCACAAATGATATAGACAAGTTTAAAAGTGCCACAGTTCTAGGAATGTTCATTAATCCATTTCCTGAGTATAGACCCCAAACTGGCTTTGAATTCATGCTAGTTCGAATCATTGAACTATTTGAAAGTTTTTACGGAAACAAGATAGAATTACATGAACATTTGCCCAAAGATAAAGCTCATACCATTGAGGATTATTTGAAGGTCCATAAACCTAATATTGAAATGTTGCGAGATAACTCTATAATGTTACAAGACTGTATTAAAAATCAACAATTCAAAGCATTAGGTAAGACTGGATGGTTCAATAAACAAATCCCTCTTAATAGACAATTAGTATTCACTTGGTTAGGTCAATCATGTTCATTACTTCAAATCTCAGGTATAAACTTCTTAACAGACCCCATACTCAGTGATCATTTATTTTCCCCACATATCGGACCTAAGAGATTGAATGAGTCTCCTATGAATCTATCAGATATCCACAAGGCTACTAATAACAACCTTAATTTCGTATTGGTTAGTCATGATCACCCAGATCATTTGGAAATGGATCTAGTCAAGAAAATAGGTAATAACACTACATGGATAGTACCTCTCGGACTAAAGAAATCTCTTGGCCGAAAAGGGATTTACAATGTGATTGAAATGGATTGGTGGGATTCAGTAAGCTTAAACAAATATATAGATAAGAATCTTCCAGATGATTATGAAATTGTATGTCTACCATCTATGCATTGGAGTGGGAGATATATTGTAGATGCTAATTTCTCGCTATGGTGTTCATATATCATCAAGCAAAACGGGAAGTCGGTAGTTTATCATGGTGGTGATACAGGGTATTCCAAAGAATTGTTTGACGTTATTGGAAGAAAATATGGTCCAGTAAATGTATCATTATTGCCTATAGGACAGTATTGTCCATCATGGCATCAGAAACCAAGACACATTTCACCTCAGGAGGCTTTACAAATGTGTAAATCTTTACAATCTAAATTCATGTATGGAGTACATTGGGGAACATTCAAATTAAGTAGTGAACCAATCTTAGAGCCTAAATTGTTATTGAACAAATTAGCCAGAGATTTAGGGAAACAATCAAATTATAAAGCACCAGAATTCGGATTAACTTATTTACTCGATATTGATAATAATACCGAATACGAAATACATTAAAACCTTACCTTACTATTCAGGCAATATACATATATATACATTTTTTTTCTTTCTTTCTTTCTTTCTTTCTTTCTTGTTATCTCTCAGATGTTGGTGGTCTGTTTCTTCTAGTTACCAACACCATAAAGGGCCCTTTGTCTTGCCATCATATTCCTTTGATAAGCTTGAAAATCAGTATCTGATCTAATTACCGAACCTATACTCATAAATAATCCAAAAGTACCAACTGACCCCATAATATATTGACCTAAAGTTCTCATAACTCCGTTAGGACCTGGCCCGTTTTGTAAGATGGAAAATCCTCCAAATAATACCCCTACACAAACACCCACAGTACTACCCATAATAGCACCCATCTTGAATTTGTCGAAATTCGATGGTTGGTGTTGTGCATATCTTTGCTGTTGGATTGGTGGCATTCTACTATGTACAAATGTTAATGGTGATTGAAAATTTTTTGTAATGATAGAACACGACCAGTGCGGTGAATTTGCAAGTGCGAATCAAACTTTGAGTAACGACAACCTCGAACATTAGAAACCATGGGATCAGCAACATCGAAACCCGAACAGAAAGTGTTCACCCCTCAAGCCCCAATTGATTTCAGTGCTTCTTTCTTGTCGCAATTAGAGAGCAGCCAAGAATCAGATTACTCGAGGTCTCAATATACTGAGAAATATATTCAAGATAGAGTCAAACAAGAGTTAACCAAGTTAGAAGCTCAGACCATTAAATCATTCCAATCCACCCTTAATGATAATATATTGACGGATGATAAGCCGGAGTCACTTTCTGTAGGTGCCAGCAATGAAAAGATTCAACATTTAAAACAATTAATGAAGGAGAACCTTGAATTATCCAGAGTTATTGTCAATGATGATGTCAAGTCTGCTAGAGAAGGTGTAATTAAATGTTTAAAGGATAATGAGGGTAAGAGTTTGAATTGTTGGGATGAAGTACAGAAATTCAAGTCTTTAGTTAAAGATTTGTAGACGCATAAATTCAATATGATTATATATATATATAGTAAATAAAATAATTGGAATTGATTTAATTAGTCTATATTTTGTAAAAGACCCACTCTCACTCTAAAGACCACTTGCTTTATAAACTAACAATAAAGCACTATCACTTTCACCACCACCAGCTAATTGTTCAATCTTCTCCTTGGTGACCTTTGAAATCTTGTCATCATTGAATTTCCACCATACTTCTTCATCATCACCATCCTTTGAAAAACATTGATAATGTCCACTATCAGCGGAAGACCCTTGATGGGTTATGATGGAATTTAATTTATAAACTGAAGAAGGGTTTTCTGTCAATTCGTCATATTTGGTAGAGATCTGGTGCTCCCCTAATAATCCAGTAAAATCATCTTCGAATTTAGATTTAATCGATAATAATTTCATTTTTTCTTCCTCTTGTTGTTGCAAAGGATTCAGAGATTCTTTCTTGGCCTTTTTGAAGTCTCTAAGTAAATCTTCATTTGATTTTTCAATCTTTCTTAAATCATCTCTAAACTTAGTCTTTTCAGGTTTGATACTCTCATCCAACATTTCACTAATATCCAACTCAAATGGGAATTGAACCTTTCTTAAAATCTTTGATTTCTTTTGAGTATCTCTTCTCCAGAAGAATCTAACAAAATGAACAATCAAATACTTTGGAGTTCTAATAATTTTTTTGGTAATCTCATATTCAGTATTGGCTTGTAAAGTTTCATTGAATTTGGTCAAGTTTTCACTGAGTCCATTCAATAATCCGTCTCTTAAGAAATTGGTCTTAATATCAATGTGACACATTAACTTTGAAGCTTCTTCATGATTAATCACAGCTTGTTCTGATGGATTGCCTAAACACTTTGTCTCGGTCTTAAACTCGATATTGAAAAGGTCCTTTAAGTGCAAATCTTCGATTAATAAACTCATTATTTGGGAGAAACTTTCTTCGGCATCTTGTTGTTTATAAAAACCTCTTTGATCTCTTTCAGTGAATTGTGGAAAGTTATTTCTGAAGTTTGTTAAAAAGATGGTTGGATTGATCTTTTCTTGCTTCTTTTCCATCAATTCAAATAATTTCTGTAATGACTTAATAAATGAATTACTCGAACTGGAAGTTGCCAACTTATTATGTATATCATCAACATGGAAAATTGCTTGTAATGAAGAATTAAAGTAACATGTATTACCCAAATTCACTAATCCTGAAGGCTCTTCACCAACTTTAACCAATTGATTTTGATTCAAATCTTCTAAAAATACTTGTTTTGGTATTTCTATAGTATTTATATTGTTATTTGGAGTACCCAACACCATAATTGGTTGAGTAAATTTCAACTCCAGTAATTTTGAATCATCACTCAATTTCCCTCCTTTGATAAGAATCTTTTGTTTATCAACTGGAATCTTTGTGGCTTTCTCAATAGCTGACTTAAAATCTAACCCAGTATATGCTTCATCGACTTCAATGTCATATACTTTACCAGCATTTTTAATTTTTATTATACTCATATTAGTGGCAATTTTGATTTGGATTTCGCGCTTTACTGCTTCACTATATAATATAATCAAAGGTGTACCATTACCAAAGGCCATGGTGTTTAGGCGAAGTGAAACTTAGAACGACTTACGAGAATTATTACTTTAAACGAAACATAATGGATTTCTACAAATCCTATACATAAAATCATATCATCATTTAAAACCTTGAATTGGACTCTACCACACCTTCAGTTAAAGCTATTACTGTTAAAGCTATTACAGTTAAACTTATTAACGATTAGTGGCAAAATTATATCCTATATTAGCAATGGTAGCAACACCATTCCAAATATTATAGAAAACTGAAGGAGCATGAACATCACCAGTTCTATTGAACCATTCACGTTGTGGAATCATTGAACTACTAATTACTGCGGCTTTCTTGTCATTGAAAGGTGGATATCTTGCCTTCAAGAGGAAGTCATTCCAAAGATCTTGTTCAACAACTGTTCTTTCATGAGTGAATGCCCTGAACGAGAAATATCCATGATAACTTCCTTGACCTGAATTTCCAATACCTCCAAATGGGGCATTTGGTAATCCAACATGTAAAAGAGTATCATTAACATCAAAAGCCCCCGATCTAACATGTTTCATAATAAAATCAATTTGGTGGTTTTTGGCTCTACTGGTCTTCCCACTAGTAAATACATAAGAAGCCAATGGAGTGTCATGTTCTTTAACTACAGACTTAACTGCAGTTTTCAAATCAGTATAGGAAATAATTGGAAGAACTGGTCCGAAAAGCTCTTGTCTCATTGTAGAATCACTAAACTTGACTGAATCAATAATAGTTGGTTCAATGAATCTAGTACCGGATTCAGCCTTACCCCCATAGACAATGTTACCTTTAGTTGATTTAATAATCTTATTTAATCCGGTGTAGGCACGATCATGAATGACATGGGTAATGTCTGTAGTTGAGTCAGCATCTCCGAAAAATGCATTAGCTTGTTTGATTAACTCAGCAACTAATTTGGCTCTAATTGTTTCATGAACTAAAAGGTAATCAATTGCTACACAAGTCTGTCCATGATTAGAAAACTTACCCCATAAAATTCTTTTGGCAATAACTGGGATATCTTTATCTTTGACATCATCCAACACAAAAGCTGGGGACTTACCACCTAGTTCTAAAAGTACCGGAGTTAAAGTTTCGGCAGCCTTTTTGGCAATAATAGTACCAACGGTATTATTACCAGTATACATAATCTTATCAAACTTCTGTTCTAATACTTTAGTAGTTTCTGGGATAGCCCCATTGACAGCATAAAATACATCGTCATCTAAAGCATCACTAAGTAAGTCCGTTAATAATTGACTGAAATGTGGAGTGGACTCACTCTGTTTTAAGACTACATGATTACCTCCGGATAAGGCACCAATGATAGCACTGACTGATAACAATAACGGATAGTTAAAGGGGGAAATAATCAAAACAACTCCTAATGGGATCTTTTCAATATATACTGGTTGAGTAGCAACATTAATGGGTAAATCAGTTACCTTTTCCGGTTTAGCCCACTTATATAAACTACTAATAGTATGCAAAATCTCGCTTAAAAGTGGCCCTAATTCCAATGCTTTTGTTTCAAAAGGTGACCTGTGGAAATCTTTTTCTAAAGCTTCACAAATTAAATCCTGATTGTCCTTGATGGCAAAATAAACGTTTCTAATTTGGTTCAATCTATTTTGGATGGAGTCTAATTTATGAGTATCATGATAAGATTCAACCAATTTCTGTACCCCACTAGGAATCTCTTCTAATGGTGTGTATCTTAAAGGGTTCTTAGATGACTCAATTGATTCGTTCAGCTTCTTTTCAGCTACTGGTGGTGACATCGCTTCAAAATCTGTTGTCAGAAAAATCACGAACTTAAATCCGTTTTATACTGAATCCCCAACTTTAGTCCCATCCTGTGAAATTTCTGCGCATCCCTATTAATCTGTGGTTGAGCCATACGGAGCATATGAAATCATATGAAGATTCAGATTCATTGAGGATATGCGGACTTAACCCACCATTATTGTATTCCGTTGTACAGTGTTTTCAGGATGAATTACGTACCTTCGTAATTAAATATCGTTTGTAAAAATTAAAATATCGTTACTAGCAATATAAAAAAGTCGTATATTCAATATAAAAATATCGTAGTCTGAAACATTTAAAAGACTCGACCAGAAAAAATGATTATCGCTTTATCGCTAGGGCGAATATCGTGGTGGAAAGTAAAAATTTGTCGCACACCTAACAAAGCAAATGTGTACGGGTGCTGGGTACATCCAAGTAGAATAAATTCGTTTTGCTATTGAAGTAATATCGTAAGTCCAGGCTTAGATATTATCGCTGGGCTATAATGACGTTTAAGTCGCAGTTGAAATGTGATTAGAGTGGTTTCTTCTCTAAGCAGGTAGAGAAACATTGTTTAAAATGTTCAATACTGTTCTGTATATATTCAAGTGGTATTAAATTTGCAGCCTCTTTGATTCTTAAAGTAAGAGTTTCCTTTTGAAGAAGTTTCTCCCTTTCAATCCTCTCTTCACTTGGTACCAGAACTGTAGTTGAACGCTTTATCTCTATTGAATCATTCATTAAAAGAATTATTGACCGAATCGATCTATGCTATATAGCCCTGTAGCAATTCTTATAATTATAATAATACTTCATAATGAGTGATAAGAGAATTCTTCAGATTAACTTCAAGAAAGTGATGTTTGGAGAAGGTGTGCGGGGGGATTGAATTAAACCCCAGAACAGCAGGTTTTAATGCCTTATTTGCAAGAAGAGAAGTATTTCCTGGTCATGTATCATGTAGAGGAGAAATGAGAACAGTCAAAAGTGGAACGATCCATGAGTTAGAATTAACCTAGTAAATCATTCTAAACCCAAGTATTACAACCATAACACCATGTCTAATCTTTGACTTCATTAAATACTTCATTAAGCGTTTCAATATCATATGCAATCAACCTTTCAGGTTCTGCTACGGCTTCTATAAAGTCTGAATGACTAAAGTCAAAGAGATACACCTTATCTCCAACTAATAGGTTGTTATACTTTATATCTCCATGGATGATTCCAGCCTCATGAATTATTCGAAGTTGTTCGTGTGCTTCTTCATAAATTTCAGATGTTTGTGGGATATCTTGTGAATCAATGAACTTTGATATAATGGCATTACCTGTAATTAAATTACCTAATCCTTTATAGTACTGAATTTCAACCTCTTCGTGGTTTACATAAATACTGTTAAATTTCTTAACCTTCATAAGTCTTTCAGTAACCAGCCTTTCTTTGAAATAGGATTGTCTTACATATTCTTGGGACCATGCATCATTCTTCTTTGATAGCATGTTATGCAAACAAAATGGGTCATAAATCTTTATGGCTAGGAACTCCTCATCGTCGATTTCTTCTAAAATCACATCTTTCAAGAACTTTGCTTTGATCTTAAGAACGGTAGTTATATTTTCTGAAGATCGTTGTATTATTTCAGCCCCTGTTTCATAATTCAAAAACTTCTTATGAAGATTTTGAGAAGAATCACTGCCTGCACTAGTTGGAGGTGTCAGTAACAACTCAATTTGACTCGAAGATGAATGTTGGGCAGAATCTTTAGTTATCAGTTTTTTCCTAGGTCTTCCACGCTTTTTCCGTTTCGGTGTTTCAACTTCTAATTCATCTTCTTGGACAATGGTCTCCATTTTTCTTTTTTGTAAACTTTCTTCTATTGGCGGAGGTTTAGGTTTCACAATTGCAACAGAAGGAAAGTTTCTATAGAGCTCTTCAGCACCTGTATCATTCATTGACTTTGTTATGATGTATACCAAACCTTCAATCATGGTTGGGCAGCGACTATGTACGTCCAAAATCTTGGACTTAAAAGGAATTTGCACTTGTTGATCAGAATCAGGATTCGTTTGTTTTCCAAGTTCTACATCAAATTCTACTAGGATTAAATAATAGCCATCACATAGTGCTCCATATCTCACCTTAGAAGCTATCATATATGTTTGGAGTTGCTTCATATATACAGTCATACCTGCTCCAGCTAATAAGTCTACTGTTGGAAAACTTTGTTGAGGATTGAATGATAAAGGCCGCTTCATCTCCACCACACATATAACTTTATTTGAATTGTTCAAAATAGTGATATCTGGTGTAATATATACCCCAGAGACATTAAAGTCAGGCAAAGGGGTATCGTCGACACTCAAACTTCTTTCTGACATTAACCGTGGTAAATCTAAACTTTCACAAATAGGATCGATTACATACCGAAAACAGTCTTTAACTCCAGCCTCACTGGGGTTATTCAACTGTAAATACAGTATTTTATAGATATCAGGAATTATATTTCCAATGCAATTACGGACATAGTATGACAAGGTCTGTTTGATATCAGAATCAGAAATTTCGGTGATGATATTAGGATCAAATCCGAGGCGAATATTTTGGACAATTGACTCCGTCATTCTTCTTCTTGAAATTGGAACTGTATTTGAATTGACAATTGAATAATTGACAATAGGCATGGAAAGGAAAAATTGGATCAATTTAATGTTTGATAAACTGGGAATTTTTTCACGTAGTATGCTTTTGCAAACGCTAATGTTGTACCGGGAATCATTATCTCCTGATGAAGCCAACAAGTTTACAAATTGAATGTATCCTAAGGGGAATTTATTCGGGAATATCAGTCTATAATCTAAGTATTCATATTCTTCTCCGAGATGATTGACTTTATCGTTAATGAATTCAATTATTCTTCTACTAATTGCAGGATCAGTCGAAGCCATAAGACTGATGGTGATTGCCTTTTGTATAACAGGTAATAGGTAACAGATGCAGCTGCGCGCTTGATATATATCATTCAATATTTAGGAGTTAAGTCAATTTTTTCAAAAACTTGGAAGAATTAAACGCTTTATATACTCTTCTAATGATCTCTACGTTTCATAAAATTACTGTATTCGTCTGTTTCAATGGTTTTTTGCTTGTTTCATATATCCCTTTGTAAGCTTAATCTGGTAAATTTTTCGCAAAAATGTTGCCAAAAATAAAAGGGGCGAGCAGGGAGTTGAACCCTGGACCTCTCGCAAGCTTGCTCTTCAAACATCGCTCTAAATATAGAAATTTAGAACCAAATCTCAGACCCAAAGCGAGAATCATACCGTTAGACCACACGCCCTTTTAGCACGGAACAGCAGTTTTATCCACTACGCCATGTTACCATTTTTGAAGCAAAATTCGAAAATTTGGACCATGAGGCACAAAAGAATTATTGAATTTATCCGAGAATTCAGAAAGAATTGAAAATGGTCGTATTTGAGACGTCTAAGATGTAATTATGAGATAAGATTGTATCATCATATTTATATTAGCCAAACTTAATCAAAATTTTCCTTATATAAGTTCCAGAAAGAAAATAACTTCAAACTATCGGACTTTATTAGAAGTTTAGAGCGAATCTAAGATAAGTTATATCATATGAAGACAACACAATGTCGATTAATTTTGCTCATTTGGAGAAATCTCAAAAGCCCACTACTAGAAGAAAAAGGTTTAAGGAATTTAACAACGTTGATAAATAGCAAACTTGATACCTACTAACATATTTAATCTGTGAGATTATTCTATTGTAATATCTAAAAGCGGTATTTTCATAGTGTCAAGCTATTTCCTATACGATATCATGACCGGCCTAATTGTATAATTCTATTGACTCTTTCAAACTATCATTGCTTGCTTGATTTCCGTCTTCTGGTCATCAAGTCATCTCGTAGGATTTAACTATCATTGTAAGTATCATCTACTTCCCGGCAATTTAACATGATATAACAAATCACAAGCACAATTAAACTGCAGCCTTCATAATACTATACTCTACTGTAATCACAATGTAATTAATTACTTCCTCTAAATAAATAAAATACTTCTTCTCCTAATCACTATCGGGAAACAATTTTGTTACAACAAGTCCGTGATAGTTTAGTGGCTAGAATTACCGTTTGTCGCATGGTAGACCGGGGTTCAATTCCCCGTCGCGGAGCACTTTCAATGCGCACTTGGTTTAGTGGTAAAATCCAACGTTGCCATCGTTGGGCCCCCGGTTCGATTCCGGGAGTGCGCATATTTTTTTTGTTTATCATATATTAATAGTTAATGATTAGAGATCTCTCTTTTTTGGTCATTTGTTATGTTTAGTAACTTTTTGTGCCAAATCTAGTAATCACTATATTTATGGGATATAATGCTGTTGTATGTTTATTTATTTTTTTTCTTTTTATTAATACTTTTTATTGTAACATTATGTAGAAATCACATCTAGCTGCAAAAAGATAATATCAAATAATAATAAAAAAAAAACCGAAAGTACAAAACCGAAAAAAGGAAAGAACCAAAATTCCAAAGGACCACAAATAGAAAGTCGATAAAATCATAACATGAAAGAAAACACAAAAGCAAATAAAAAATTAGAAGTTTGATCTCTGGATGTGATCCAAGAATATCTATGAGATGAAAGTTCGCGATCAACAAGCATGGTATGGATTGATTCAATTGAGACTCAGAGTCCATTGTTAATCGATGAAGATGTATTAGATGTTATAGATATAAATCACACATATCTTATAGCAGTGCTAACCCAAACAACCATCATTTTATTAAATCAAGATACTTTTCTACCGATTGCAATTCATAGTAGGACATCAGATTCCATTAAACAACATGGATATAATCAGCACATAAGTACTAAAGAATTCAATGTAAATTATGCCGCATTACAGAAGCTAGGAAAAGTTAATATATTCTGTCAAACATCATTGGATTATCTCATCATATATCAAATATCTATCGATAGTACTACCTCCGCATATGAAGTGTATGATTCTAATTTAAACTCCAACAGTGGAGGTAATGTGGTGTTACAAAAGAAGTATCCAACTAGTTATTCCAATTCCAAGTTTCTGATCCAGAATATTATCAAGAATGTCAAGAACTTGATAAGTGAATCGACCTTGAATTTAGAGAATATCGAGCAATTCAATAATTATCAACAAGAAGAAGATAAGCTGAATAAAGAGCTAGAATACGGGAAAATATCCATCTTTAAAATAATAAAAATTGGTATAGGAATAGAGAAGTTCTGGGTAAAAGCCAATAGTCATAATGTGTTTGTTTACAGTAACAATTTGTTTCAAGTGATAAACATCAAATTCTTAAATAATGAGATATTCAAGTTTGAAGAATTTGAATGGTATGACGGAGGCGATATAAAGTTCATTGAATATTGGAAAGATGGGCTATTTATATTTTTGGACGATACAAATCAATTATGGGGATTTCATATCACCGATTTACATCCAACTGGGTTTAAAATTGGCGGTAATTATAATGTGGAATTCATAAAGTTCAATCCAGTGAACGATACTCTTTTAATTTACGATAAGAATGAAAAGGATCCGATTTTAAAGTTATTCAAATATGAAGAAAACACCATAAAATATCTTCAAACCATTGACATTGATCTCGGAGAGTATTCAGATATCCAATTGAAATGGTCAAATGATGGAGAATTCTTCATTATACTAAATGATAAAGGATATTGGATGATTGTTTCCAAATTTGGAAATGTTAGTATTAATACGTTGGACATAAGTAACGAATTGAATAGTCAATTTTTACCAGGACAAAAACTTCTCATAAATTCAAATTGCATGGCCTTAGACTTGGTCAATGATAACACCATATATAAAGTGAACTTATTGCGATTGAATAATTATCAAGATTTGATATTTACCAATTTCAATTATTTACTGATACTTAATAACAATAGTAAATTGATAAAGTTTCCTATGTTACCAAATTTCAAGAATATTTTAGCAACTTTTGAACAAAAGCCACCGGCTAAGTTTAAAGTAAGTATCAATATGTTTAACCAGGTTATAATGTCATTTGGAGATGAGCTTGCAGTATCTACACCCAATAAAACCGGGAATTTGATCAATCATATTGTATGGTTCAATTTCAAGAATTATTATATGGAAACATTGAATATTATTGACCATATAGCATATAAGAATTATCTTATCGTTATCAATAGAAGTACTAAGGAAATCAATAACAAGGATCAATTGATAGATGAATTAATGATCATCAATATCACTGATTTGAAATACGGGAATGGAGGAAATCAAATCCATTTTAACAGTGATTTGATCATATGGAGACAAAATTTCGTCAACAAAATCCTTACATTTGAATTGATTGATGATAATTTAGTTATATTAGAAGACCATAGCTTCAAGATATTTGTATTTAAATTCAGGGAGAATATCACTATAAATGACAAGTTCTATGCTTTGCATATAAAGCTGAATAAAACTATACATTTGAGTAGTATACCACAACAAATCTTCATAGATTTCAGGAAAATAATCCGAATTACTATGATAGATCTTGAACACATGATATTCCTACTTAGTAATGGGGATTTCTATTTACTAAAGAATCAATCTAATAAGATTTTACTTACTAATTATTATCAACTTATCAAGCTTAATGAATCAATCGAGTCGTTTAAAATTGACTCTGTGAAATTTTCAACTCACAATATCAAGTATATCTACTTGTTTAAAGGAAATTCCATGTTGATATATAACTTAACTAATTTGATTGAATTATCATTCGATCAGTCGGTTCATATCATTGATGGTATCGAAGATGTGGAATTGCCATTGTTAATCCAGCCTATTGTAATTACTTATAACAATTTCCAGCCCTTGAAGATCCTACAAACTTCAATGTCTATTAGTCTTGTAGGGTTGCAGGATATGATCCCCAACAAGAATGTCACCAAAGTCAAACTCAATAATAAATTAATTCTTAATAATCTTATTGAATTCGATTTGGTTAACAATGTAGAACATGAAGAAATCGAACTGAAATTTCGTAAGTTTGATAATTTCAATTACTGTTTAGAGCTTTTGTTATTTAAATATTTAACCAATGATGATGATCTTATAAAGAACCTTATTAAACTCATTGGTAATAATTTAATCATCTACATCAATTGTTTACGTAAAGTGGAATTCAATTACTGGCTTAAGTTTTTTAAAATCTTAGGTATCACTCCAATTGATATGATGAACAGACTCTTAGAGGATAACAATAATGATGTTGAATTATGTTATAGCTTTTTGATAATCTATTTGAACTGTAAAAAGGAAGAGGAAGATTATGGGAAATTGAATGATGACGATAAAAGTATCATCTTAAGAATTATGAAATTATTGGATCATGAAAAGAGATGGGATTGGTGTTTTGAATTGTGTAGGTTTGTTAAGTTATTAGATCCTAGTAGTGAATTTTTGAAGGATATAAAGACTAGTATAACTTAGGTAGGTGAAGACATTATAATTCTCAGTATAATATATGCATGTGACATTATTTTCTCGTTTCTTGTGTGGCATAGCTTTTAATTTAAGTCAAGACAATCAAGCTAATCTTCTAACATGGGGTATTGGAATTACAGTAGGTTAAATGGTCTCATATTTATACATAGGAAATCTTATAGAAAACTCTCGTAGTGAGAAAACCTCATAGTGAGAAAACCTCATAGTGAGAAAACCTCATAGTGAGAAAACCTAAGTTCTAAAAGGTCGCACCCATGAAAACTCTTTCGCGAAAACAACCAACCAAAAACCTCCAATTATAATGACATTGGCTACTGCATTTGCTGAAACCACAAAACGTTCAGCTTCCCAAGCTGAATTAAGACAAAGAGTCTTACATTTGTACCGTAAATATATGAGATATTCTCGTGAAATGAGTAACATTTATGAATTAGATATGCCAGTATCTAATGTCAAGACCAAAATTAGACAAGAATTCGAGAGACATAGATTTGTTACTGATTTAGGAGTCGCCAATGTGGTTTATATGAAAGGTCAAATGGAATTCCAAGAGTTGGTAAATTTCTGGAAACAACAATGTCATGTCATGAGATATTTTGATGATCAACAACAATATGGTGCTGTTGATGAGAATGATTTTGTCAAGAACTTTTTAAGAGGTAATTAATAGATTCGAAACGTATGAGTTTCCCAAAGCATGGATGAATTAGAGAACGAACTCTATCACCAAAGTAATGACCGATAAAGAAGACCAAAGCAAGAAGACCAAAGCAAGAAAACAAAGAAACAAAGAAGAAAAGTATATAAGGTGTAGATTTAAGGTGTAGGTGTAATATTTATAAAAACTTAGAACTCTCAATACCCTTATGTCAGAGAAAAATACTCTACTATTATATATTAAAACAATTATTCCAAATTATCTTCTAAAGGCATTTCATCAGCAAATTCAACATCTTCATCAATACTAAAGTTCTCATACTGTTGATATTCATGAACTAAATCATTCATATTAGATTCAGCTTCAGTGAATTCCATTTCATCCATACCTTCAGTAGTATACCAATGTAAAAACGCTTTTCTTCTGAACATAGCACTGAATTGTTCCCCAATTCTCTTAAATAATTCTTGAATAGAAGTAGAATTTCCAATAAAAGTAGCACTCATATCTAAATCATTTGGTGGAACTGAACAAATAGCAGTTTGTACATTATTTGGAATCCATTCAACGAAATATGACGCATTCTTTTGTTGAATCTTAAACATTTCATCATCAACTTCTTTTACAGAAACATTACCTCTAAAGAAAGCAGCAACAGTCAAATATCTACCGTTATTTGGATTTGAAGCAGCCATCATATTTTTGGCATCAAACATTTGTTGAGTTAATTCTGGTACACTTAAGTTTCTGAATGATTTAGAACCAATTGATGTTAATGGAGCATAACCAACCATAAAGAAGTGTAATCTTGGGAATGGAACTAAATTAACGGCTAATTTTCTTAAATCGGAATTTAATTGTCCTGGGTATCTTAATGAGGTAGTAATACCTGACATTACTGAACTAACTAAACTGTTTAATTCCTCATATGATGGTTGGTTTAATTTCAAAGTTCTTTGACAAATATTATATAAAGCTTCATTATCAATACAGAAAGTTTCATCGGAATTTTCAACTAATTGATGAACGGATAATGTAGCATTATAAGGTTCAATAACGGTATCACTAGTTTTTGGTGATGGTACTACTGAAAAAGTAGCCATCATTCTATCAGGGAATTCTTCTCTAATTTTCGAGATTAATAAAGTACCCATACCAGATCCAGTACCACCCCCTAAGGAATGAGTGATTTGGAAACCTTGTAAAGAGTCACAACCTTCAGCTTCTCTTCTAACAACTTCTAAAACACTATCAACTAATTCAGCTCCTTCGGTATAATGACCTTTAGCCCAGACATTTCCTGCACTACTTTGACCAAAAATATAATTATCTGGTCTAAATAAATTACCAATTTTACTGGCTTTAACAGTATCGATAGTACCAGGTTCTAAATCGACCAAAACTGCTCTTGGAACATATTTACCCGAAGATGCTTCATTGAAATAAACATCTAATTTGGATCTTTGTAATTCATTATTACCGTGATATTCTCCATTATTATTTAATCCATGTTCACCACAAATAGTTTCCCAAAAGGCGGCACCAATTTGATTACCACATTGACCTGTTGACAAATGAATCTAAATTGTTAGTAAAAAGTTAAACAAAAACGCCTATCAAAATGTACCTGTCATTAGTTCAGTATTGACCTTAGTTCGATTCCAACCATGTTTGACATGAAAACCACGGTATTGAATAGTATCACCATTTATATCAACATTAGATCAGTTTCAGGAGAGCGCGTATTGTTGACGACTATTGGTGCAATTGATGTCTGATCTTGATGGCAGATGGGTCTGGACGGATATGACGATGTATGGGGACGTATACATACGATTTCTCTCATTTCTATACAATTCTTTCAAAAACACAAAGAAGTTGAATAGTTTTTTATTCGTGTAATTTATGAGAAAATTTTGAGATTTGTTTTGATTTTCGTCAAATTTTGTTTACTGGTAAGGGGACGACTTTAGATAGGGAGGATTATGTTAGGTAAAGTTAGGTGAAGTTAGGGTTTTATATATTTGCGGTTGGCAATGGTTTGAAAGAGAGATTTGATAAAGTAGTTGGTATAATTCTTGATAAGAAAGTTCTTGATAAGAGATAACAATAGCAGAAAGGTTAATTATGTATAGGGATATGAGAGGAAACGTGAGGATGATGATAGGGGTTTAATAGATAAAGATCACAAATTGGTTTGTGGTTTCAAGAACAAAAAAAATTATTTTAGCCAAAGGATTTAATCAACTTTGTGAATTTCAAAAATCAATTTTGTGTAAATGTTTCCTACCAATAATTCTAATAAGTCGTATAAATATAAGTGAGCTGCTGGTATGCGACTCACACATCAAAAACTCAGCATCAGCGTCTACGTCGCACCAGCAAAATCGCATTCACAATCCAAAGGCTGAACGAATTACCTTTCGAAAATTAATAGCTTTAATAGTTCTAGCTACTAAAGGATCATGTCGAGTATTCAAAATAGAACGTTTGAATTTCAACAATGTGTTTCATCATTTGATAAAATCAATAAGAAGAATCAACCTTCGAAATTGAACCAGACTCAAAAGTCCCAATTCAGTAAGAATGCTAGCATAATAGCCAAAGATATTGCACATACCACGGAGTTATTGAGTAAATTGGCGTTACTAGCTAAGCGTAAACCGTTGTTTGACGACAAACCCATTGAGATTGGGGAATTGACTTATGTCATTAAACAAGATATCTTTAAGATTGAGAATAACTTGAAGCTCTTACAAAAGAATATGAATGGGGATTCTAATATCAAACTTGATACCCAAATCAACCAATACAGCAAGAACGTTATAAATTTATTAAACTCCAAAATGAAAAATGTCAGTGGAGAATTCAAAACCGTTTTGGAAATCAGACAGAAGAATGAAATCTTGAATAAGTCAAGAACCGAGAACTTTTTATCACATACTTCCAATAACAGAAGCCAAACCCATAGTCCGTTAATAGATAATCAACAAAATGGATCATCAAGTCTTGGTATAGGGGAAAACCCATATTCAATGCAATTATCCAATAGCAGTAATCCAGACTTGGATCCTGATACCTCAGTGCCATATGCCAATTATAACAATGGCGAATTCTTATCGATACCGGATCAAACTCAACAGTTATTAATGATGGAAGATCAGAGTCAACAATATTTACAGCAAAGAAATCGAGCAGTGGAGACCATTGAGTCCACAATTAATGAAGTTGGTAATTTATTCCAACAATTAGCCACTATGGTGAGTGAGCAAGGTGAAACGATTCAAAGAATTGATCAAAACGTCGAAGATATTAATTTAAATATAAGTGGTGCACAAAGAGAATTATTAAAGTATTATAATACCATATCATCAAATCGTTGGTTATTTCTTAAGATATTTGGAGTATTGATAGTATTCTTTTTATTATGGGTATTAGTTAGTTAGAGTGTATATACGTTTTTTAAATTGAACTAGATACATTTGAATTTACTCTTCTTTTGAACCAGTTACAAAAACAAAACTGACTAACCACAAAAACAAACTACAAAGCAAAGCAATGCAAAGCAAAGCAAAAAGAAACAGAGCTGAACTTCCCACACATGAAATGGTAAAACTCATTGATTGAGGACCAGCATAGAAGTCGCGCATTCACCATCATTTCAGTCAGGGATTTTTTCTTTATCTATTCTGTACATTTAAAGCCTTTAACCACCTAAACAAATACCAAACATCACTATGTGGAATTACTTATTCGGAGGTAATAAACAACAGAAGAGGGAGTTGCCTAAAAAGGCAATCGTGGAATTACGTGAACATATTCAAATGTTGAATAAAAAACGGTCACATTTAGAACAACAAATTTCTGATCAAGATACCTTGGCTAGGAAGTATGTCAGTTCCAAACAAACTACGTTAGCTAAGAATGCTCTTAAGCGTAAGAAAGGATTTGAGAGTAACTTGATGAAGATTGAAAATCAAATTGATTCTTTGGAGACTCAATTATTCGCCATAGAAGGAGCAAACTTGAACTTGGAAACTATGAAAGCTATGAAACAAGGTGCAAGTGCTATGAAACAAATCCATGGAGAATACGATGTTGATAAGGTTGAAAACACTATGGATGATATTAGAGAACAGGTTGAATTGGCCGATGAGATATCTGAAGCTATATCGAGACCTGTTGGTAATGACTTGGTGGATGAAGATGAATTGGATGAAGAGTTAGCAATGTTGCAACAAGAAGAACAACAGCATGAAGCTCAACAACCTGTTAAGAACGTGGAGGCTAAAATACCTGATTCAAAACTTCCTGACTTTCCTGCAGTTAATAAAGCTAAATTGCAAGAGAAGGAAGATGATGATGAAGAAGCTTTGAAAGCATTACAAGCCGAAATGGGATTATAGAGGTGTTGTTTAATATATAATGAGTATGGGTTTATGTCTCTATCTCTCCTTTTCTAACAATTAAAGCTGTATTAAAATCTAGTCTCCTTGAAGAGATTAGGTCGTGTGATATCGAATGTTAAATTGACCTTTTGATGATTAAATCGAATGAAATTAACATCTATAGAAACCTGTCTGTGTAAATTACTACTAAACCCATTCATTAACCCCATACTCTAAGAATTAAACTGGGAAGTTCTGATAAAGCGATTCGGTCTGGGACATAATGTGAGATGAGGTCGCAAAAAATTTAATCATCACATTATGTATAGGGTGAAAAAATCAAACATGTTACAACGATACACAAAAGTATCGGAACATGTATTACATCATAGACACCTAAAAACAACAACACAGAAGTCATTACAGACACAGATAACTGGGGCCTTTCCTAATGAACTCCCGTCATATAGTCGTCTACTCACAAATTTTCAAAATACAACTGTTGATAGAAGAGTCTTCAATAAATCATTTAATGAAATAGATACCAATTCGATAAAAGTAAAAGAACCATCCACACATGACTTGACGTGGACATCACAATATGACTCGGTAGCAAGACAACCATTTGCCAAAGATATCACTCATTTACAATCATTATTAGATGCTTTGTTAACATCAAAGAATTTTGATAGAGCTGGCAAGATTTTACAGGCTATTTATACTTTAGATACGTCGTTCAGTGACTTCATGTACTCTTTAAACAAGTATTTGGAAGTATGGGCCAAGGAATCGGATGTAGCTCCTAACGTTCTAGAAGCATACTTATCAACAGTGATCAGAAACAGATCTATAAGGCCTGATGCTAGAACTTATGCCATTTTAATCAACAAAGCATTGAACTTGGATGAAGATAAAGTTTACCAGAGATATATTGATGAGGTGAAAAGATCATATAAAACCACCAGAGAAGTATTAAGTAATGTTGATATATTAGGAATTGACAATTTAACCAAGATATTTGAAAACCCAAGTATCACCGAACAACATGTGCCTAAAGATTTTCTCCCATTGTATAAGCAAATTACTCACCAAACATCTAACGAAGATATGAAACAACAAGAAGCCTATTTCAAAGAGAATGCAAATGTTCCTACTATTACTAAACAAGCTGAAGATTTAAAGTCAGTTGATTCCTTTGGATTGAAGGTGGTTAGAAACACATTATTGGGGTTGAAACTGACAGTATCTTCACCTACTTTAGATGCATTAATCAAGAACCTCGACCAAGAGTCCAATTCTGTTATTTATAGTTCAGCTACTGAAAAAAGAGACTATTTCGAGATCTATAAGTTACTCAAGACTGATGAAGACCGTGCCAAGTTTAACGAGGCATTGGATATGTTTAATAGGACAAGGCAAAGAAATATAGAGGTAAGGGGAGCTGATAGTGCTAGAGAGAAATGGAAACATGATTACGAAGAAATGTTGAAGAGAGGAGGTATGAATTTCCAGAAATCACTTAACGTGCGATTATATGAATGGTATGAAGCATTATTACCATATGTGGTAGAAGAAGTCAATCAATGTCAAAAGATTTTGAATGGTGAAGTTACTTTGAAGAATTGTGATCCTCAAGACAGGGGTCTTCTTAAGGAAAGATCATTCTACGCTCCATATTTGACATTAGTCACACCTGAGAAGATGTGTGCTCTCACGATTTTGGAAATCATGAAACTCAATTCTACTGGTGGGGTTATTGATGGAATGAGAACAGCCAGAGCTCTTATATCCGTTGGTAAAGCCATTGAATTGGAATACAAGTCTCAAAAGCTTTTGGATTCGGAATCAAAGACAATTTCTAAGAAATCCAGATCAGTTAGAGAATGGCAAAAGATCTTTCATCTTTTAAAGACCAGAGAATCTAAAGACATTGATAATGCCAAATTTAATGAATGGGATAGTACATTACATGCTAAAGTTGGATCAGTATTAACGTCATTATTGATCCATGTAGCTAAAGTCCCAGTTAAAGGAATTGATCCTACTAATGGTAAAGAAGTCACTGGATCTCAACCTGCATTTTTCCATACTTATCAATATGTTCAAGGTCAGAAATTAGGGGTATTAAAAGTTCACAAGAACATTGTTAAACAATTATCGAAGAACCTTGATAGTAATTTAATCCAACCCCACTTCTTACCAATGTTAACCCCACCTAGACCATGGACATCATATAATGAAGGAGGATACTTGTTCTCTCAGAATTTATTAGTTCGTAGTAAAGATTCCCCAGAAACGGTAGCATATTTGAAAGCAGCCTCAGAAAGAGGTGATTTACAAAAAGTTTTTGATGGGTTAAATGTTTTAGGAACTACTGCATGGACAGTTAATCGGAGATTATTAGAAGTCATGACGGAATTTTGGAATTCTGGTGAAGAGTTTATAGATATTCCTCCAATTGCTGATGATCCTGAATTACCACCATCACCACCTGCTAACTCTGAGCCAGATGTATTAAAGGATTACCAGAAGAAAGTGAGAGCTATTTTAAACGAGTCTGCCAATTTCAAGTCCCAAAGATGTGATACCAATTATAAATTAGAAATTGCTCGAGCTTTTATTGGTGAAAAGATGTTCTTCCCTCATAATATAGATTTCAGAGGCAGAGCATACCCTATATCACCACATTTCAACCATTTAGGTAACGATTTAACTAGATCACTTTTCTTGTTCTGGGATGGTAAAGAATTAGGAGAAGTTGGATTAAGATGGCTTAAGATCCATTTAGCCAATTTATATGGGATAGATAAGGTTCCTATGGAAGATCGTGTGAAATTCACTGATGCTAATATGGAAAATATAAGAAGATCTGTTGAGAATCCTTTAGATAAGAATGGATGGTGGACTAAAGGTGATAAACCATGGCAAGTGTTAAGTGTTTGTTTTGAATTAACTGAAGCTTATAAATTGTCAGACCCTACTAAATTCGTAAGTCATGTACCTGTACATCAGGATGGATCATGTAATGGATTACAACATTATGCTGCATTAGGAGGAGATTCCGAAGGGGCCCATCAAGTGAATTTATCACCAGCCGAAAGACCACAAGATGTTTATTCATTTGTGGCATCTTTGGTACAAAAGAAATTGGATAAAGACGTAGAAGCTGGTAATAAGTATGCGATTTTCTTACAGGATAAAGTTACTCGTAAAGTTGTTAAGCAAACAGTTATGACCAATGTTTATGGAGTGACATTTATTGGGGCCAGAGACCAAATTAAGAAACAAATCAAACATCATTTCGCTGCTGATGAAAGTTCTATGGAACATGCTCAATATTTAACCCATCTTGTTTTTGGTGCTATTAGAGAATTATTTGAGAATGCTCACAATATTCAAGATTGGTTAGGAGAAGCTGCTAGAATTATCAGTAAATCCGTAAGAATTGATTATGAAGAAACTAGTGCTGCTAATGCTAATAAACCAAACCATTTATCATCAGTGATATGGACAACACCTTTAGGATTACCATGTGTTCAACCTTATAGAGCAACTAAAAGACAAATTATCAGCACCAATTTACAGGATATAGCTATTACTGATCCATTTGGAGCTTCACCCGTTGATGCTCGTAAACAGAAGACAGCATTGCCTCCAAATTTTGTTCATTCTTTAGATGCTACTCATATGTTAATGACAGCCTCTAGCTGTAAAGAACATGGGTTATCATTCGCATCAGTTCATGATTCCTATTGGACCCATGCCTGTGATCTTGATTTGCTTAATAAGTTATTAAGACAACAGTTTGTAGACTTACATCAAGATGATTTGATTCGTAAGGTCAAACAGGAATTTGAAGCCAGATACAAAGGATTTTTACAAGTAATGAATATTCCTAGAGACCATGAATTAGTTAAGAAGATTCAAGAGGTCAGAAGAAAAATTGCTAGCGATATTGGAAGAGCATTAACTGTAGCAGATGAAATCAGACTTGAAAAAATTAGACAAAAGAATTTGAATTCAGATGACCCTGAAGAAGTAGAATATGGTAGGAAATTAGTTACAACTATAAGTGTTTTTGAAGGATATGACATTACCACCATTCCTCAACAATCTGGAGGTTATCAAGTATTGGCCCCGGTTGAATTTCCTCCTATACCTAAGAAAGGAGACTTTAACGTTGAACTGGTTAAAGATTCTACCTATTTCTTCTCGTAGTTTAAAAAAAGTAAGCATATAAAAATAATGAACCTTGTATAAAGAAATGTATATAAAGAATATAAACAAAATTTATATAATTTTACCTTGTTGTTCGAAATTCTCTATCAAAGGTAACAAAGGACCCATTTCATTCATTTCCACCAACTTGAATTCCTTTACAAAACTAACGTAATGAGAAAAGAAAGAATTCCAATGTGCTTCTAATGATAAGTGGATGATCTTATCAAAATGATTATGATACATATGAGCAAAGATTCTAAACATTTGTCTTGAGATGTTTTTACAGTCTTTGATGAAATTTGGTGGAAATGCACCTCCACTCTTTGTAGGGAACACAGATTGATCATTCAATTTGTTCGATATCCATGTCAATACATAATCGATATATTGACATGCTGGTAAATTTATAGTTTGGCCATTAGTATCAACCCATAAATAGTTTGTATTAGGGCCAGCGTTCATGGTGGGATAAGCTTCAGGGGTTATGTAATCCACAAAAACCCCATAAAATTGGTTTAAGCTATTGAAGATTTCGAATATATTCAAAGCGATCCATTCTCCATAATCAACATATTTAGGTAATTGCACTATGGTTTTGAATGATCCTTTGACCAACGATGTTTTTATGAATGGCTCACGCATGAATAACGGCAAATCATTAGAATCATAGGCTGCTGCTAAATTGGTATGTTCTTTAGTAGGCAGATGTTGTCCATTTAGGCGTGTCCTATTTCTTCTGGTCGGCGATGATTGTCTGGAGCTGAGTCGTGGTTGTTTGGAGGGTGACAACTTTGTTGGGGATTGGGATCTTCTTACTGGTGATCCTGGTGTTTGGGGGTAGAATGTTGAAGGTTCTAAATCTTTTTTAGTCTTTTTAGGTCCTCTACCTAATCCTCTGATGCTATTTAAAAATGACATATTGATCTGTTTGTGTTGACGTGATTTGAGATGTGTTTTTGTGTAATATAAGTCAAGTTTGTTTGTGTAAATGAATATTTGTTAATGATAGGCACTCGTGATGACGTTACAAGTTGTTTAATGTTCTAATGATGAAAAGCGTAGTATTGACTGTTGTTGTTTGGTGTAACGAATTTTTCTGAAACGAGTCGCATCTTGTAGACAAAGATTTATAGGAAGTGGGAAATTACTGTATTTGTATAAATACAAATTTATATTGGTTGTGTTCGTGTTTGTGATTATGTTTACAAAGAGAAAACTAAATTTTGTATATATTCGAACACAAACACATTTTTTCATTTGATATGTTTGTTCGATATCCCATGATTGTCTTTAAGTGTATGGGCTTGACAGATCACTTAAATCGCGTTCCTTTTTTTTATTCTACTAACTTAATCAAGAATTCTATGATTCACTTTCGGTTTGACTTTATAAATATCATAATGGTTCTGTGGTTTGAGTTAAAACCTTTTATATTGTTGGTGTGAGTTGTTCACTCTGTTCCTCCTTTAGTTGGTCCCTCCATTTATTTTCTTCACTATGAACCATCTTCCTTTGGAACATAAAAAAGCCGCATGAAAAAATATCCTGGGTTAAGAAGTTGTAAGAGGTTCCCTTTGACTAGGACTAGAATTGCTTCTACCAACTTTACGTTCATAACCAGATTTACATATTTAAACATTCTTTAGATTCACTGATTTAAAATTTACAGACCTGAAATTCACAGACCTCAAATTCACAAGCTCTAGATTCGAAATTGTCAGAGTTAATAATCAAAAAGAGAGGAAGAATCCAACTTCACATATTATTAATAATCTCGTCATACAAACCGACCTAATCTTTGACCGACCTTGACTTTTTGACCCACTTCTAGTTCAAACCTGAAATTATCAGGAGCTTCAAAAACTAATACAATGGTTGAACCTAATTTGAACCCTCCAAATTGTTGTCCTTTAGTTAAGGGAAATCCTCCTAATAACCTACTGGCTTTGGTATAAGTCGCTTCATATACGGTGTTCTTCTTTAATCTTTTAGGTCTTTCGGCCAAATCCGATGGGGTTTGAGAAGATTCAGATTCATCATCCAATAAAGGTGACGTTTCTGTCTTCTCATTCTGCAGATAAACTTTATGTTCAAAAACATCATTGGTTTTCAAATCTTTATCAAAATCGACAACAATACTACCGACATTTGTGGCTCCTACAGGAATCATTGAGAAAAATCCATATTTCCAATATCCTAGTAAAGCAACACGTTCATTCAACACAAATAATCCTTGTAAAGTTTTTTGGAAGAAGGGAGCTACTGAGAACAATTCCCCAATGAAATGACGTCTCAAAGTAGTCACCCAATTGGTAGGAGAATGAAATCTATGATAATCACCAGGAGCTAAGTAAATCACTGAAAAGTATAATTGTTTCTTGCCACTAATTTCAAGTCTTTCTAAAGGTGTTGGACTCAAATTCTTAGCCACCGAGAGTTCTTTGGCAATCGGTTGTTTACCTTGAACAGCTCTATCACCCGCATCTTTGTAAGTCAATTCGTTCAAATGGGAATTAGGATCTTCGTTACCACCAATCAAATCATCTACAGTATAACTTATACCATTCAATTGAGCAAACTCTTGATCACGTTTAAATGTGGTTTCATCGTGACTAAAATCTAACGAATGAGCAGGAGCTGCTAATTTCTCGGTTTTAAGTCCTAACAAAGCATCTACAGAATAACTCATACCTTTAACCTGTTCGATTTCACCTTCTTCGATTAATCCGAATTTTAGCACTTTCCCATCAGAAGGTGATACCAAGTCAAAGTCATCAATAGGTCTAACCCCAGGTCGTAATGTACGATAGAAAAAGTCAGATAAATTATTATAAGTTCTTAAATCGGGTTCTTCCATCTCATCTAAATTAACTCCAAAAATATATGAATATACCTTATAAGATGGAGATCTTAACCAAACAGGTAAATTCACAGAATTGACCTGACCCCACAATCTTGACATGGCCTTTAATGGCAATGTGGAGTAAATATATAACTTCCAAGATTCGGGCTTGATGGCATATTCATTATGGTGCCATTCATCATCTTCATCATAAGCTCTTTCGTAGTTAATTTTACCAGTAACTCCTGCCAATAAGACCGCCAACGATGTCAATGTCCACCACCGGATAAACCTTCTACGTTGTTGTCTACGTTTCCTAGCCTCACTTGAAAAAAACCGTTTGTGGAGATTAGTGGTTTTATTTCTTATGGTTTGGGTGGAAAATGATCTTTGTAAAGTAGGAAGTTTCTTGCCATTCTTCCAAGTTGAGTAGTACAACACATTTCTTCTAGGTCTGGGTATTTTAGGGAACTGGTAGTAATATTTGGCTAATCCCTTTTGTTTTTGGTTCAACGGTAATGAATTATCCATAGCCATTGCCGTCACATTCGATGCTCGGGATAATGGTTGGGCTATGTTCATCTTCTGAGGTCCTAGAAGGTAGGTGGCTGGGGTATATTTGGTTTTCTTCATAGAAGAAGCCCATTTGTGTTGTTTTATCATAATGAACGTAGGTGAGAATTTAAATTATCGTGTGCGTTTTAAAAATTAGGCGGGTGCGTCTCTGAATTCGTCTAAAAACAGCTGAGTTATTTTACACAAACACGGGGGGGGTTTGTGGTAATTAATGATTTAGATTAGTTAGGGAAATTAGATCTTTCTATTTAGGTGGTTTCCAGGAGCTTTCAAGTCAAAACCTATGAAAATTAGGACCCCTATATTTTAATGATATTCGTACGACATTTTATTTTTAGAGACATTAGAGACTTTTTTAGTGTTTTTTTTCATGTGTGGCTTTCACCAAGGTTATGGTATTTTATCATTATATCTATATTTGAGTCTGTGTATTTACGTGTGCGTTGTTATGTTCATACGAATTTGTTTGTGTACAGTGGATTTGTATACATGTCAAATAAGAGGCTCAGTTTAAGCCACAATTGATGATTCAACCCATCGATGAACTATAAACTATCGTAATTCTCATTCATCTTCTCATTATAAGCAAAAATGATCTTTTGAATTCCATAGCTTATCTGAACATCTGAACCTTTAACCAATTAGCTATATAATTCAATCTTACTAACAATGACAATGAAATAGATCCCAAGTCTTCTAAATCTTCTTCTTAATATTTCGTTAAGATCCTGTAGATTATCACACATACTGCACACTAAGGGAACAGTTTATAATACCCAATGGTTTGTATTCTACAAATCAACTATGCTGGGTAAAAGTGTTATGTAAGAGATTTCAGGGGTGTGAAAGTCAAACTAGTTCAAGCTTGCCATTAACATTCTCAATTCCCTAAACAGCATTGGATAACTTTCAATTGGGATCTATTATAACTTGATCTGCAAAACCCAAGTCCAAAGAACTTTCTAAGAATCTAAATCAGTTGTTGAATAGTATCTGTACTTTGCTATGGTACTCTTAATATGGGTGTTGCTTTCATGGTTAGGAATTATGTCACCTACATGTGTTTGGTATCTACAGACTATGCGCTTATGCGGCTGCCAAAATAGTTGCAAATAATATGCAATTTCATTTTTAGCCTAAACTCAAAGACTTACAAAGTTTTATGCGTTAATAGGTTAATAAAATTGAGGTATTTAACCCCCTTTTAATTGATATTCCCAGTGGGGGTTTCTAATCAAAAGAAGGGTATAAATATCCCTAATAATCCCCTTTTCTATCATACAAAAATGACAACTGAAAAAGTATCATTCTTACTCAATTGGCAAGCAACTCCATATCATATCCCAATTTATCTCGCCCAACAAAAAGGGTTCTTCAAAGAAGAAGGGGTTGATGTATCCATATTGGAACCATCTAACCCTTCTGACGTGACGGAATTGATTGGTTCAGGAAAGGTTGATATGGGACTTAAGGCAATGGTTCATACCCTTGCTGCCAAAGCTAGAGGATTTCCTGTAACTTCGGTAGGATCTTTATTAGATGAACCATTTACCGGTATCTTGTATTTGGAAGGAAGTGGTATCACTCTGGACTTTACGTCTTTGAAAGGTAAAAGAATTGGATACGTGGGAGAGTTCGGAAAGATTCAAGTTGACGAATTGACCAAACATTATGGAATGTCCCCTAGTGATTATACTGCAGTTAGATGTGGTATGAATGTAGCAAAATACATAATTGAAGATAAAATTGATGCCGGGATTGGAATTGAATGTATTCAACAAGTTGAGTTAGAAGAATACTTGAAAGAACAAGGAAGACCAATCACTGATGTAAAAATGCTTAGAATTGATCAATTGGCCGAATTGGGATGCTGTTGTTTCTGTACCATCCTTTACATTGTCAATGATCAATTTTTAATGGAAAACCCTGAAAAGGTCAAGAAAATTATGAAGGCACTCAAGAGATCAACTGACTTTATGCTTGCTAATCCTAGTGAAGCCTGGGAACAATATTCTGACTTCAAGCCCCAAATGACTTCATCTTTGAATACCAAAATGTTCTCAAGGTGTTATGCCTATTTCTCAAGCTCCTTGTTCAATGTTCATAGAGACTGGAACAAGGTCAATGCTTACGGTAAAAGATTGGATATTTTACCTCCAGATTACAAACCTAATTACTCCAATGCTTACCTTTCTTGGCCAGAGCCCGAAGAAGAAGCTGACCCCTTGTTAGCTCAAAAGCTTATCAGTGAACTTCAGGAACAATGTAGAACTTGTGGGGGTTACAGAAGATTAGATCTCTCTCTGCTTAGAGCTGAAGCTTGAGTTTTGATGTTTTATAGTTTAGGTTCAGAATGAACGCTTCTTCTACTTGACTCTAAATGAATGATTCCCTCAAATAATTATTCCCCGTATTTATGTGAGTTGGTAGCCATCTCGTTGTTGTATAGAAGTTTATTTGCTAGTAGCTCTTTCTTATCGGTTCAATATACTCTTAGATCTATCTCGCGTGCTCAGATATGGCAAATTACAATATGCCATTAAACCAAAAACATATCATTGACTATACACATATAGACAATAGCCCCTTAAATGTACTTGGATAACCACTCAAGCAAAGGTTTTGGGTTCTCTGAAAAGTAAGTGTACCCTTTAAATCTCTCAGTTCCCTCGATCCATACAAGTTCCTTTTCTTTTGAACTCATGTTATCAAAGATTCTCTGGACATCCGACACATCAGTACGGAAATCGTCTTTCACTTGAAAGATTCTCACAGGAACCGTGACAGCATGAGAATGTGGTGGGATGTCAAAATCTTTCAAAACATAACCATTTGTAGCTTTCATTCTCTCATCAAAATATTCAAGTGCTGGAGCAGGCTCAATTCCTGAGAGCCCAGCTAGTTTTCGAATAAAATGGTAGACGGAAATAGGTTGGAGTCCCACCATTACTTTGATATCTTTGAATTTTTCGGGTTGACGTTCCATGGCGAAAATAGTGGAATTCAAACCTAAACAGATACTTACTAAACCTTTGGTCATATTTTTAGTATCAGGTCTTGAATTGATATAATCAATCGAGGCGATAACATCTCTTGACTCTTTAATTCCTAACGTGACATTTCCTCCACTAGCAGCCCCACTCAAACCATGATTACGAATATCATAGGCAAGAACATTATAACCTGCATCGTGAAGAGACTTATAGTATGGAATGAAGTTGACTTCGAACCCTCCAAAGTTACCAAACTCTGGCAAATGTCCAGCATAACCATATCTATTACCTGGCATGAAATGATTACAAATGACCACTTTATTTGAATCACATGGAATGAACCAACCTTCTAGTTGGGTCCCATCTGCTGCTGAAAAAAATATATCCTCATATTGTAAGCCTTCTGATGATGGATTTCTAAAAACTGGACTTCTTACCCCATACTTGAAAAAATCAATTAGTCCGTTGATGATGGTTTTTTGTTCTTCTTGTAAAGTCATATTCAATTTCCTTATTCGAATTCGAATATCTTTGAAAGATACTTGAAGCAAGAGACCCTTATATACCTACTCTCAAGCAATAACAACTGTATATAGGTTCGCATTTAACGGATGTAGAACTGCATTCAAAACTTCTAGCTGATCAATGCAACTCGGACAGACACTAATTAGGAATTACCGTGATACACGCATTTAACGGAAGAAAAAAAACTGCACTTCAACAGCTTGCACTGGTCTCGGGTTCAGATGTTCAGGATTTGCATTCAGCGGATGTAGTGGGTTACAAAACAATACATTGGCAATAAAGCTTTTCCACGACGAGTACTGCATTCAAAACCTATAGCTGATCAATGCAACTCGGAAAGATACTAATGAGGGATTACCGTGATACACGCATCTAACGGAAATAAACTATCGGAAGCAGTTTACTGACGAAGAGGTGCCGAACCAATACTCCGTTTAGCTATACACTATAGACTGGAATCTTAGCTATGTTGTCAATTAGCTTGCTTACTAATAGCAGAGGTGAAACCCCATATTTAACATGATAAGAAATTGATCTATCAGTCCTGCCCAAGCTCGTGCCTCGTCTCATCGTCTAGGGGTCTTGGTTGAAGCACAGGTTGTACTGGTCTCAGGTTCCGATGTTCAGATTCAGATGTTCAAGCTCAGGTGCTCACAGTGCTTTTCAGCCATAGCCTATACCTCAATCCATCAATAAATTCTAGACTAACATAATTCCCACTCATTCGCTCAGTATAAGCAAAAATGATCTTCAAATTCCATAACTCATCTATAACCTTTGGCTCATTAGCCATCCTCTGTAATTCAATCTTACTATTAATGATATTGAAAATACTCAATCCCAAATCTTTCAAATTTGCATCTGGAGTTTGATTGCTTCCCTCAAATAAATATACTCTCTTCTCATGATCACTAATATCCTTCATTATGTCCAATCCCATAATCTGTTTAACATCATTATCAATCTCAATCTCTTTGTTTTCAAATTGTAACGTCTTATTCTCAATCTCTAGTAAATTCTTCACTGTAGACTTGAGCAATTGGTAATTCCGTCGTTTATATACGAACAAAACTAAGGATTTCTGAAAGATCTTGAAATGCTGAGAATTTTGGAAATCAATGGTCACTTTGAAATGATCCGGCGATTTAGTTACAATACTTGATATCTTTGTTAAATCAGGTAATAAACATGGAGTTATGATCTCTTTGATTTCTCCAGTATTTAACTTCAAAGTAACCGGTACTTTAGATGGGATATGAGTTTCTACATCTCGTATAACTAAACACCTAGGTTCAACTGAAAGGGCCCAAAAATGGCGTAATGCTTGTAAATGAACTTCATACTCTCCATTATCATTAGGAAATACTGGATATAATGATATAATAAGACTAGCAATAGCTAAGTTAGAACTTCCAAAGGCATATTGACCACCTCCTAAGAATAAAAACCCTAAGGACATACTTACTGCCATATAATTTCCATATTTGGTATCATTATCAGTTGACCCATATAACACTCTTAATCGTTTAAATGTTTCTAAATCTCCAGATCCTGCCATAACAATAGAAACACTCAATGCTAATAAATTCTGAATATTTGCAGCACTATTACATGCAACTCTTTGATCATAATTCGTAGGTACCGTCATTGATAATACCATCATTTTATCTAAGTAATAAATTAATGTATCACGACATCTTTTATCATGAGTTGATGCATATTTGATGGCCATACTTAAACATGTTCCTCCTAAAATATTGAAAAATCCAATTTCATCACTATCTAAATTACCATTAATCTTTCCATACTTTGCGAGTAAAGTACTGGGGATTTTCGATTCTACCCACCCAATACTATTGCCTATAGTGCTCCACATAATAATATTCATGGAAACACACCGAAGTAATAATAGATCAGGTCTTATGTAATCAAGCAATGGTTCTGTTTCGGGAATAGATAATTTATTGGCAATAACCAAATCTTCAGTCTTCATATGGATAAATCCAAGTGCCATTATAGCTCCACTACATGATTTGTCATACTCTTGAACTGGTTGATAATCTTTCATGGATGTGGCTAATGATAATAATTTATCAACTACTCTTGTATCATTCAATCCTTTTAAATCTCGACCTTTACCTAAATTAATAAATCCGAGAGCTATTCCTGCCGATAATCTATAGCCTTCATTAATAGTCTCACTGTCATTCTGAGAAACAGTACTGGTGATCTGTGATAATAGAATTTCACTCATTCTACGATGTTGACTTTCTAAATATAATAAACCTATTCCTAATAACCCTGCTGATTGAACAATAATTGAAACATTCAAATCATTAGCACCTTGTGGTAATAGTGCTACGGCATGAACTGATAAAACCTTAGTCAATTTAAGGTCTAAAGAGCCCTTATTACTGGCAGCCATCCCTAATAATAACCCAACACTGGTCAATGGATGTTTAGGACCTAAATAATTATATATATGCCATTCTTCTAAATTCTTCAAATGACCATTGAGACCTAATCCTAATAAGAACCCAGCATGTTGGGCATTCAAACTTGGTGGTTTGTTAAACATTACCCAACTTCCACTAATACCTTTAGATTGTTTACTAATACTTAATCCTGATGCTACACCATTATGGAAGTACCCCCACTCCATCGTTTTCTCACTAACTGATCCTTCTTGTAAGACTATATGGGTCATTTTAGGAGCAATGGTGGTATTTAAGTTGAATTTAGGGATTGGAAACTTTTCTGTTAATAAAGGCATCCTTCCAGCATAGAATAATAAAGCCCTTCCTAAAGGAATCGAAAGAGTTCTTAATGCTACTATAGCTGCTAATTCTCTTTGTAATAATGTTAAGTCATACTCAGGTATTCCTTCTTCTACTATTAAAGTAGCACATTGAGGTTTTGTCTGATGCAATAACGTGGTGATCTCATAATATCTCCTATCTTGATCAAAGATTAATTTGGTAATACCAATTCTATCTGCCTCGGATTGATCGTCCCATCCGAAAAGTTGTTCATGACCCTCCCAAACATTTGATATTATCTGATTAACATCTTTGGGTGGTGTCTTGACATTGGTGGAATAAATTGATGTTGGAGGCTGATAGGATTCGGAGTTTAAAAACATATCAAGATCTTTTCGATCAGCTAATTTAAGAGCTTTGGATGTCCAATTAAATCCTGGATCTTCTTGGCAATACAGAATGGCTTCTTTTAATGGAATTTGAATCCCAGGAGGGAAAGTATCCAAATAATCAATCGAAATCCCCAGTTCTATCATTACATCAATAATATCATTAGGCCCATAATTTGGCGACACAATCATTTCAAATAATTTCAACACTGCTGAAGTTCTGGGGGTTATTAACATATCTACACTTGAACTTTCTTCCACAAGCAGGGAGAATAGAACATATTCTATGATTGAAGTACTGAATAAACTACTTAATGATTGTAGAATATTAGGAGGATTACTATAAAAGCACTCCAGAAGTAATCTCACTTCTTTATCCAAAGTAGCATCTACCATATAATAATTATACCAAGATTCAGGCCAACCTATCCAATAACAAACTTGAGAAAGAAGTAATCCCAATTTATCCAAATACTCGTGGGCCAAAATATCAAGTTTAACTTCTTCTCGTATAAGATGTAATGACGATACTACATAAGGAATCAGATGTCCAAACGAATAGTTTTTCGAATACTGTTGAACAGTATGAGCCAAAGGTAAAAGTTTAGTTACGTCATTCTTATTATAATCAAACTTACCATCCATTGGAAGTAATGAGAGAATGGTTATAACTAAAGCATTCCATTCGTTTCTAGTTGGATCTACCATTAATGCTGATCTCCATATCATCCATATAGTTTCATTATTGTTTGTTCCTGTGATGTATTTGACACATTGAAGGCATTTGAGAATAATGTTGGACGTGGGTTTAAGAATTAAATTCAAGATATAAGTACTGTCGCCCCTTAAGACGATATTTTCATCGTGACAACTCTCGATATAGTTTATAGTAGGACATAAAGACGTTAAATCCGTTGGAGCTGAAACAACATCAACAAAGGGATTGACTAACCGAAGAAACTTATTCTCAGTTAAAATCACTAATAACCCTTCAAATGACGAATTCAATGGATGACAACTTTGACAGTCTATAGTATAAACTCTTTGAAACTGTGGGATTGTAGTGATCAGTTGATTGAATATATAAATCTTAGCTTCTTGTTTAAGTTTATTCATTATCACTATAGCTTCTTGGTCTCCGAAATATAAATTATACATATCGAGATCATTCCTATTTAGTTGGATATTGAATATTTCCACTTTAGTCAAAATCATATCTTTTCGAAGTCCATTGATTTCAAAGGAAGTGATTTCAGGAATTGTAACTTCTGATCCCATTCTGGCAATCGAAGATGCGTCCGATAATAAGGTGCTCGTTCTCTTTTTCTCCATATTTATGGAAGAGGTGATGGTATGTGAATGAGATGGATTCATGGGAGGATTAAGGGGATCATTCAATTCATCTTCAAGGATTCTATTAGGATGTGGAGTTAAGAACGTGTTCTTTCTCTTCATGAATTTATAAGAATTGCCTCGTTTAGGATTCCGATGAGAACTCTTTATATGATATAGAATAATGGATTTATCCTGATGATGATAGGTTGCACATAACGATAGCAGTTTATTCAAACCTTGAGCAGGGAAACATAACAATTCTTCATGAGGAGATATAATTGACGTAGAAGATGAAGTGATGATTCGAAATTCTCCTATAGGATCAACTAAAGAAATGAACTTGCCAGTATTTTGTAAAGGGTGAATAGGACTACCAATTGATATTGTTGATTGATCTTTCTCTAGTATAAGACCAGATTCAAAAGCTAATGCTCTCTTGAGTAAAAACGGGAAACTTACATGATGTTCTTTACCGTTAGTATATATGAATGCTGATTTGGAAAGACACACTACAAGGGACTCTTCTTTTGGATGATCGATGGAGTCCGGTGTGAAGTTGGTGAACGTGGCAAATATTATATCTTCATCGAACGTGAATTTCTTACTTATTGTGGTTCCTTTGATTAGAATGACTTGTCGTTTATAAGTAACGAGTTGTTTATGATTTGCGAACAACGTAGTTTTACCATCTTGAAAAGGAGTTAGATGATTGGATAGATCTAAGAACGGTAAGGATAATTTCAGTCCATTTATGGACATTTTATTTTTTGTTTTGTGGGTTTGGTTTTGTGGTTCGTAGTTTGTTTTGGTTTTACCTAAGTTTCTATCAGTGATTGATTCTGGGGTTACGCGATTCCCAGTATCAACAGATCATCTCGAGAGTCCAACTCTTCTCAACTTTTGTCACCCGTAACCATAGACACCCCAACACCCATATTTACATAAACCAAGACAAAGAAAGCGAAGATAGTGAAGATAGTGAAGAGACAACAAAAAGAAAACTATATACAGTATATTGATAAAACACTTATTCAATAATTCTAGTAACTAAACCAGTACCAACAGTCTTACCACCTTCTCTTAAATTGAAACGTTGGTTAAGTTCAAGAGGAGTCTTTCTAACTAATTCAATTTCCATTTCAATGTTATCACCAGGTTGAACCATTTGAGAATGATCAACTCCTTCACCAGGTGGGAATCTTAAAGTACCGGTAACATCAGTAGTTCTGATGAATAATTGAGGTTTATAATTCTCACCAAATGCGGAATGACGACCACCCTCTTCTTTACTTAAGATATACAATGAAGCCAAAACTTTCTTATGGGAAGTAACAGTGCTAGGTTTGGCTAAGACCATACCTCTAGAAACCTCATCTCTTTTAACACCTCTTAACAAAATACCAGCATTATCACCTGCCATAGCTGAATCTAATTCCTTCTTGAACATTTCAATTCCAGTAACAGTAGCTTTGAAAGTTTTGTCACCACCTCCAACAATTTCAATTTCTTCACCTTTCTTTAAGGCTCCTCTTTCGACTCTACCAGTAACAACGGTACCTCTACCTGAGATTGAGAAAACGTCTTCAACTGGTAATAAGAAAGGTTGTTCCAAATCACGAGTTGGGGTTGGAATATGTTCATCGACAGCATCTAATAATTTCAAAATGGCTTCTTTACCAATAGCAGGTTCTTTATCTTGTAAAGCACATAAAGCAGACCCCATAATAACTGGAGTATTGTCTCCATCAAATCCATATTGTGATAATAACTCTCTCATTTCCATTTCAACTAATTCTAACATTTCTGGATCATCGATAGTGTCGACTTTGTTAACGAAAACAACCAAATGTTGAACTCCAACTTGTCTAGCTAATAATAAATGTTCTCTAGTTTGAGGCATTTGTCCATCAGTTGCAGCAACAACGATTATGGCTCCATCCATTTGAGCTGCACCAGTAATCATGTTCTTAATGTAATCTTGATGCCCGGGACAATCAACATGGGCATAATGCCTCTTATCAGTCTCATATTCGACATGGGCAGTGGAAATAGTGATACCTCTGGCTCTTTCTTCTGGTGCTCGGTCAATTGAACCATAATCTAAAAAATTCGCGCCACCTTTTTCGGACAAGACTTTGGTAATCGCAGCAGTCAAGGTGGTCTTCCCGTGATCAACATGACCAATGGTACCAACGTTAACATGAGGTTTTGATCTGTCAAATGAAGCATAGGATCTGATGAAAGTAGAAGGAAAGGCTCTACTTACAGAACGTAAAGCAGGACGTATAGCAGGACGTAAGGTACTTAAGGTCAACATAGTGTGAAAAATTTTTTTCAGAGGTTGTGCGAACTTTCAGTATGTTGATTATGTAAGCGAGATATTCATTGGTTAACTGTACATACCCACTAGTTGGGTATTCATCTTCATTTTCAATGTAATTTTTAACTATGGGAGACTAATAAAAAAAACTTTTCTATTGATAACTATTTGGCTATTTGACTATTTAAGCTTCGACTATGTCCTATATTAAGACTGAGAGGGTGTACCGGTGTTGGATATTGAATTGAATAAGACATAAGGACATAAATACATACGGATTAATTATTTAATAAAGGACTATCTTCAGGGGGCAGTTCAGGTTCACATTCAGGTTCGTCATGTAAATTCTGTTCGATAATCCTCTCAACTTGTCTTCTCTCAAGAACTTCAGCATCTAGACCATCAGATCTAATATACTCATAATAAATACACATACTAAGTAATGTACCTTGTAAGATTACGGCTACTACATATGAAACCCATGAACTCCAATGAGATCCTTTTGCAAAGAATAAAGTGGCAGCGAAAATAGCTCCACCAGGGGTTTGAATACACATCATTCCTATTGATAAAGTTCCTGGATGTTTCAAATGATAAGTAGTCCAAATTTGAGGAACATATTTGATAATTGTCAAGAGAGTGGATAATAATCCATTAATATTGGCAATTGTCACAAGTACCGTATCATTAGTAGCGAATCCAATAATAATTTCAACCATAGAAGTTATAATATGAGCCAATACTAATTTCCCGACATGAACGTTTCTTTCATATTCATGTTTATCTTGTTTAATTGAATGTTTAGTCCATAACAATACGAGGGCCAAGATCATAACTGCACACACACATTGGAGACTTATTTGAATGAGGTTCAATTGTGAATTTATACAATTAAAAGTACTTAACTTTCCAGCTCTACAACATTGTCTAGCACTGGAACTAATCAAAATAATGTTAGTAATGGTAAATATTGATGAACAGGACCCTAATAAAAGGAATTGAGTAGATAAACCTTCTGAGGTTCTTTTTATATAAATTCTATGATATTGAGGGATATAACTGATGAAGATTCCAACGGTAATGACTATGGCTAATACGAAATTGACCACAGAAGCACCTTCATATTTAGAGCATATTTCAGGGTCAAAGTCAGTCATGTTCTAATGCGAAGAATGCGACCTTCTCCCCATAATTCATACCTCAATTTGACCCTCACTTTTATAGATAAGATAAGTACACTCAGTAAGCAGAGCACTCTCTATAAGTAGAGGACCCTTTATGGAACACCCTCTATAAGCAAAATAAAGAAAAGAAGAGCACAACACAAATACACATGACACAAATACAGTGAAAGAATACAAATATCTCAATATATATTGACTATCATAATCATCATCATAATCATCATTCATTCATTGGATTACTGCTCAATGGATATAGGAATTTTTAAACAAATTGACTCGTAATTTTGAAACTTTATAATCACCTTTATAAAGTAAAATCTCCCTAAAGTACAACTTTGAAACGATGGTACTAAACTATAATATTCTTTTTGCTCAGATCCAACGATTTGTTTAGATAATAAATCCTTTAAATCCGTAGACAAATGAATAACCTTAGTATATTGTTTAGCATTAGTATCATATTTCCAAGACTCAATACCTTTATCGGTTCTAACCTGAACATCTTCTAATTTAAGATAATCATACTTACATGATAGGTTTGAAAGGGCTTTCATGTCCATAATCAATTGACTATCTACTTCGAGCACTTCACACCCAAGTTTTTTACTTAAAGACGTTATCTCTTCAACATATCCCTTAAAAGGTTGACTAACGTTAACTTCAAATCCATCTTGGGCTGTATTTTTAAAGATCATATCTTGGGTGAGAATAATTGGTACAGGATACTTCTTAGATCTATAAGTGAAAACCACCAATTCCATATGAACTGATTTAATTTCTGGTGATTTGGTTTTAGTTTCTGAAGGTGTATAAAGTAACTCAATTGGTAAGGAAATCTTGGTACTTAAACCTGAACTATCTTCTCGGACCTTGAACTTCTTGGCAGGAAAATACTTCAACTTATATTGTTCTTTAGGGGTCCTTATTTGAAATACTCCTGTGACTTTTGCAGAAGATGTTAATGTCTGTTTTCTCTTTAATGGTGATATGCAATGAAACGTATCGTCCGTTTCTGTAGTAGTTGGTGATATTCCTGAACTATAAAGTTGTTTCCGTTTAGAAATAGACAATTTCCGTGCTAATGAATCACTGACATTCATTTGATTAACTCCAATTAACTCATTTCCAAGACTAATCTTCTGTTTTACTCGTTCAATAAGATTTCTATACATCATCTTAGCTTCAGCTTCAAGATTAGAGGCTTCAATCTCCTCCCGTAAAACATTAATAGGCATCACTCTTAAGAAACAACTGGAATTCTCCACTATAATGAATTCGTCAGGTTGTTGAGGTTGTAGGTTCAATTTTTTGAATTGTGAAGCTCTACCAATTACCCTTGCTTCAATACTATAACTTATAGCTGTATCAGCGAACGATAAATCTTTAAGCGTCTGTTTTTTCGTTTTCTTGGTGTCATCTTTACCTTTACCATTCCCAAGACGTAATTTTCTTCTTTCTTGCATGAATTGATCTCTAGCCAATCCAATGGATGGTAACATTTGACAATGCCCACTAAGAGAGTGGGTCTCGCATGAACAGTCTAATAATCTTTCCGGCAAGGTGAAATTAAAGAACCTTTTATAGACAACACCGGGTGCAAAATACTTTTCACTGGGAAGCAGAAGCCATGTCCCATCGCCAGGGTCTTGATCAGCTATTTGGTCAACATGGGCTGGTGACCAAGATGCATTATAATCAAACATATTCAAGAATTTGAAGAAAAGCACAGGTTTCTTGGGATCGTTCACGTCTCCCATAACTGAGACTTTTCCTTCGAATACCACAGAAAACATGTCGAACTTCAATTTTTCTTTTGATAAGTTCTCTACTATTACATATCCTTTAATTACATCTCCTTGACGGTATTCACATCCTTCCACGTCAACTTCTTCTTTATTGTCAGTAACATGAATTTCTATTCTTAGTTCTGATGGAATTGCCGGTCTTACATCCGAAAGACGTTTCATTTTATGAGTATTCCCCAAAATACTATTTTCCCATCTGTTGGGCAAACTATTGGGAGAGTCATTCATATTTGCAGGCACATGGACCGAATCGAAATAACCTGACCCGGGAGTAATTGGAGACATAATATTCACGTCTGCTGGGCTAGTCAAACCTGGTGAAGATGCTGGCGAAACTGCTTCATAAATTGGAGGTTTTGCAAACGTTTCATCATCTTCTCTACCTGGTTGAATATTTTGAGAGAATGTCGACGCATACATTTGGTACGAAGGTAAAATGCTCCATATAGAAACACTCTCATAACTTGGTGATACTATAGGATGAAGAACTTCTTGTCCAACAAGACCTTCGTTAAATGGTTGCTTCTTTATATCATTCTTTAAGTTTAAACCAAACCTATTTATAGTGGATTTAGGCTTGTCATTCTCACCTCTTGAACTGCTAGGTCTAAGTCTCCCTACAATTTCCCTTGCCGATGTAGAGTTTCCCGTTTGGGCGACGTCCTTTGGCATTGAGTTCCCCTGAAAACTGAGGTCTTGGTGATGTGATGGATAAATATAAAAGTGCGCAATTTTACTGTATCATCATATGAGCTCAGGATCTTGGGCGTTTAAAGGTACTCGTCAAACACAGACCGTGCCGGGATCTTCGAGATGGACGGCAAATCATCTTCATGATTGGAGCCGACTTATGCTTGATAGCGTGAATGGGTTTTATAAAGAATTTGAAACTGAGTTTTCCGGTCTAAGTGATTGTATGGATAATATTGTTGATGAAGAATTGGTGGATTTATATTTAGATAAGTTAGGGCTTGAGTTTAAGGAATTGAACCAGAAGACACAAAAGCAAAGTCCACTTCGAATACTGAATAATGGTGTTTCACTAACCTCACAAAGTAAACACAAATCCCTGCCTTTAAAGCAACTGTCTTTAAAGCAACTGTCTTTACCTTCAAAACTGCCATTGAAACCTTCAGAAGAACTGCCGATTAAAAGACTGCCACTGAAACGACTGCCACTAAAAGAATTCGTTCAAAGGGTATCATTCAAAGAATCTACAAAAATATTTCCTCCTAGTAGTCCAAAAAATCAAACCCTGAGTCTAACCCAAGAATATGATATATCCCTCCAGAGGATCCAAATGTCAGTCAGACGACAAACTTCGGAGTCGACGAAACAGAAACTTATTAAACAAGAAAGAGTACCTGCTAAAACCCCGAGTAAATCGCCGTTTGTGTCTTTACCTCCAAGAGAACCATTGAATATTAATTCTTCATTATCACAAATAAGCCGGAAATCAATAAGTAGGAAAACCACAAAATCCAAGGATTTCGACGCAAGAGATTTTGACTCGAATTCTCCAATTAAAAGGCGATATCCTTCCTTCATTGAACAACAACCAAGTCCTAAACCCAAAGCATCACCGGTACCTGATAGAGATTTTAAAAGGGAATTTATTGAACTCAACAGGACATCTCTTCATAAGAATACCCACAAGTCAGCTAGTGGTCCTTCTCCGGTAAGAAGGATCCTTGGTCCTAGCAAAACTCCAAGCAAACAAATAATTGATACCCCAGGGTCAGTGCCTTCAACTGGTGCCAGTAAACTTATTTCAAGGTCTCCTACTAGATACGGAACTAAATTTTCCAAAAATAGCTCATTAGCTTCTACTAGAGATGATACGGATTCTTTTGTTCTTGATAAACTGACTGGTCCAGTTATATCAGCTGCAACCCCTGCTAAATTTATGAGTCCTACTCATTCAAGCACAGCCAAGTCCACTGTAAAGAAGGATGTCACTAAAAACAAATTCTTGACTACCGCTTTAAATCCAAGTATGACTTTGTCTAAATTGCCATTGAAGAATGTTCCACAAGTATCTCCTGACAAAGCAAGACAAAGATCAATTGGTTTAGAGAGATCTGAATCAGTGATTCCACCATTAAAGAAGAAATCTTTACTATTACCTAGGAATGAAGTCAAACCAAAGAGAATCACTGTATCGCTTCATCAAAAGAAAACCTTGCCTTCAGATGCTACGTTGAACTCTAATAATGCTGTGAAACATAAATTAGAACCTCCAAGCACAGTTGAGTATAAACGGAGACGTTTAGGAGGAAATGCAGTAGCACTACCTGATGCTGCTAGACCCCAGCATTTACGACAAAATTTTGCCAACGCCACCACCACTTCAAATACCACTACTAATACTCCAAAAGTATCAGCTACTCAGAGCCGTCCTATCAATACTCCTAATTTCAAAATTCAACCCAAAACTCCAATGAGAATAAAAGCACCGGAATTCAATCTTTTCACTGACACCCAACTGGACTTGCCAGATATTGAAACTGATGATGAAAATAATTCTAAAAAGGTATTACAATCATGGGCAGATTCGCCTGAGCTTTATAAATTGGTGTTGGAGAATAAACAGATTGATCCCAAAACTGTGTTTGGAGAAGTTCCTGTATTTAGAATTGAAGATGCATTTGAATCAGAAGCTTCTAGAATAAGAGGTGAACCATCACCTTTAAAGAATCATCGAGATATGAAGAAGTTGAGAGAAATGAGAAGGTCACATAATTGATCATAAAAATAGCTATTGTATATTAATGTATTTTAAAGCCTTTTAAAGGGTTCACCTAAAGTTATTTTCTGTCTTTATTCGGTTAAAGAGCCCTCTTGGCAAGAACAGCAGCTTTATTCCATTTAGATAACCAATCGGCTGATTCCTGTTTTGGTACAACATATAACCTTAAGGCATTATCAAATAAAGGAACCTTGGGTGAATCTTTCATCAACACTTCATTGATAGCCACATTCTTACCGACCTTTATTAAACCACCAGCTTCGGTTTCTAAGTAACATTGTAAATTCTTTACTCCGAAATTCTTATGTTTAGGATCTTCAAAATACGATGGAGGTCTATCCATGACGGTATTTAAAATATCATTAGGAGTGGTTAATTCTCCTATTTCTTGTAAGAAATCGAATTCATCTGTGGTAGGGTATAACACCATAGCTGGGAATAACAATTGTGACTCATAATCAATGTCATTTTCAAGTCTTAATTTAGCTTCTTCAAGAAGTTCTGCTGGTTTACTTGACTTTATTATCATCAAATGTCTTAATTTTATGGCATTAATAAGAATGGTATTTTTCATTTGTTTCTCTTTTTCTTGACGTTCTTTCTTCTCAGCTGCTGCTTTGATCTGATTCTCTTTTGCAATGGTTTGATCAAGAGTATCCTGTATTGGTTTATTTTCAGAATCAATACTCAATCCATATTGTAAGATTTGTTTGGCTTCTTCATACCTTGCCACCATGAAAAACGCTTTCCCGGATCTATAACAAGCCTTGACACTTTTTGGGTCTATTATCAATGCTTTCTTACAATCTTCAATACACCTTCTATAATTTTTCAATTCCAAATTACATGCTGCTCTGTTCAAATACAATGCAAGATTAATGGTATTATCTTCACATTCAACTTCCAACCCTTTTGTGTAATAATCAACGGCAACTTTGTAATTCTTAACTTTATAATGATCATTTCCCTGGTTCTTGAAATTGCCTGCTATTTCATGTGGTTCTCCATCATAAGCAAGACTTCTAAGAGCTTCTAAATTTGAATTCTCACCACCTTCTCCATCAGTTTCATCTAGTTCCGTCATAAAGAAAGGTAGACGGTTTAATTCTTTCATAACATCTTCACTTGATTTCTCTGCATATTCCATAAGTTGGGGAGGTAAATCTGGTTCTCCTGGTTTAGGAACGTATCTTCTTTTATCCCATTCTGACATGTTTGATATTTGAGAGAAGATGAGATGAGATGCGCGGTGATAGTATTAGTTCTATGGATTTCTATTATATACTTCTTAAGAAAGTCTGAGCTTACTTCTGTGTAAGAGTACAAAAAGAATTATTATACTTCTGAACAAATTCTGTAGAGTACAAAATACAACAATACCTTAATAAAAACTATTTAAACTCATACTTTCCTTTTATAACAGGATATTGTATGATAAGAGGAACCTTCATAATCAATTCATTCCCCACATCTACTCGTATCTGTAAATAATAGACCCTGGACATATAACATGATTGAAAGTCAGGAACTATTCGACAATTCCCATCTCTGGCATTCACAATATCCACTTTTATAGTGAACAGCTTAGTGTACTTATCTTTTTCTGTAGTGTCTTTTTCGGTAGTGTTCTTTTCCCATGGTATATTCTTTAAACAAGGTATGACTGGAGACTCGATACTTAACACTGTTGTGATAGACCTAAGATTAGACAAAACTTTAACATCATTAATTAAAGAATCTTCAATCTCAATATTTCCCTGTTTATCGTTTTGAAATATCTTACTTAATTCTCTAGCATAGATCTGAAACCTCTTTATAGTCAAATGATCAAAATCATCACCTGGTTTGCTGTTATTTTCAAAGAACATATCAGAATGAAAAACACATGGAATAGGCATTTGCTTTGATTTTATAGTCAAACAAACCAAATCAACAGCGATTGATTTAATCTCAGGTTCTGAATTCAAATCCAGTGCTACGTATGATAAAGTTAATGGCACTTCTACTTCGGATTGACGTGATGGTTTCAAATCCAGAAGTTTTATATGGGGTTCAATATTAGCAACATATACAACTTTGGGAGTGGATAAGGTTATAAGTCCTTTAAGTTTCGATATAATCCTCTTCTTCACTTTATATGGTGAGAATACTTCATAACTAAGTTTCCGGGGACGGTCGAACGCTTCATAATAAGAATTCTTCAACTTATTCAAATCTGATGTATGGGATTTTACAGCACATAATTGTTCTAGGCTGGGACTCGTACCTAAAGCTTTATGCAGTTGAATAAACGTCTCAATTTTATGTACTCGGTTATAGTGATTTAAAATGGCTTCTTCTTCAATCAGTTTCCTATTCAATTGAAACAAAGGATGATCATGTGCCCCAACTTTAATGTATTGATAAGTTTGACTGCCAATCACAAGTTTATCATCATTAGAAGAAAATTCATAGTGTTTTGATCTTCCGATTATTCGAGCACAAATACTATAAGATATACTTGAATCCTCAAATCCATAGTCTGGGGGCTTGACAGCTCTATCCACATGAACTTCTTCCTTTGAAAGCTTTTTGTGGTTCATCTCTGATAAGGTTTCATTTAAGCATTTCCCCATACTAGGAGCTATTTGTAAATGTTTAATGAAATCACAACCACCATCCAATAACTTTTCCGGGAGCTTGAAAGCAAAGAACTTCTTATAAGCCGCATGAGGAGCTAGAACCTTATTAGGATCTAATTGAGTTTTGAACTTGTCGTATGGGTCTACCAGAGCTAAAACCAGGCAATAGAAAGGATCATGGTTTTCCTCGGGAAACCGTTCTATATTGGCATCCGACCAAGAAGCATTGAAATCAAACATACTTAGGAACTTATGTGAAAATGGAGACTTGTTTTGGTCTAAAGTTACCACCCCTTCTAGTGTCACAAAGAACATATCAAAGGGTAAAGCTGTATCACTATCATTTATGATGGTAACAAACCCATAGAGATATTCACTTTGCAGAAGTAGCACTTTAGATGGATCAATTATCTCTGGCTTGACGCCCTTCTTGCCAATTTCTTTTGTGAGGAATATCCTTAGTTTTATATCTTTTGATACATTATTACTATGTTTATTGAGGACTTTTAATTTATCAATATTAGCGAGTATACTGTCTTCATAACGTGAGAATTCTGTTGCTGTTTCTGGGATTTGTGTTTGTGGATCTAAGCCTGTTTGTGGTTGCAACAAAGGGGTTTGTGGTTCCAAGTATGGAGATTGTAACGATGGTGTTTGTGAAGGAGTATTTAACGGATCTGAGAATTCAGAAGCCAGATTCGATGGGGTAGGTGAAAAAAGATAACTAGGTGGCTCTGAATGAGGGTAATCTGCGGAATAAAAAGATTTGGATAGCGTAGATTGGTCCATATGATAGGATGGAAGGATATTGATAACTTCTTGATGCTTTTTATCATGATTATTAGAAGGTGTTTGTGTCATATCATATCATTTGTAATAATTGAGATTGAGATGTGATAAGGTTTTAAATGCGGAATTAATATCCGCATTTGGATGCTTTGATTTCTAATAATCTTTTACTTTGTGGTATTTCCTTTTGGTGAATGGGCTTGAATAGATTTGTGTATTTCTCTATTTGTGTATTTGACTACGTTCTTTGTGTTTCAGGAAGTTCTTAAGATTTTATATAATTTTTTCAATTTTTTTCATTTTGCAAATTTCACACTTGTACAATAAATAAAGAACTACAGAGAGATTTGGATTAAAAAAAAAAATTAAATTGTTAAATAATAATTTAATAACTAAAAATAATTCTATTATACACAAAAGTATCCACAACATCATCCACAAAACCAACCAATCACTCAGACCTTTCGACTCTTAAAGGAACCTTACAAATCAAAGTATCACCATTCCCTAACTTCACATTGACCTTTAAATAATATAATCGAATTTCAAAACAATTCTGGAAATCAGGAACTAACGTCACATTATCGAAAAACTTGGATCCTTTTGTACCCTTGGTGTGACATTTTTGTAAATCTAAGTGAAGATCAAATGTCTTTGTGAATGAATCAGTATCTTTTACCCATGGGAAATCTCCAATCGTCGATTTCTTATCTGATACACCTAAATAAGTGTCATCGATTTCAAATATGCTGAATTTACTATAAATACTTGCTAGAGCCTTTAAGTCATCATAGAGGTTCCGGTCAACTTGAATATTCTCTCCTCCTACTTTATTAATCAAGTCAGTCAATTCTTTCAAGTCTTTTTTATGACCATTATTGACTCTATCTTGGAAAAGTCCACTCTCAGTTTTGTTGCCTAAATGTTGCAATTCTTCATCATGAATGAAAAACTCATGACAAAATTCAACTGGAATTAGGTGTTTACCTGACCTGAAAGTTCCTGCTACCAACTCTGCCTTGACGCTTTTGATTTCGGGGAAACTCTTACCAGTTGTATCGTAATACGCTATTTGCAAAGGAATCGAAAGCTTTAACTTGTTTTCATCCACAGCAAGCTTTCTATACTTGATAGGTGGAACATAACAAATCTTATACTCAATTTTAGGGGTTGAAAGCGAAATGAAATGATTGGATTTGTTGGAAATTATTGACTTCTTTTTAAATGGAATAATGTTTCTGTAAGAAACCTCAAATTGTTTAGAAACTGAAGGAGTCAATGATAATTTTGTATCAACAGATTTGAACAATTGTCGTATTTTCGAATCTGAGGAATTCATGGGTGTTAAGCTTAAATTACTCAATGAGCTCCTGGTACTTTCTAAACTCTTCCCAAACTCTATACGTTCCTTAATAGAACTTATAAACCCTTTATAGTATCTCATTATCTCATTAGGGTCTTCAATATAGAAATAATTCCGTATAGGCACCACTCTAATAGGACAAACAGTTTCACAAGGTATGATATACTGATTTTCTTCATTTAAAAATCCATAATCGTGGGATTTCCCTATGACTCTACATGCTAAATGGTAATCGATTGAAGTATCTAGAAAAGATAAATCTTGAACTGCCTTCTTCTTTTCAGCAAGCAACGAAGATGGCCGGATATTATACCGGGGGTAACCTAAACTTGGAGGTAATTGTGTATGACCATTGAGATTATGGACTTCACATATATCATCTAATAATTTATCAGGGACTTTAAATGAGAAAAATCGTTTGTACTTGACTCCTGGTAACAATTTCTTCAGTAGGTCAATGGAAAGTAAAGTATTATCATAAGGATCAGTTTCACCTTCACACCAATCATGAGGATCTCCATCATCTGTTGTTAATCTATTAATATTAGAATAAGTCCAAGATGCGAATAGGTCAATCATATTCAAAAACTTATGAACCACAAGTGGGGTTTGTGTATCTATGAATCCATCCTTATTCTCTAGAACTACCAACTCACCTTCAAACACAACATAAACCATATCAAAGCTACATGGAATATCAGAAACATTCTCTATAGTGACATAGCCATGAATGTAATCTCCTTGTTTGAATTCTGTATCACTTGTATCGATTATTTCAGGGGCAATTCCCTTCTGACACACGTCTTTGGTTACATGGAGTTGTATGTCTAGATTTCTGGAAACTTTGTGATCATATTTGCTAAGGTTATTGAGCTTATGGATATTGGCAATGATAGTGTTTTCCCAGATTTCTATTCGATCATTTTCTGTTTGTGGAACTATAGGAAATGGAAACTCATTAGGGTCTTGGTCGGGCGACAACGGACTGAATGGTGATGGGAATTGGGATATTGGTGTAAACCCAGGGTCGGGAATTAATTCATAGGTCGGTGGTTCTCGTGAAAAATCCTCATCTGGTGAATTTAATGTCCTGGATATTGTTGATGTGAACATTTGGTACGAGGGAAGGATATTTGTGATAAGATCATCTTCATTCTTTCCACGATTGGCTGGGTTATTTGTTGTATTACCATCCATAACGTGAGGTGCGATGAGATGTTAGTGTAGTGCGGCTTAAAGGGTCTAGGCGTAAAGGGTCTAGACGTATAAAGGAGGTGGGATATTTTTGGTTACATAAATAGAAAAGTGAGTTAATTTGTTTGTGGGTTTAAATATGTGATTGGAATATGTTGTTATTAGGGCCATGATAGAGAATAGTAGCGTTTTGAATGGTAATAATTCGTTAATTAAGAGTTATGAAGACAAACTAGAAGTCTTAGAAAACTTTTAGAAACTTGATCCACAAAGTCGATGAATCTATCCCTAGTAACATAACACAAAAGCAAATGAAAAAAAGAGGGTATGCCATGGATAGTTCATAAAGGCTCAGCAAAGTATGAGTGAAAGAAAAATCGGTTAACAGAAAATTGGCGATGGAAAAAGCGGCGATAAAAAGGGAGCCGCACTTTTGATAAGAACATATGAAACCAACTAAGCAAAGACCCAACCATAATTTTAGATACATCCCCACCGTTATGGTGATGATGGTGTTCTTATATATATACGTCCTAAAGAATTTCAGTGACATGACTGAAATGAACTCAAAGTTGATGGATTCGAAATTATATGAAATAAGAATGTCTGACACATCAATATTAAACTATGAACGCAATCCTACCCTTAATCCTCATAAAAGTCATTTACATATTGGGAGTAAAGCTATGGTAAGTAGTGATGTTCCCCAATGTTCGAAGATGGGTAAAGAAATCTTATTAAGAGGTGGGAATGCCGCAGATGCTACCATTACTGTAGCTCTTTGTATTGGCAGTATAAACTCGGCATCGTCAGGGATTGGTGGTGGTGGGTTTATTGTGAGTTCACATAATGAAACTGGGGACATTATAAGTATTGATGCTAGGGAAATGGCACCAGGGAAAGCATATGAGGATATGTATTTGTCAGACCCAATTTTAGCTACAATTGGAGGATTGAGTAATGGAATTCCCGGAGAATTAAAAGGTTTAGATGAATTATATAGACGTCATGGATCAGGGAATCTTACATGGTATGAGTTATTCGAACCGGTGATTGAAATGAACAGAAATGGGTTCGAGTGTACGGTGGTGCTAGAATTATTTATTGATGCTTTAGCTACGAGATATATGCCGTTATTCCCTGCGATCTTAAAAGACTGGGATTTCATTTATAATGATGATGGAAGCTTTAAGAAGAGAGGAGATATAGTAAAAAGGGAAAGCTTTGCTAATACTTTGGAATTAGTGGCCAGAAATGGATCTAGTGATATTTTTTATGATCCTAATGGACCCATAGTTAAGAACATGATAAAGAACAATAATCAATTTGGGGGAATATTTACACCTGAAGATTTCACGAAATATGAAGCCAAAGTTGAACCAAGTTTGAATTTAACCCTTGATGATGATTTTAAAGTGTTTACTACCAGTGGTGTAAGTTCAGGATTGGTATTATTGAGTGGATTGAATGTATTCCATAGGCTTTATGAGTCTCATGATACTAATACTACTATCGTTCACAAAATCATTGAAACTATGAGATGGATGGCTTCAGTAAGAACAAGATTAGGTAATGGTAATAAGGATTATACGGAGCATATCCAATATTACACCCTGCCGGAGTTTGCTGAGGATATTGCAAATAACAAATATTCCAATAATCAAACATTCCCGTGGAAACATTATGATCCATTATTCGAAATGGTAGATCCACATGGAACTTCCCATTTTTCTATCTTGGATGAAAATGATAATGCTGTTGGAATGACTACTACCGTGAATTTATTATTTGGATCGTTGGTATATGATCCGGTTACTGGAATTATTCTTAATAATGAAATGGATGATTTCCTGACAAAGTCATTTAATAATTCGTTCAATTTGGCTCCTTCTAAGTATAATTTAGTTAAACCTTTTGCTAGACCATTATCATCAACTGCTCCTACCATTATAATGAAAAACGGAAAACCTGATTTATTAATTGGAGCAGCTGGGGGATCTAGAATCACCACTGCTATTTTCCAAGCTATCATTAAGATTTATTATTTGAATTATTCGTTATTGGAAAGTATAGCATACCCAAGAATCCATGACCAATTAATACCGGATTACGTATTCAGCGAAGACCCTGAATTGTTATCCAAAGAGTTTGGGGAAGGAATATATGAGGAATTGGTGACATTGGGTCATAGTTTTGAACACACGGGAGTTGAAACTGCAATGAATGCTATACAGCGAGTTATCAATGGTAGTGAGACGGAAATTCAGGGAGTAGGTGATTTTTGGCGTAAACTTGCTGAAGCTGATGGTTATTGATTTTATACCCACTAATACTATATCTATAGATAAAACCTATACACCAAATTTATTTGAATATATACATATAGATCTAGAGACACAGTTATATGAAAAGATGCCTATATACACAACTTATAACAGATAGAAATAGATAAAGGTCCTTAGCTCCGTAATTAAGCTTCTCTACATAGGGGTGGTTTTTCCATGGTTAATGCGTAATGCGAAAGGTTCCCTTGGTCCTTAACCGGATAATGACTCCGTTCTAAGGAGTTAAGGTACAAGGGTGGTTGTCTAGGATTAATGTGTTTGTGTGTAATTGTATGATTAACTCTTGTAATATTCTTGTAATAAGGAAGTATCGGATACTTTCATTAAATAATAACCCGATTGTATTATTATGGTAACTCCGAATGCCCCACAAAAACTCTCACCAATCGCATTAAAAATAGCGTCATTTAGCTCGGAGTTTAAAGCGACAATCCCCAGATTATTGCCTGTTTTTTATATAAGGTGGCCATCACTGCATTTATTTATTATCGTTTGAATTCTTTGAGTTTGTGTTACAGTACTAAAGAAAATGACTTATGCCCATCAAGGTGAATTACAAAAGTTACCAATCCCTGATCTAACTAAAACTTGTCAGAATTATCTAAACATTTTAAAACCCTTACAAACCGAGAAAGAACATGAGAGAACAATTGAAGCCATTAGGAAGTTCTTAACTGATGGTACTGGTAAATATTTAGATCAACATTTAAGAGAATATGCCAAGACTAGGAACAGTTTTATTGAACAGTTTTGGTATGATTCATATTTGAACTACGATTCACCTGTAGTATTGAATTTAAATCCTTTTTTCTTATTGGAAGATGATCCTTTCAATAACGAGTCAAATTCAGTTAATCCTCAAGTTAAGAGAGCAGCTTCATTGACATTATCATCATTAAAATTCATTAGAGCCATCAAAAATGAAACTTTACCTGTTGATAGGTTGAAGAATGGTCAGGTATTGGATATGTACCAGTACAGTCGATTATTTGGAGCTTCGAGAATTCCTACTGACAGTGGATGTGTAATGCAAACAGATACAAATTCCAATCATATAGTGGTATTATCCAAATCACAATTTTATTGGTTCGATGTATTGAATAAGGAGAATGATTTGATTTTAAATGAATCGGACTTGATTATAAATTTCAATAGTATTATCAGAGACTCGTTAAACGTTAATGCTAATGACGTTGCTAAGTCTTCTTTCGGAATATTAACTACTGAAAATAGAAGAGTATGGTCTAAATTAAGAAATACCAATTTGAACAATAACAAAACAAATCAAGAAATATTATCCATCATTGACTCAGCCCTTTTTGTGTTATGCTTGGATGATATTAAATTATACGATTTAAGTGATTTGGCAAAAAACATGTTATGTGGGTTATCCATTTTGGATAAGGGGATCCAAGTTGGTACTTGTACAAACAGATGGTACGACAAACTTCAAATCATCATTACTCAAAATGGTAAAGCTGGGATTAATTTCGAACACACGGGTGTAGATGGTCATACGGTTTTAAGATTTGTTAGTGATATTTATACGGACTCTATTCTTTCATTTGCTAGTCAAATCAACCAAAATGCTCCAAATTTATGGAAGGATGATCACAACAAAATCTCAGGTCAATCCACAGAATCATTAATTACTATTCCTCGTAAATTGGAATGGAATTTAACTCCTGATTTATCATTGGCTTTAAGGTTTGCTGAGACAAGATTAAGTGATTTAATCAACCAGAACGAATTCAAACATTTGGAATTCAAGAATTACGGTTCTTCTACTATTAAGAACATGAAATTCAGTCCTGATGCATTCCTTCAAATGGCTTTCCAAGCTACTTATTACGCTTTATACGGGAAAGTCGAATGTACTTATGAACCAGCTATGACCAAACATTTCTTCCATGGTAGAACCGAAGCTATTAGGACTGTTAGTCAAGAGTCGAATTTATTTGTAAGGAAATTCTTTGACTCTTCAGTGTCGTCTAAAGATAAATTGTTCTTTTTATCTAATGCTTGTAATTACCATTCCAAACAAACCAAGATGGCCGCTAGTGGTGAAGGTGTAGATAGGTACTTATATGGATTATTCTGTATTTGGAAACGGTATATTGAAGAAGAAGAAAGTACTGACGATAATGATTCTGATCATACTATTGGAAATGATCATACTTCTACCAAAGCTAATTTAAAAGAAATCCCATCAGTGTTTGCTGACTCAGGTTGGGATAAATTGAATAACACAATTATTTCAACTTCGAATTGTGGTAATCCTTCATTAAGATTATTTGGTTTTGGCCCTGTTAGTGCTAATGGTTTCGGAATAGGTTACATTATTAAAGACGACTCTATTTCAATCTGTGCTTCTTCAAAACATAGACAAACCTTAAGATTCTTGGCCACATTAGAATCTTATTTGAATGAAGTTTATCGTCTTTATAAAGAAGTTAATACTTCCCAAGCAGTTCTTTCTTCTCCTATAGAAACGAGATTATCCAATCTCAATATTTCCAAGGGTAGTTCTACTACTACCACCACTACCACCTCAAGTCTGAACGATTTGGTTCTCGAAGCTCCAAAACCAAGTAATTTATCTACTTTATTAGGAGGTTATGGATATTTCGATATGGGAGAAGATGATATCAAATCAAGAGGTCCAAGTCCCGAACCACCTTTCTTGAATAGGAATAACAGTGGATTCTCTATTAGAGAAATTGGTAAGAAATTAAGGTTATCTGAGTATTAGATTTGAGTACATTACGTACTGGTACGTTATTTATTTATTATCATTATTTATTATTTATTTTATTTATTATTTATTATGTATGAGGAGTTATATCTGTTCTACTCTCAATCCATTATAATCATTTCTCATCACCCTCTAATTGACTTTATATGAGTTCGGTGTACCGGAAAAAACAATTGACTACGTTCATTATATATTATCTATAGATTGTAATTAAATAGGTTTAGATCAAATACCAAATCCTTGAGAAAATGCATTCCTTAAGTCAGCTTTATTTGCCTGCTTGTTCTTATTCATTCTATTAGCAGGGGGCATATTCCTCATTTGGAAATCGGAGGCCGACAGTTTTTTATCGTCTTTTGGATGGCTTGCTCCATGATTTGGAGCATGATTAGGTTGTGGAGGATAACCAGGGTATCCTTGAGGTGGGGGATAATATGGATATCCTTGGGGTGGTGGAGGATAATAATAACCTTGAGGTGGATACCCTTGTGGATATGATTGAGGGTATGCTTGGGGGTAAGGTTGGGGATAATAAGGTTGAGGTGGCATACCTGGTGCTGGTGGAGAAGTCATTGGATTGGCAGGAATTTGAGCAGGGGGCATTTGAGGTTGTTGGGGCTGTTGTGGTTGTTGAAGCTGTTGTGGTTGTTGAAGCTGTTGAGGTTGTACTGGTTGCTGTTGCTGAACTGGCTGCTGTACTGGCTGCTGTACTGGTTGCTGAAATCGTTGCTGTATTGGTTGTTGAGCTGGCTGCTGTACTGGTTGTAATGGTTGTTGAACTGGATGATGTACTGGTTGTTGTGCTTGAGGAGGCTGGTGAGACTTTTGGTGGTGAATTGGACCCATGGGCTGTTGAGGTTGAATTTTTTGTGCTTGCAGTGGTTGACGTTGATGGTGTGACTGAGGTTGAGACTGGTTAGGTGATCTATATACATTTGGTGAAGGTTGTGATCTGTGGCTTTGATTTTGAGGCTCTGGAGTCACTTGTCTTTGAATGGGATGGTTACTTTGGTGAGGATGACCAGGGGAATGACCCGGAGAATGACCAGGGGAATGACCAGGGGAATGGCCAGGAGAATTACCAGGGGACCGCTTAGAATCCTTTGATGGTGGGGTAGGTGGACCTGGTTCTGGCATTAATTTAGGCACACTATAGGGACTTGGAGTAATACCAGATTGGACCTGAGCTGGACTTGAAGATCCTAAATTAGGAGTTAACATAGTTGGAATTCTATTACTTGGTTTAGGAAATTCTTTAGCTAAGGGGGCTTTAGGAGTTTGGGGTTGGTAACGATTTGAAGTTGGACTTTTAGGTTGATAATTTTCTCTTGATGGTGATGGTGTTGTATTAGTTTGTGTGTTTGGTTGAATATTATGGTAGTGGTGTTCCTGGGTCGCTTGGCTTGGTGCTTGGTTTGGTTGGTTTCCTTGGTCTTGTGTTCGGTTTTGTTGAGTTTTCACTTGAGTTTGTCCTTGAGTTTGTGGTGACTGAGGGTAAGGTTGTTTAGGAGATCTAGGAGTTTGATTTTGTACTGGTAATGGAATTTGACCTTGTGATTGGTTTTGAGGAGAGTGTTGTCTGGGCGATTGTTGAATAGGAGAATGTTGCATAGGAGACTTTGGTTGTGGAGAATTTAATTGGTATTGTCTTTGATTATCGTATTGAGGTTCATAAGGTTGCAGGCGAGGTTGAGTAGTCTGTGGTTGAGTCTGTGGTTGAGCCTGTGATTGAGAAGGGCTCGGAATCAGAATTGGAACATGATGGGCAATAACTGGTGACTTTTCCTTAGGAGGAACTGGTGAAGTAGGAGTAACTTCGAATGTGGGAACAACTGGTACACTCTCTTTCTCTTGATTCTTATCTCCGGTTTCTTGAATCTGGTCTCCCTTGTCTTGAACCTTTTTCTTCTTTTTCTTCTTATCTTTTGATTTCTTAGGGGATCCGGGAGGCTCCATACCGGGAGGTAAAAATGGGAATCCCATTGGCATGTTTTCCATATTCTGATCCATGAATGGGGGAATCATTCCTGGGGGTAAAGGACCTGGGAATGGATAAGGGAATTGAAGATCTTTCTTTTTAGATTTCTTTTTCTTCTTCTTTTTGATTTCGTTTTCGTTTTCTTTATTATCGTCATTTTGAGTTGGAGATTCCATCAGAGAGTTGGTTGGGGAGCCAGTTGGAGATTGGCCAAAAGACTCCGGCAGTTGTGGCAGCTGTACTGGAAGTGGTTGTAATTCTGGGATTTGCGATAATACTGGTGCTGGAGCTTGTGCTTGTACGGTTGCCGGTACTTGAGATTGTGCTGATTCTACTGGTAAAATTGGAGACTCTTCGATTCCACGATCAAAATATCCTTGGATGATACTATCAGTCTTTCCTGGAGAATCTTGAGGATACTCATTGACTTGATATTGATCAACTTGCGGATTAACTTGAGGATTAACTTGGGGGTTCATTCGGGGAGTTATTGGATTATTGACTTGAGGATTTGCTTGATGATATTCATTTTGGAACACACCGTTTTGATCAGGGTAAGCACCCGAAGATTGAACCCCACTGTCAGGATAAACACTTGAAGATTCAGATTGTGGTTGTGGAGGAAGTTGTGTGTCAATAGTTGGTGGTGGAGGCCTATAATTCTTCTTACTGGTTATAGATCCATCATCACTAAGATTAAGATTCTTCAAGTATTTAGAATAATCATTTAGCTCGTCTTCTTGTACGACATTCAAAGGTTCATCATCAAAATTGTATACTGGTAATAAACCATTTTGTGAATTATTATGTTCATATTCCTTATGCTGTTGATCATATCCTGGTTGGAATTTCTCATGTTCCTGGTACGATTGTTCTTGTTCTTGGAACAGATGGTCTTGGTACTTTTCGTGGTACAGATGTTCTGGTGGAGGAGGTGGTGGTAAAGGCATATCTTTGTATGATTCATTAGAAACTTTACGAGTTTCTGGTACTACAGGTAAAGATTTATTCTTAAATTTCTTAAGGTAATCATCAGTACTAATCAATTCTTCACTGATAATAAGCCATTTTTGGAACCCCTTCAAGCCAGCTTCTACGACTAAAGACCTTCCAAATAACAATTTTTTAGTACTAGGTTGATCCGACGCTAAAGTCGATAACCATGCCCAAATATAATAATCTTGTATAGAAACATTGGAGATGGAAACCTCGGAAAACAACGGTATATTAGCATCAACTTTTTGAATTTGATCTTGACTTCTTAACCATCCCGGATAAATGTTAAATTGAGAGTTTATATGATCATCAGTTAACCTGTTTAGCACTCTTCTTGACTCCTCAGTCAATGAAGAAATTATTTCATTAGTTGATTGTTTCTCAAAGATGTTCTTAAGTATGGTATAATTCTCTGTGGACAAGAAAGCATTCTTTTGATCAAACGATAATGCATGACGAGCTTTACTTATTAATTCATAAGGATTTGACGATATTTTCGTGGACTTAACAATCACACACGGTACTGTAATTATGGATTTAATTGAATCGGTATTTTCTAAAGGTGGATAACTGTTTGTAATTAATAAACTTTGTAAGGTTTTAGGTAATTTCAAAGTCTCCATTTCATTATCTGGTAACATTGCCCTTAAAAATGATAAGAGCAAATGGAAAATTGCATCTGTCGATTTCTGCCAATCATTCAACCCATCTTTAAAGTTATTCTCTTTGACGATAGTAGCATCAAAAAATGGTGACTTATAATCATTCTTGAAACTGTTAAACCCCCAAATTGATGCCATTTTAGCAATCTTTCTCCCACTTAAATAGTTATATTGAGAATTAGATGCAATGTTAATTAACAAGTCCAAAAAATCATATACTATGGAAGCATGAGCAGGAGATGATAAACATTTAGGCATTATACTTAGAAACGCAGTTTTAGGGTACCCTGCCTCCTTTTCTTTACGTTTAAATTCCAAATAAACATCCCAACCAATGATCTCATTATTAGGAAGTCTACTCCATAAATACTTCAAACCACATGTAATTGTGAACTCATCAAAGGTGTTTAACACATTTATGATTGTGGTTTCCTGTTTAAGGATTTGTCCATGAGGGAATAACGCCGCTAATAACGATTCTAATTTTGTATCATCGATCTTAGATCTGAATGGTAAAAAGATATGGGGCGTCCTGGTAGCCTTTTTCTTAAGATGGCCGGTTATCACATGAAGGAGGGTTTTAAGATTTTTCCTGGTGAACTGGTCGGGGGTTATTAGACCAGAATCATTTATTTTTGTACCAGGTAAAGGTGGTAATTCAATATTATTCATTTGTTTATTTACGTGAGCGCAGCGAATACTTAAGCGTAGCGTATTCGCAGTATTCGCGATGCCAGGGCTTAGGTCCACCTAGGTCGACATATTGGTGCGAAGGTCATGACCTCAGCATTAAATGAGTCGCAGCAGCCGCACAACATTAATTCCAAATCGGGAAAAATAATCATATTGCTCTATATTTAATTATATATACTCTTATAAAATCTTCCAATACACCTAATTTGTAATTACTTAGCACTAACAAACAAACAACCACAAATCTAAGTATTATGTAAATCAACTAAATTATTAGGTTGATGCAAACTACTTAAATTATTATGCTGATGTAAATCAACCATTGAATTTACCGGCCGTAAATTGAATTCTCCTTGAACATTTTGCTCCATTGGCATTCCATTCATATTTGCATTCATTGATGCTAAATTACTCATACTGTGAATAGTTCTTATATCTGATGCTTGCGGTTGCAAATCGGTATTTCCCGATAAATCTCCAGTAGATGGATTACCTGAAACATTAGTAGATCCAGGAATAGTATCATAGCCATTAGGTACAGCAGTAGCAGATCTTGCCCCAGAATTAGGTGCATTTCGGTCTAATCCAAACTCTGGAACCGGCTGGAAAGCCATATTTGTATCCATCATATCATTAGACTTGTCTAATGACGTTATATATGTAATCTGTTGGATTAGATTATTCAACTGGTGATAACTCCCAACTTGTTGGTTTAATAAGGGACAGGTTTTGTGGTTCAGTAAAATATCCCGTACTTGTACCAATTGGGCTGTAAGTTGATTGACTTGACCACTTAACCTCAGATAACCCGAAGAATAGAATTTCAATTCATCTTCCATCTTAGCCACTTTTTGTTTCTTCCGTTGTCTACATTTAGATGCAGCTAACCTATTCCTTTCTAGGAAATGTTGACGTTTGTCTACTTCTGTAACTGGCTTCTTTGTGTCGTCCGGAGAAACTGGAGACTTTGAATCCGACATGGATTCAACTTCTGGGGTTTCAGTTTTAGCTTTTTTCTTTGCCCTTTTTGGTTTCTTCTCTTTTTTAGGTTCCTTTTTAGGTTCCATTGCTTCTGTTTGTGGAGGTGGTGGTTGAGTTTGTGGTGGTTTCTGAGGTGGAACATCAGTTGCAACTTGGGTTGGAACTTGATTTTGTACTGGACCTTGATTTGGAACTTGATCTGGTTTCTGAGATTTCTGACCTTCTTGCCCTTGAACTTGTGCTTGTTGAGCTAATTGCTGTTGTGCTAAATTCTGAGCCTGTACTTGTAATTGCTGGTGTACCTGTTGTTGAACATGAGGCGGCTGGTTCTGAATATGTTGCTGTAATTGTGGAGTCATGATTGAAGGATTATGGTTTAATCCTAATAAACTCGACAATCCTGGAGTCATAGGACTATTTAAAATCCCCGGAGTTAATGTCATCAATTGGTTATTGAAAGGGAATCCATTTGTAGGTGGTAAAGCTCCAGGAGTAAATCCAGTTCTAATATTAGACTCGTTCGGAGTTAAACCGGATTTACGGGATCCATTTAAAAATTGACTGTAATCAGCACTTTGGCTATGAGAATGGCCGTTCAAAATATTAGGAAGATGATGCAGTTGATTATTATTGGATGCAAGTTGGTTATTAGCTTGTTCCGGATTAGCAGCCGTTAACAAACTGTTCCATAAAGTCCCACCGGGAGTAGTGAGATTCTCAGGACTATAACTGATAGGAGGCAACCTTCTTCCACCAGGAGTCAATAAGGGTGGAGTTGCACCTGGAAGCTTTTGAGGCAAGCTACTTAAATTGGAAATGTTAGGGATATGCAAATTGTGTTTATTTTTATCATCTACACTTGGTTCTGGGGCTTTTATGGATGCCGTGGGATCTTCATCTTTTGTGGCAAACGACCTTTCAAAAGGATTAGGTTCTAAATCAAACGATGTGGTTTTGGACTACACGATGTTAGTATAATATTCGTTAAGTTTAGGGTGTATTTAAAAGAGTTATAACTTTTAGCAGGTTTGAGTCGTATACTGAAATGGTGACGTAATTACTAATCTAAAGTTAGAATCACTCACGATGTGGGTGTAATCGAGCTGATTCCAATGATTTGACTACAGCAAATGACCTGCTAGTTATTATACTCCATACTCCCCGGGATCCTTGGGTTTAAACCCGTTTTGTGGTACATACGTCACTTGACATAGGATTGACTTGCTAGGGATGTTATGATGTATCGTTGGTTTTAAAAATTTTCGCACCGCGACAAGCGACATTAGTGATTGACGTAGACATTTGCCATTTATGGAATTTATCTACTTATTAGAGAAATGGTTTAATTGTTATAGTTGTATTTGTGGCTTCATACATATTTGTGTATTTATGTTTGTGGTATAATTTTACTGCACAGGGTAGTGTATCTAACTAATGTCTTTAATCTGATCTTCAACTTTCTTATCAACAGGCTGAGCTTTAGGTACTTTAGCCTTAGGAACCTCTGGTGCCTTAGACGTCTTTAGGTATGGTTTCGTTCTTCTAAATCCGGTCTTAAATAATGTCCCCATTTCAAACTTTGGAAATGGATGAGCTTCGGTATTAAATACATACTTATCTAAGGGAATCTTATTATCATCATCAAATAATAAGTATAAATACTTCAAGGTTTCAGCCCACCAGAAACTCTCGACATTATCTCTTCTTTTTGGTGGGATGGTAGTCATATCATCCAACGATGTATAAGATACGTCACCTTTATCATTAACGTATTTTCCATATTTGACGAAATTTTGGAAGATCTCATATCCGTATTGTCTCCATTTTTCATCACCTGTCAATCTGTATAAATAGAATAAAGATTCCACGGTTTCTGGCCTTTGTAAATTATGTCTGTCCAATTGTTTAATGAAGAAATCATGTGCCTTAGTATCGTCAGTATTAAAAACGACAATTTCCGGAGCTAATCCCGTGGGTGTGTCTTTATACATTTTATAACATGAATAAGTCAATTTTTCACCAAATTCGAAATCCGCTTGTTTTTCAGCATCCCAATCAGGTAATTTCTTTGCCTCTTCTAATGTCAATCCGTTTGTGGCCCCTAAAGAGACTAAACCTCCATAGAAACAGACTAAATGGTCCATTTTATTACTTAATGGTGATGCAAGCCCGTTTTCTTTTTCTCCTATAAACATTAATTCATTGGGTTTGGAATATTTCGTCAAATACTTCTTAACACCATCCAATGATTCTTTATACATATCGTAATAGACTGGTTCCTGTTGACTGGTTTGTAAGTATTGTTTTAATAAGTACTCATAATAAGAATCACCTCTAGATCCTAATCTAATCAAGTTTCCTTGATACTTAACTTCATCAGGTTGAATATAAATTGGTACCAATCCCCCTAAAGGCACAATTGCCTCTAATTGTTTCATGATATTCTCGACTTTCTCCCAATATAAAGTCTCACCTGTCAAAAAACTTAAATATTTAAATTCCAATTGTAAGGTTGCAACTTCAGCTGTAGAAGAAGCTCCGTTGTCGGCATGGTTTTTGATACCTTCACCTGTCATTAAGTTGACCGATGAGTATGGAATCCCAGATTGGGTTTTAAAGGAGCCTAACAATGCATTAGCCAAGTCCACAGCTTTATCTAAATAAACATCGTCTTCTGATAAATGGAACGCTGACAAAAGGCCCCCTAACATTCTAATTGTGGTTTCAAAGACATTTACATTGTAATCAAAGTTATAGTCCAAATCTTTCTTGATCCATTGACGAGCTCTGGCCACTTCTTCTTCACATTCCATAATCATTAATGTATCTATAGAATCGACAATCATCCACCCTAAAGGATGAGGTCCCATATTCTCACCCTTCTGCTTTATAGGATGGAACACATCTTTACCCCATCCGTACTTCTCGTAGGTGTGCCATGATTCTAAGAATGCCTGCTTGACCTCCAACTGAGCCTTGGTCCAATCAGTACTGGACGAATCATTGTTATAAAAGTAATAAAGGAAGTACAAAACCAACGATAACACAAATCCTTGAAAGAGCATTTTGACTTTAGAAGATTTCGGTTTTAAATGATTGGGTTTGTCTTTATAAAGTGGTAGATCAGGTTCTTTACTAAAGAGCTTCATTCGCACTTTTATGTGAGGTCTTAGATGTATTTGATTAAGTTTTCATTTTTGTGGTTTTCATATTTGGATTTGTGGTATAGCTTTGGGTTTGTGTTTAATAAGAGGTTTGTGGTTATAGATATACTGTGTTTATATTTGGGTTTGTGTTTTTATGTATAGAGCTGTTGGCAATGAAAGGCCCTTGGCTACGCTACGGAAAGTGTTCATAGCCAACACCTCACGCGTAAGGTGTCATTAACAAGTCAGTAGTATGGTCACGTGAAGTAAAAGTTCCTATTTAGTCGAACTTCAACGGTTTCAAGCTATAGAACCAGAACTTGAAGAATACATAGAGAAGACATAGAAAAAAAACAGAGATAACACAAGTAAAAAAAAACATATCCCATTATATACAACCTAGTAAAGTTAAGTGAACTAAAATTAACGTCTTTGAGCTGATGCTTCTAATAAAGCATTGACATCAGTAGCATTAATAACAACTCCCTTTTCACTACATTTAGCTTTACTCTTCAATTCGGAACATAAACCATCAATATCAATTTCTGTATACCTTGGATGACTGGTTATCCTGTCCCAGATCTCGGAACATCTATAAGTTCTTTCTGGGGCCGGTACTACTTCATCATCGTCGTTATTCTTAGATGTGGTTGAAGGTTCTGAAGGTAATGAGGATTTAATAAAGTCGTTGAAGTTGTAATTGGTATTAACATAATCTTTTAATGGGTCATAAGCGGATTCTTCGGTGGTCAAACGATCAATTGAGCTGGTATTACTTTCGGATTTATTATCGTCAAAGGCCAAATTTACATCGAAATTGTTATCATTTAAGAACGATAATGGATCATTATCAATGTTATTAGGGCTGGCCAAGTTGAAATTATAATTCAATGTGGAATTATCAAAGATATTGTCATTAAATAAATCATCAGGCTTGGAAGTTTCAAAATATTTAGCAAATACTGAATCATCATTCTTAGGAGCACTGTTATTTCTGTATTTAGGAATTAATTTATCTTTAGTACCACAAGCCAGGTTCAATTCACTGCAGAAAGGATCTACTTTTTCATCAAACCTCGAGTCACTGTCTAATAAAATATTATCGTTTAATGGAGAAGTGGAGTTAGAAGAACCACTAACCAAATCAGGAACAGCGTCAATACGTTTATTCCATTGGAAATCGTTCTTGCTTATTTCAGTATCGGGACTAGAGTCATTAACGGAACTACTGGATCTGGAATCATAATTATCCAGTTCACTAGTGGATTTGGCTAATGAAGTTTCAGATAACTTTCCAACTTTGGTAGGTAATTTAATTGACAGGAAATCAATACTACTGTCACCACCTCTGAATTTGATTAATTCATTCTTTAACATATCAACTTGGGCTTTTAAGAAATCAGATTCGGTGTTAATTCTTACGTTTTCATCTTCCAAATCTTTGACTTTATCTTCCAAATCTTTCATTTTCTTCTCTTTACGCTCTCTATAAGCTCTTTGAGCTGCTCTGTTCTGAGCAGTTCTCTTCAGCTTTGGCTCGGTATCAATGGGCTTTCTTCCTGGCTTAGTGTGAGCTTTCTTAGCATCATCAAATTCTTCAGGAGAATCCAAGAAATCGTGGTATTGCCTTTTATCGTTAATTGCGGACATTCTATATATACTTGGCTTATTTGAACTGACTTATCCTTGACTTTGTGGTCAACTTGGTTGGTGATGTGGTACAAATTAGTAAAGCAATAATCGGGGGATTTCTCCTTATTAATAACGATTACTAATCACTGCGAATGTCTGAGAAAAGAAAGTTTCCGACATGTCTATCGGACTATGTTCGGGTAAGAACCTTCTAGTGGCTTTATGGGTGATATGGATAGTATGGAACGGCTTTGTGGGAATGATTTATGCAACGGTTTTAAGGAGGTGGTATGGCGTCATTTTCATTTTATCTTTGTGGATCATACTTTTAGATGGTCGTGTATGATTTATATTTCATTAACGTACGGCTTATGCGGCGCTCTCTATTTTATGATATTTCTTCTCTTAGCTAAAAGTATTAATGGCCATATTTACAAAGAGTTTCAGATCATACCCATGTGCAGTTGCTGTTGCACATTACACAAAATAGTCACAGTCACAAAGAAGTCAATACAAACAAGCTACGTTTACTTTGGATTATAAACCTAGTATATACTGAATAACTAAGGAATCAATTCTTCACCACCTTTAGGAGATTTTTTAATCTCTTCACCAACTTCACTAGTCCAGAAAGTTCCATTTGGAAAGACAAATTTATCCAAAACCCCATCAACATATCCAATAGAATAACCAGGATTGAGTGGGGTGACATAATGAGCATCCTTAATAACTGAAGGGTACTTAAGGTTTTCTCTGAAACTATCAGCAGCTTCAAGCATAGACTTTCTTCCACTAATAGCTACATAATCAATTGTACTTAAATGTGAAGTTAATTCGGTTAATCCCATAGCTCCATTATGAGGCACACAAGGAACTTTAAACTTTAATGCCATAAGCATAACTGCTAAACATTCATTGACTGATCCTAATCTAACAGCATCAATTTGACAAACGTCAATGGATTCTGCTTGTAATAATTGCTTGAAAATCACTCTATTTGCTGCCATTTCTCCGGTTGCAACTCCGATATTATAAGGTTTTAATGCCTTTCTGATAGCCGCATGTCCTAAGATATCATCAGGACTAGTTGGCTCTTCAATGAAAACGGGTTTGAATTCGGCCAATTCTTTCATCCATTCAATAGCTTCAGGCACTGACCAAATTTGATTGGCATCTATCATAATTTGGTACTCATCGGAATATCCAATTATATCTCTAACTGCTTTTAATCTTTCTTTATCAGCTTTCAAATCATTACCGACTTTGAATTTGAACACTTTGAACCCTTGGTCAATGGTTTCTTTCAAAAGTTTCTTCATTTTATCTCCATCAAAGGCTAACCATCCGGCACTGGTGGTATAAGCAGGTACAGCAACGTTATCCATAGCTTCTTGAATTCTGGCCTCTTTTCCTTCTTGCGTTTTCTTTAACATGGAGATGGCTTCTTCGGGTGTAATAACGTCAGTTATATACCTGAAATCAATACATTTAACAATTTCTTCAGGTGTCATATCAGTAACAATTTTCCAAACTGGTCTATTTGTTACTTTCCCCCATAAATCCCAAACAGCATTAAGACACGCTGCTGTAGCTAAATGAGTAACTCCCTTTTCAGGCCCAATCCAACGATATTGACTATCGGACACGGTGTATCTCCAAGTAACCCCCATATTATCAACTAATGCCTTTAAGGTTTTGCCTACAAATCTTTCAGCAAATGGTTCAATGGCTTTTATTACAATTTCACTTCCTCTACCATTACTGAAGGCCATACCTTCACCTATTAACCCAGGTTTGTTGGTATAGAATTGAAGATATGGATGGGACCCATTAGTACCTTTATGAATAGCATCAGATCCAATTCCTAATAAGGAAGTAGGAAATCTGATATCGAATATTTTATAACCAGTGATTGTAATATCTTCTAAGGACATTGTATTATGAATTGTTGATTAAGGATCTCGTCAGTTTAAATACAACAAAGACAGTTCAACGGTTTTCATTTCCGGAATTCTCGAAATTTGTGGGGTAGTAAATTGAGATGGATCTCAAAATATGGGGGGACATTACCTAATTCGCAACAAACCCCGTTTACGACCACCGATCATGGGGCGGCCATGGGGGATTACCTAAAATGTAGTGTTTCACTTAGTGGGCACCCCATATACTGGAAAGATAAGTGGAAAGATAACTCACGTATATTAAACAACTATAGAATCCTTTTCTAGAATATACTCAATATGTACCCAGAAACATTTCAAGGTTACGCCGTCAAAGACACAAAACAATGGAGCACCGTTGAAAAAATTGATTTCACTCCAAAGCCTTTTCAGGCCCAAGATATCGATGTCAAGATTACTTGTTGTGGAGTTTGTGGAAGTGACGTCCACTGTGTTACAGCTGGATGGGCTAATCCCGATTTACCAGTAATCCCAGGTCACGAAATCATTGGTACTATTGTTAGAGTTGGTGATAAGGTCGATGGTTCTCAATTCAAAGTCGGTGATAGAGTTGGAGTAGGTGCTCAAGTATGGGCTTGTTTAGAATGTGACACTTGTTTGGATCATAATGAAACCTATTGCCCTCAATGGGTTGATACTTACAATGATAGGTATCCTGATGGTTCTAAAGCATGGGGTGGTTACTCTTCTCACGTTAGAGTTCATCAACATTTTGTTTTCCCCATCCCAGAAGCTTTAGAATCAAAAGATGTAGCTCCAATGTTATGTGCTGGTATCACCACTTATTCACCATTAGTTAGAAATAACGTTGGTCCAGGTTCTAAAGTTGGAATTATTGGAATTGGAGGTTTAGGCCATTTTGGTATAATGTTTGCTAGAGCCTTGGGTGCAGAAGTATTCACTTTTTCCAGAACAAATAGTAAGAAAGAAGATGCTCTTAAGTTAGGAACCCACCATTATATTGCCACTTATGAAGAGAAAGACTGGGCTAAGAAGTATGCTAGAAAGCTCGATTTAATTATCTCCTGTGGTAACTCATCGAAGAATTTCGACTTGGATGGATATCTCGCTTGTCTTAAAGTTCATGGCAAATTGATTAGTGTTGGTTTACCAGAACAACCATTCTCAGTCAGTCCAGGAAACTTCCTTAAGAACGGTACTTTATTGGGAAGTAGTCATTTAGGAAACAGACAAGAGATGTTAGATATGCTTGCATTGGCTGCCAAAAACGGTATCAAGACATGGCATGAGGATTTGAAAGTTGGGGAAAAAGGTATTGCTGAAGCTTTAACTAGATGTAGAGATAATGATGTTCGTTATAGATTTGTATTAACTGATTATGAAGCTGAGTTCAGTTGATTAAAAGTTGATTAAATGGTTTTGTAATAAAATATACACCCCATACTACACCCTGGAATTGTTGAGTTAGGTAATTTCCCTAATCTCTTGATTATCAGTAAGTTTTTTTCTTTAGTTCTTTCCGTCTCAAATGTATTTACGTAGGTATAAATATAAGCACATTGATTAATTTGCAACTGTTGCACTAAAACAGGTAAGCTAATATCTTAACAATATTCATTTACGGCTTCGGCCATGTTGAACCTTCTGAAGAACTATACTGAGATAAATACTACAGAGTATAATCAAATGTTCATCCTGAAATGGGACAAACTTTAATCTTGAAAATGGTTAGCTCGCAGACTTGATGTTATGAGCCAACTCTACTTACATTTTGGGAATTCGTCCCAAAATTTACGAAGTCTGTTATGTTGAAGTCATGACAATTCACTTCAACTCCCAAACAAAAGAAACTAAACACAATCATAGACCAACAGATGTGAGGTAAACGCCTCGTGTCACTACTTTAACCAAAATTGTGGGGATGCCCAAAATAATGCACGTAAAAAACGATCTCATGCCTGATCCCCCTCCCCCATGTTTGAAAATTACCATTTTTGGCTCAAGACTAAAAACCACCATGACTGTAAATTCATATAAGGCCATTCATATAAGGCCATTCATATCTCTATACTGAAATAAGTATGACTGCCCCAACTATTCCCCCAACAGGTGTGTACACACCGCTCCCTTCATTTTTCAAGAAGGATGAAGATTACACCTTAGATCTCGACACTCAATTAAAACACTTAGAATACGTCCATGATGGTGGCATAACAGGGGTTTTGATAGGAGGATCCAATGGTGAAGCTGTCCATTTAACAAGAGAAGAACGTTACCTGCAAATAAAGGCTGTCAGAACCAAAATCCCCGACCCAAACTTTATTATCATGACAGGAGTTATTGGTGTATCTATTCCTGAAATCCTTGGTGACATTGCAAAGAACAAAGAATTGGGTGCAAATTACGCCGTTTTGTTAGCTCCAGGATATTATGGTACCACCTTAACTAAACAGGCTGGAATCATCGATTTCTTTACTACTATTGCAAATAAGTCAGTGTTGCCTATAGTTATTTACAATTATCCGGGAGTACAAAACGGCATTGATTTGACTTTTGATTCGTACTTAACATTATCCAGGCACCCTAATATTGTTGGCTGTAAATTAACTCATTATAACTTTCCTCTTTACACTTTATTAGGACAAAGTGAAGAGTTAAAGGCTAATAATTTCAGAATATTAGCCGGAGTTGGCCAAGTTTTCTTACCAAGTCTTTCAGTAGGAGCTGAAGGTGTTATTGATGGATTATCTAATGTTTTTCCCAAAGCTATGGTTAAAATCTATAAGGATTACAGTAGTGGTAAGGTTCAAGAAGCCCAAAAATTACAATATTTAGTAACTAAAGTCAATGAAATGACTGCGGTATTGAATATCTTAGGATTGAAGTATAGTCTTCAATATATTAAAGGATGGGGTGAAGTTGCTCATGGAAGACCACCTTTGAATCAAGATATTGATATGAGTGTTTGGAATAAGTATCTTCCTGATTTTAAAAAGTTATTGGAGATTGAAGAGAGTTTATAGTTAACAAACATTTCCATATATATGAACCATTTCTAGTCCTTGTAGTTCTCTGTTTAGTTCTCTGTTTATTGTAACTTGGTTATTGTGTATCTGAAAGGTTGTAACCAAGACATGAGTATTCTCCATGGTTTGTATAGAAAGTAGAAAGTTCGTTATAGTCAATAATACCATAAATATACATTAAACATTTTCACTCGTACTACTTACTTCTAAATGAACTGAATCAAATTTTTCATCTTCATCTTTAATAATAGCAACAGCATTGATTCTAGCTAATTCAGCTTCAATCAACATATCTGGTCTTTCACGTTGTCTGAGTTCTTTATACTTACCAAGGAAAACAGTGTCATATTCGATGAAGACATGATTAATATCTTCCAAAGTTCTTCTTGAAGTTTCAGGATAGAAGAACCAAACAATTGGGACATAACCCAAAATAATCATTGAAAATAACAAATAAACTCCCCAACCTAAGTTTTGAATAGCAATAGGAGTAAATTGAGTAATACAGAATCCCATTATCCAATTAGTGGCAGTGGCAGCAGCAGCTCCTCTAGTTCTCCAACCGATAGAATTAATTTCAGCAGAATAGACCCATGGAACTTTAGCATAACTAGTACCGTAAATAAAGTAATAAAGGAAGAACATAGAAACAGTTAAAGAAGCCATTTGCTTGGTGTTATGGGTTTCACCAACTTTAATGGATATAGCAGCTATTAAATAAGCAATGAAACATCCGGTGGCTCCATATAACATTAATATTCTTCTACCAACTTTATCAATGATAATTAAACAAATTAAAGCAGCACATAAATATGAGGTAGCATTACAAGCACTTAAAAGCTTTGCCATTTCTGTGCTGAAACCTAATTGGGATTTCAAGATTGTTGGCATATAGTAACCAAGGAAATTGATACCAGTCCATTGTTGCATGAATTGTGTACCCATAGATAAAAGAAGACGACGGAAGTTTCTGTTTTTATCGTGACCAAATAACACTTGTCTTAATGGAACATTTTCAGCTCTTTCTTCTTCAATAGCAGCTAAAATATTATAATATTCCTTAGTGACTTCTCCATTTTTAACAGGCTCTTGACCTCTAAGCACAGTGATGACCTCTAATCCTTCATCAAGTTTTTCATGGTTCAACAACCAACGAGGAGAGTCAGGTAAGATTAATACCATAGGAAGTGACAATACTGGGAAAACCAATTGGAAAGCTAATGGGAACCTCCATTGGAAAGGACCACTACTGAAATAAAGACCAAAATTCATCCAGTTAGATAAACAATAAGCAGCAGTATTAGCAACAGACCCAGCTACCACAAGACGACCACGGTACTTAGCACTAGTACATTCCGCTTGGTATAAAGGACAGGTAGACGAGGTCATACCCATTCCAAACCCATTAATAACTCTACCTATGATCAACATAGGTAACCAGAAAGAAGCTACTTGAAGAACGGCACCAATAAGATTCAAAATCGAACCAATAAGCACGGTCTTTCTTCTCCCTATTTTTTCTCCGAAAGTGAAAGCAAAGATAGCACCACAAAAGGCTCCTAAAGAGAAACATGAAGAAGTAATTCCTGAAACATTAGCGTTGTCTCTGACTTTTGGGAAATGGTTCAAAAAGTCTTCTGAAATTAAAACACCACTAAACACACCTTGATCATAACCAAACCATGCAGTAGTCAACATCTGACTTGCAGTAAGTATAACCATTAACTTGGTTCCTGATAACCCTAAATGTTTTTGCATCGTTGTGTTTTATGGTTTTGTTCTTTGTGTTTTAGAGAAACAATAAAAGGAATTTCTTTCACATTTATAGTTTTTCTGCACGCATTATGAGTGCATTCGGTTCAGATACGAAGTGCTTAAGATCTACGTCAGGTTTAGGTGGTGAAATCGTGCGATTATCATTTACCCCAAATTGTGGGGGAGGGGATATCTGGGGTACAGTAATTCCGCACTGACTTCAATCTCCAGCCTTTCCTACCTTTAAAAGATTTTCTTGGATGTTGATGTAAGATAAAAGTGGGCAAAACGGAGAATAAGGAATCTTTTGAATTGAAGGGAAACAGGGTGGACACAAAAAGGAACACCAATATGAGCACTAATATGAACACAAGAGAGAAAAAACCAAAAAAGAACTCGATAAAAATCTCTTATTCACTTACTTACTATTTACTCTTATATATTTACGCCTTTGATGGTAAGGTCACAAATTGTTTAAGAGAGTCTAAAACACATGATTCAAAATCATGGAACTTAATCCCCAAATCAGTTTCAAGTGCCTTGTAATCTAAATCATAACCTTCAATAGTTTCTTCAGGAACATCACCAATATTACCACCTAAACCATTTTGTTTCAAGATCTTAGCTGCTAATGCGTAGGAGAACTTTTGTGGAGAAGAAGGAACATATCTTTTACCACCAGCTTCTTCAACTATGAGACATTTAACATGAGCAAGAGCTAAATCCCTTACATCTACAAATACGGGTACTCTTGATACTGGTAATGGCTTAGTACCTTCATATACATCCCACAATGCAGCATTAGATACGTTTAAATCTTCAACATAATCAATAGGATGAACTACAGGTCCAAAAGTCATAGGTGGACACAAAGTAACCAAATCAAAAGATACTTTGTTATCTTTGATGAAATTCCAAGCTTCAACTTCAGCAAACTTTTTTGAACCTCTATAAGCAATTACTGGTTCAGCCTTAACTGATTCTTCGTATGTTAAAGGGTTCCAATCATCTCCAGTATAAGTGAAACCAGGACCAGGTCCTCTTGAAACATCCATAACCGAAGCAAAGGATGAGGTTAGGACGATTCTCTTGATACCTGGCTCAGTTTTAGCAGCTTCAAGTAAAATTCTAACTCCTAAAATAGCAGGCTTGATCAATTCTTCTTCCACATTAGTGACTGTATAATCCAATGGCAGCGCAGTATGAATAATGCCATCTACACCTTTTACACTTTCTGTGAATGGATTTTCATCCTTTTCTAATTGAGTGAAATCCTTGATTTGGAAAGGCTCAATAAGATGTTTCTTGTCACTTCTCTTTTCAATGAATTGATTGGCTTTTTTAAGAGATCTGGTAGCTAACCTAACAGTAATACCAAGTGCTAATAAATTATCAACTATGTGAGCCCCAATGAAACCGGTTCCTCCTGTCACCAATACTTTTCTAACTCGTTAGTGGTTGTTCAAACTCTAAAGTTAATACATTAATACAACATACCTAAAATCTGTGACTGTCATTCTAAATGAATAAATAGATTCCTGGATAAGTATAATATTTTATATGACCCCACTCATTTCAAATTTCCACTCATTGATTTCCTCCCCCATTTTACGATTTTCCATTTTCGGGACGCACCCCCATCCCCACACTTAATGTCTAACCCCTTAACTTTTCATGACCAAACTTGTATTTGCTGTCTAATCTACCTAATCTCCTTACCTACTATTTAAGGTAACCCCACTTAATTATTCTATTCTATTTCCTAAAGCGGGTCTCTTTTAAAGGTTCACTTTTGGTCCACTTTTGGTCCACCTTTAGTTCCCTATTCATATCGCGACCCCATAATTTCTCCAGGTATTCAAAACTTATGTATCACAATTGTCAATGACTGATATTGATCTTTCTTATTCAAGTCAAAGATACCCGTGTAACTTCAAGGACTGTGGAAAGTCTTTTTCGAGATCGGATCATCTTGCACGACACCAACTAAACCACGCTGGCACTAAACGGAAATGCTCCTGGCCCAATTGTGGTAAGTCTTTCACCAGACAAGATGTATACCGAAAACATTACAAGGAGAAGCACGAGCAAGGTGTCCCACCGGAAAAGGTACTGAAGCCTGGCAATACCATAAAGTTCATTTATGTGGACGAAGTGAAAGTCAAACAAGAGCTTCGAAAGGAAACGTTACGTCAAAAGGCTGCCAATTATGAAAAAGATTATACAAAAGATTATACAAAAGAAACTGGTTTCAATAAAAGTAAAAATCAATCGATGGCAGTGTCACCATTGCAATCATCAGCCACTACGACATCTATTGTTGAATATAATAAGCCTATAGAAAAAGAACCTTCTGATGATATTGACTTTTCAATACAAGATCTTGTATCATCTAATGAAATGATTAAATGGTTGTTTGGAGGCATTGAATCGAGTTTTTCAGAAACGTCATCACTTAATGATTGCCTAAGTGTTTCTCCTAATGAAGAAATCTTTCCTGAGTTAGGAGCATTTGAATATCCGCTACCAACCCCAGATGTGACTACAGATGATGCAGTTTCTAAGGCCATTGCATTCCCCTTCAGTAACGATCAAGTGCTTTTAGATGATGACATACGAAAGAGTCTAGCAGAGTATTTACCTATAATGGAGTCTCAAACAAACACAGCACTACAGCATTATTTGGAGAATTATTGGATGTTCTATCATCATCAATTCCCTATACTTAATTATCCTTCATTTTCTACGAAACATAGCCATCCAATTCTACTCCTTGCCATGATCCTTATAGGCTCCTTTATCTCCAGCACCAAAAATAGAGAAGCATTGAAATTTGCAGATTCCATAGCTGAGCCATTAAGATTGATCATTTATAATTCAAAAGATTTCAAACCTCCTCCAAAATTGTGGGTGGTACAATCTTTGTTGTTATTAGAGTGTTATGAAATAAGTTGCTCAACTAGAGATTTGCACGAAAGGGCTAATTTACACCGAGGAATATCAATTCAAATGTTGAAGAGAAGTCCAATGTTTGGAGGCAACCCTTGGCAAACTTCAACTGATGATATAGTAAACGATTCCATTTCTCCGTTCTCTACTAGAGAATCATGGCAAAATTGGATTAATGAAGAGTCTATGAAACGTTGTGCTTTGGGCACATTTTATTTAGAAGTCATGCATGCCGTCGTATTTGGACATGATATGAATATCGGGTTACATGAAGTTAAACCAACGCTTCCTTGTAACGAAGATTTCTGGAAAACTGGGTACCTTCCTGAAAAGGGATTGCAAGGTAATGTTACGCTACTTGCTGCTATTAAAAGTATTTTACATAGGAGGCCCATCAAAGTCCATGGATTTGGAAAATCAATCCTCTTGTCAGGGTTAATTGCGTTGTCATTCGAGATAAAGGACCGTGAATTTGAATTTTCCTTACCAGAATTGCAGTCTATTAAACAAGTCTGGCAAAAACGTATCAGCGATGCATTCAAAGTGTGGGACTTAAATTTCTCTTCAGTTCTGAAGGAGAAAATTTGGCTAGAGACCTATTCCATACCTTTAAGAGAATTATTTGAAAGTTATACTCAAATAAAGCATTATGATTTTATGGTATACGTAGGAGCTCCAGGCAGAATGAATGTGTCTATAAGTGAAAAGGAATTTGAAGTGGTAACCTCAAGAGTTATTGATTGGGTCAATAGCAGTCATGGAAGAAGAGCTATTATATTGATTTACTCTTATTTCTGTAGGTTGGTTTTTGATGGAGACAAACCTTTGGTTTACAATCCAAAGGAAGATAAATGTTTATACAGAAAGCAAATGATTTCACACATGTTAGTGATTCTTTGGTGTTGGTGCTACTATAGTAGTGGGCCGGAATCCCATAGTCTCAAATGGAATAAAAACTATCATCATGTGTCTAATATTGAAGACGGGCATTCTTATTTGGCAAGAATTAAGAATGAGTTGTCAATTCTTGCTGGTAAAGAATTCACCAAGGAAAACGTCAATAAGAATATGGATTTATTTGCAGATATTCTATCGTTTGTTCCAGGAAAACAAAACATTGTTGGATTATTAAGGTTATTCAGGAATCAATATATTGATGATTCTTCAGCTATTGCTAGGGAACATGCAAAGTTATTAGATCATTGTATGAATAGAAGTTTAGGTTCACCAAAGAAAGTGTGTGATAATATGTTCGAATGATAACGGACTTCAAGGGCCAGATAAAATTTTAGCTACGTAATTTAATGAATAAAAATCATCTTCTATATCAACATCAGGTCCAAGATAATGAGACCATTGATAAGCTTAGCTCCTTATTCGAAATAATGTATGCCAAAGTTCACATATATATCAGCAACGGACTCTCTAGTGGATTAAATAATGATTATCAAGGAATTCCAGTTCACTAAGTTGTCTCTTGCGGCATATCCGATTAAAAGGTTGGGTGATTTGTCATATTCAAAAAGCTCAACACTTTTAATTTATGATGCTAAAAAAGAAATATGGACATGTAAGGCTAACAATAGGAATAATTCCATTTTATAAACGTGGGTCGAGATGAATATATTCTCAAAACTTGTTAGGTCGCTACTGCACGAGAATTGTAATTAGACAAATACGGTAAAATGTCGCTTGGTTAAAGGTAGATCCATTCGCTTCCGCAATAAGTCGTTGGCGGCTATTCCGTTGAATATCGCATAACTGCAGCGTGTAACAAAGATGCAGTTTATCCAGTTTAGAGGAGTTTTAAGGCTGAATAGACCTGGTTACACCTTCAGCGTTTTCTTTGGGAACGTGCTTACATCCTTTATTTAAACATGTATGAGAATCTTCAGTGCTGTTACTTGAACTCACTTATTTTGTAAAAAACTATTCGTGTGTTCATTTATCCATTATGTCTTTAGATTATAGAAAGTTTACCAAGGAAGGTGATATCCTTAGATTTGCGGGTAATACATTTATTTGGCATCTAGATCAACAGGGGCCCAACAGTGAATTATTTTATGCAATTTTGGAAGTCTATAAAAAGTTTCATAAACTTTCATGCTACAAAAAAATGGTTATGGTGCCAACTTCAAGTTATCATATGACCCTTGCTGGATGTGCTACTGTTGTTGATCGTGAACTGTGGCCTGGAATTATAGATCAAGATGAATCGATCGAAGGTTGTACTGCAAAGATCTTGAATAAAATTGAAGATTTCAAGGTTCCCGCTGAAAATTTCAAAGCCAGAGTTGAGTACGATAACTCATTGAAGCTTCGTCTTAGGATTGTCGGAGCGGATCCTGAAGAAGATCAAAAGCTCTGGGATGCGCGGAAATATGTAATGGATTTTCTTAAAATATCTGATAAACCTTTCCCCGCATTTCATATCACCTTAGGCTATTATATCGATAAATTAACAGAACTGGAAGAGCAAGAAGTTAGAGATTTTTTAAAGGAAGCTCATGAAGATATTGCAGAAAAAGTGAAAGAATTCTCTTTAAATAGACCTGAATTTTGTTATTTCTATGATATGTTCAGTTATAGAAGGCTTGCTTTCGTTTAAAATTATTAAACTATTTATTTAATATATATATGTAGCTTTTCATTACAGATCTAATCTAAGCTCTTATTTAAGCTTTCAAGACACTTTCTGATATTGATATTGATATTTATTTACTATCTAACTATTTTCTAAACTTCTTCAAACTGTTGAGGATCCTTGATCGTGGCCTTCAATATCTAAATGAGTCTCTTTGAATTTCCTAGCAGGTACTTTCTTTTCATAAAGCAAAGTAATTTCAGCAAAACTTCTACCCTTTGTTTCACCAGTGTAGAAATATGTCAACACGAAAAACAAGAATGCTAAACCACCCCAAAAGAACCCGGATTTAGCCCCCCAATTCCAAGCAGTTTCATTAAGCATGTAAGCTGTAGTAATTGAACGAACAATAACACAACAACTGTAAAGATTTCTGGAAAGAGCAGCAGTTTTGATTCTTAATCTTGAAGAAGAAATTTCTGGAGTAATAACATAAGTAGCAGATCCAATTGAAGTATCATAGATGAATGCTAAGATCAACATCATGGAACCAATTGCCCAATCTATAGATGAATTTTTATTGTCCTTGTTAACAGCACCCATTATACCGATTGCCATTTGGATAACAAACATCAAAAACAAACCGACAACAACTGTAGGTCTTCTACCAAAGTAAGCTAAGGAATACCAAGAAGCCACAACCCCTAACCCAGAAATTGCTTCTTGACCTAAACCTAAATCAAACGAGTAAACACTACTAAGACCGGCTTGCTCATAAAAGTAAGTGGCATATCCAAGAAGAGATGAACCACACAAAGCTTGAGCGATCCAGATAATACCAGAAGCTTGGGTTCTTTTGAAGTCAGTACCTTTAAATAAATCCAAGAACGAAACACCTTGACTTTTCAACCCTTCAACTTCATAGGTATATTCGATGAAACCAGCAGCATCATCGAGAGCTTCTTGCTTTTCAGTTTCTGAATAACCATCAAAATTCCTAAGTCTGGATAAAGCCTTTAAGGCATTCTCTCTTTGGCCACTCTTAATCAAATGATAGGGTGATTCAGGTGCAAAGAAAATGAAACAAGCTATTGGAATTGGCCAAACCCATTGAATACCGAACCCGATTCTATAAGAAGTTGGGGAATTTTCTAAAGATAAAAGACCCCTCAAAACCCCCATAGAAATAAACTTACCAATAATCCAACACATGTTAACCCAAATTGTTAAATAAGATCTCAAGTTCTTTGGACTAACTTCAGCAGCATAAGTAAAAACAATGGTTTGATTTGCACCTAAAGGAACACCCATTAAAATTTCACCTGCTAAAAGAGATTGAATATTGGTTGCAAAAAATAAAATAAAATTAAACAGGAGAAGGAAAACCAATGAGGCCATGATGGTCTTTCTATATCCAAACCTTGCAGCACTCCAACCAGCAATATGAACTCCAATTATTTGACCTGATGTACTACCAAGTGAAAGACCACTTTGCCATGGTGCACTAATATTCATTTTACCAGAAGCTAATCTTCTTCCAAATTTATTGACAAATGCTGGAAAAGCAAACAAGTTACTCAACAAAGCAGAATCATAACCTTCCATAATAATAACAGAAGAAATTATAATGGACCAAAGGATGGCTTTTCTATAAAGGACAAAGTTCTCCTTCAAGGTCAACCGATCTTCAAAAGCTTCGTGCCTTTTGAATTTTTCCGCTAATTCGGAATCTTTCATAATTTCGATTTCACCTACAACTTCAGGTGTCTTGATTTCACACAATTTCATTTCACTCATCGTTAACTACTGAACTTAGAAGGAAATCATATAGGTTTATATATGTTTCTTTCTTACATCTAGGCTTCATACCTCGTGGGTAAGGTTAATAAACCGTTAGCATTGATGCACGGCAAGTAAGCGAGAAGGTAATCCATTTAAGAAGGGTATTTCTCAATCAGGTAATTTGTCTTCGGTACTCAAACGTTGAACATACGATGCACTATTTGTCTACCTTAATTATATGCATGAAATTAGTCGTAAATTCCGCAGGCCAAAGTGTGTTTTCTATTCTTTCCGTCAACGTGCTACGACAATCAGCTTAGAGATATGTTACTCATCTCACACATTGTAAGCAGTTAATTGTGACTATTTGAGAGCTCGATTGAAACAAAGGACGTTATTGCCGTTCTTCGAAATTTCATTGATCAATAAATGCTTAGATCTCTAACTTTTGAAATCCACGACTACTGTAATTATGGAAGAGGTTTGCGGCGCACTCATTTCAATTTTAGAAAGTCATATATCATATATTACGATTCGTTATTTGCTTACCTCTACTATACCCACCCCTCTCTAAAGACAACACACGCCTCCAATTCCATTCCTCTACTACAACCCGTATACACCTGCCCCAACTTTCTGTGAAGTTTTGGTGTTTTGGGCAAGTTATAGATGAGCGTAATTTTCTTACATGTATATATAGACACCGCGTGGGTCAAATTAAGAAACTGTTGGCTTAGATATTTCCCTAGAGCTTGACATGAAAGTTTTTTTGGGGGGCTTATGTTTTCGACTTTAGATAGTTTAATGATTTTGTACTGAAAGCGAATTTTTGTCCGTGATACTCTTCCTAATTTTCTGGTATGATTTGAAAGCATACCGCTGACTTAAATATCTCTTCTTATTGTGACTCCATATTCTGGTTCTAATGATAAAATCAGTGCAGACGCTTCCAAGTATCATTTTTCGATTACCAAGGCAGAATTCAGAAGGATAAATGCAAGTTTCCCATAGGTAGACCACTTCAGGGTACTGATGGGCGGCTTTTTTATATGCATGACAAGATATATTACTACATACACACCTGAAAACAGAAATCCATTAGCTGTAATCCGATGTGGATCATTATATCGTCAAAATTGGCTGGTTCCGTGTATTGGGTGATTATGTACTAAGGGAGTCTATTGTCAAATGGAGCTTTGAAGGAGATAAGTTGATATTTATATTTTTCATAGATAAGCTCTTATTGTAGGTCTTCTATATATCTCACTAGTTTTTAGTTTCTTTTTTGAAAATCACAAAAATTTAATAAACACGGAAAATTCAAAAAAAAAAAAATAAAATAACTTAGACAAAAAATAAAATAAACTCAAAAGATTTACCATCTCAATATACTCGTCTATGTGTGATCCATACCAGATGGTTCAAGAAGTAAAATACATTTTTTTAGTTAACGGGGAATCTTCCGAGGTGCTCCGTCCCTTATTGTGACAATGGACTTGGTAATCATTGTAAAAGTACTTGGCTATTATATTTTTGAGGTTTGATGAAAGTAATCATGATACTCATGTCATAATAGAGAGTACTATGTGTGATTTTCCCAATTAGGGTGTGTTTGATATTCATGTAAATTAGCCGCCGCGCGCTGACAATACACAGCAAGTTTTTAGGAAAATCCTAACGGTATACACCTCGCATGGCAAAATTCCGTTCAGGCCATGTAGTCTTTGAACGTACAGATATTCTTCAAGTTAGCTGAAAAAGAAAAACACGATGTTGAACTGATGTTGATTATGACGACTGGAGTGGGCAAAACATTGACCCAGATAGATTAACAAAACATATAACAAAACATATAATAAAACATATAATAAAACATATAATAAAACCTATATAGGACGAAAACTACTTAGAAAGTATACGTAGGATGCAGTTCCGGACAATGAAATACACTCAATGAGATATTTACAAGTGTCTAAGTCATCCAAAAGAATGTCAAGATAACAAGAACTGCGGGAGAAATGAATTTAGCAGCCTTTCCTTCGTAATCAGGAATACTTACAGTAGAAGGACCTGCACCTGATGCAGATTTGGAGCTTGAGCCTGAGCCTGAGCCTGAGCCTGAGCCTGAGCCTGAGCCTGAGCCTGAGCCACCTCCTAATACTGTGGTAACGGTAACAACACCACCGTCAGGTTTGGTTGATGTTTTGACCTGAGTGGATTCACCAGAGTCATTGTTACCTCCGTTATCGCCATTACCGCCATCATTACCTCCTCCTAAAGTACTTGTTACAGTGACAGCTTTTCCTCCTGGAGCTGTTGAAGTAGTAGTATAAGTGCTTGGACCTGGGGCCGGTGATACAATAGTAGTACTTGTGAAAGTATAAGTACCTGGGGTCCCAGAGCCTCCGGCAGGAACGGTGCTAGTCACAACGGTAGTGATAGTAGTAGGACCTGGAGGATTGGTGGTAGTAGTATTTCTATAAGGAGCAACAGGAGTTGGTGAGACTACAACGATTGTTTCGTAGGTAGTCGATCCACTGGTGACGAAGGTAGTATAAGTGGAAGAAGCAGAACCGGGAATGGTGGTGGTGGGTATTCTTGAAGGAGGTACTAAAGTGTAAACAGTACATTCGTCACCGTTACAAGTAGTAGTTGCACTAGGGGAAGTGATTGATGAGTCTGTCTTTGTTACGGTATTGGTGGACGTTGATTCTGGAGGAACTGAGGTGATGACGACAGTGCATTCGGAATCGTCTGAATTACAAATGGTGGTGGTACCGGAGTGGGAACCAGTGGTGACTTCAGTTGTGGTTTCATGAGGAGGTACTAAAGTGTAAACAGTACATTCGTCACCGTTACAAGTAGTGGTTGCACTAGGAGAAGTGATTGATGAGTCTGTCTTTGTTACGGTATTGGTGGACGTTGACTCTGGAGGAACCGAAGTGATGACGACAGTGCATTCAGAATCATCTGAGTTACAGATGGTGGTGGTACCGGAGTGGGAACCAGTGGTGACTTCAGTTGTGGTTTCATCAGGAGGTACTAAAGTATAGACAGTACATTCGTCACCGTTACAAGTAGTGGTTGCACTAGGGGAAGTGATTGATGAGTCTGTCTTTGTTACGGTATTGGTGGACGTTGATTCTGGAGGAACTGAGGTGATGATAACTGTACATTCAGAATCATCTGAGTTACAGATGGTGGTGGTACCGGAGTGGGAACCAGTGGTGACTTCAGTTGTGGTTTCATGAGGAGGTACTAAAGTGTAAACAGTACATTCGTCACCGTTACAAGTAGTGGTTGCACTAGGAGAAGTGATTGATGAGTCTGTCTTTGTTACGGTATTGGTGGACGTTGACTCTGGAGGAACCGAAGTGATGACGACAGTGCATTCAGAATCATCTGAGTTACAGATGGTGGTGGTACCGGAGTGGGAACCAGTGGTGACTTCAGTTGTGGTTTCATCAGGAGGTACTAAAGT